>JAVJGI010000064.1:567707-655788 GCA_035590275.1 Ibycter americanus
GTCGCTTCTAAACGCCCTCTTTATTTTCATCTTGATTCTGGTGCTGTCGCATTTAACGCAGTGCAGCCCTCGTGTTAGGAAAAATAGATTTAAAAGTCTTGAGGTTAGCCAGAAGTTGCAAGCAAAATAATGCAGGACAGGCCACAAATAACTTTACCTTAAACACCCCCCACCCCCCCCCCCACCCCCAACTCTGTACTTTTTTTTAAAACGTGGAGAGGGGTGACACTTAAATGTAGTTGTTTATACACAAAGAGTTTGTGTAAATGATATTTCAAGAGATACTTTGATATGATCGTCACATGACTCTCCATTACGTGAGGTTTATTTAGCGATTTTACCATTAAGATGCTTGTTTTAGACCTCTTTGGCTCAATAGGCTTCCTAATTGCTGAAGTTTTCTAAGGGGCAGCAGATTTTATTTTACTTTAAAAACGTAGGATTCATTCATACACCTAATGAAGGGTAAGAGATCTCACCAGTTTTTCATGTTTCTTGGATGACTATATGTCTGTTTTTTAAGCTTCGTCTCTGCGTTCATCTAATAAGCGGAAAAAGCTTTGCAGTGGAAGACTTGTAGTACTATTCCACTTACAAATAATTTGTTGAGTAATTGTAAAAATGAACTAGTTAATCATATAAAAGGTGATTATATAGTTTTGGATGCCTTTCTCAAGACTGAGCTGTTACAGCGGCTTCATTTTAAAGGGGGTGTTAGATCTAGAGCTAAACTATTTCTCCTTGGGGCATTTACAGAAATATACTTTAAACGAATGTTTTAAAATGTTTTGGAATATATATGTTGCTTTCCAGTTGCAGCTGTGTTAGCCAAGAGAAGTTTGCCAGCTTTTATAGTTGTATCGGTGGCTCAGCTTGAACCTGGCCTGTTAGCTTATGGAAGATTTCTTCCACTTAAGACAAAGACTCTGCATTTCTGAAAGCAAACTTTTAAGAGCTTACATTTTTTTTCATTACTCTTCAGCTCATTTATAAAGTTGGTGTAGACTGGAGTATAAAAGTGTGGGGGAATAGGAAATGCAGGAGTAATTTTTAAATTTTTTTCCCCTTAGCTGGTGTTCTTTAAACAGTCTCAATCTCTTTGGTTTTAGGCTATTCATAATAAAGCTTACTCATTACTCCTTATTGATACTGAAAGCAAGAAGAAAATTATTCATGTCTGAATACTTACCTAGGTTCTATAATACTCAATACTAAATCAGTTAAGGTAGATTTTTTTAATAAGATAATGGTGCTGCTTAAAATTGATTTCATTTTTTTTTCCTCCTGGAAATGCTCTCAAGATAAATCAACATAGCTAATTTCCAGATATTTTTTTCCTCTGTGCTTTTTCAAGTTTGATCTTTAAGAACCTGTGTGACCAAGTGATCTTTTTCTGAATGCAGATCGTGCCGTTTCGGGCATTTCTGGAAGTCTGTATCTTTGCAGTGATTGCTGTGGTGTTAGTAGTTTTTTCACTTGATTTGTGAAATGGAGCTGTAAATACTCGTGGAAAGACTTACCTTTAATATACTGGCAAATTAGTGCAAAACTTCTCTTCAAATAAATATTAATAAAGGCTCTTTTAGTATTGTTCTTAGTGTTTGATGAAGAGGAAGCTGTTGAAAGTCATAGTGAAAAGGCATCTAGGGCTTCAGTTGTCAATCTTTCAGTTTATTCTTATTTTTCAGGCTTTGAACAGTGCTAATATTCATTGAATGTGAACTTAATTTGGGGGAAAAAAATTAAATACTTCACCAGAAGCTAGAGACCATTTTAGTTTTAATTTTTTTTGTTCTGTAAAGTGTATCTAAAGGTTTTGAAAGCAAAGGCAGATGCTAGTAGTTCTTTTATGCGTCTCATTTTGGGCCTTGAATATGTAAATACCGAAATTCCTTCCTACTTGTCAAGTGGCTTTTTGCTGTAGTAATACCTGTTTCTGAACATAATCCCTGAGAACAGAGCAATAAGCTCTCAACTGACTGGTGCTGTGATGAGACTGATGACCTTTGGTAACAAGTTTTATAATCTTGGTGTTTGCTACAATTATTTTTCCAGTGACTTCCCTGAGAAATAGGGAAATACTACAGTGCTGTGGGTGTTCTTAGCTTTCTCTCTAGATTTGTGAGTGAAAATGTGTTTTACAATAAGCTTCTGTAGTGCAGACGAAAAATCAGTTGTTCTCAGGAGAAATTTTGCCCTGTGACTCTGCTTTTTTTTTATTCCAAACCTGAATGTGCTTAATTCAAAGGGCCATTATAGCAGCTATAATAAACTAGTGAAGGTCACTAAAAAGATAAACGGGGTCTTAAAGGTTGTGTTTAATAGGGGATTTAAAAGTTTTGTTACCGTTTACGATGTTGTTAGTGTCAGTCCAGTGTGTTAAAATCCAGTTTTGGTTTGTCTGACTAACCCCGTGCTTTCTGAAACGTTTCAGCAGTTATCTAACTGGTCTGTTTTAAAACCTGTATGTAATAAAGTGCAAGTGCTCAGTTGTTCAGGAGAGGCAGGCTTTATAAAGGTCCTTGGGAAAAAAAGGCTAATATCGCTTTAAAAAACATATGAAGCCTGGGAGAGAGTTTAGAGCAAGCAAGAGCACTATGGTGTTGACAGCTTTATATCCCTGTTGGGTAACATTCACTTACTAGAATTGGCATCTCCTCTCAGTTAGTAATTCACTCCATAAGGATTAAAAAAAAAAAAGGGATGATTAATGGCTAGGAAACTTATATTTACAAAATTGTTGATTGCAATTCATGAACCTGTTTGTGTATGGGTGGATGTGCATACATATATATATATATATGTATGTGCTGATTTTGATAAGTGTAGAAATTAAGCATCAAAAGCCTCTGAATGCAACTTAAAATGGCAGTGTGCAGAATGGGCTGTTTTGAAGTTTGATTTCACTGAAATAGAAATGTAGAACCAAAATATAGCCAAGGGAACGCATTCAAATTTGGAGCAGGAAATGATTGCAAAAAATTTGCTGGTTAGATTAGCTTGACGCAGTCTGATAGTAATATGTTCTTATTCATTTAACTGTTAAAACGTGTGATTTAATTTACAGAATATTAATGGAGGAGAAAACTTTCAGACAATCCCAACTAAATCGTATGACTGGGATGTTAATCAGTAGCTGTGGTTACCGTGCTCGTGCAAAGTCAGATGGACCAGAAATGTGCCTGCAGTGACTCTTCGGAGCACTGCTGCTAATTGCTGTAAGCCCTGTAAAGTTCTGATGTGTCACGGTCTTGTCTGCTTAGGTGTAGTTGGAAATCTGTTTCAATATATTTCTGGCGTGACAGAAATGCCGACTGAGGGTGGTTAAAAAGCTGTTTGTCAAAATCCATTCTAAGTATTTCTGCAAAGATGCAATAGGATTTGTGCTACCTTTTACATCTTTTACAAGGATTTAAAGTACTTTACTGGAGAGAAAATCCACTTCTCTGCAGACGGAAGAGTACACTTTGATCAAAAAGACCTCTGTTCTAAACAGTTAACATTAAGCTCTAAATGGCATCCTGAACGGAGTAAGGAAGCACGTTTCCCTTGTCTTTATGAACTGAGGAAAGTGAAAGGTTAGGTTTTAGATAGTTTTCCTGCCTAGGTTCCTAGGTGAAGGATATCTTCCTGCTGCCGGAAAGAAGTACCGTAGCTATGTGAAAGAATTAAATGCATCGAGATAACAGCAGCATGGAAGCTGCAAATCCTTGTTAGTTCAGGAACCAGCAGTATGCGAATATATCTTATGGTTTTATCTGTTGCAGAATAGATGGAAAATGTTGCCTTGTACATACTTTGGTATAATTCAGTAGGGATTATAAGGAAATGTAAATTCTTGGATTTTGTGTGTTTCTGATCCATAATGAGGAAGAGACCTCTAATTTAACAGCAACAGCAAGAAGAGCAAGGCAGTGATTTCTTATTCATGACTGATGGTTAAAAATGGATTTCTGGTCTTTTTGCTGATTTCCACCCCTCACCCTTCTTTTCCAATCAGATTATGTCATGTAAATAGAATAAACAGAACAGTCACTCCTGAAGGGTCATGCAGGGTATCAGCTGTATTTTTGCTGAGGTAGAAAAATAGTCTTTCTTTATGTGTTTTCAGTACTTGGTCTGTTATTAAAATAAAGACACAGTTAGTTAAAATACACATGCAATTGAACATACACATTAAACAGAATATAGGGTATCCACCCATTCGGTGACCTAGGCATAATTTGATGTTTAGAGTAATTTTGGAACTCTTAAGTTGCATCTGCAGAAAGCCACTGACAATTTTGAATTCAAGACTTAAGATTAGCTGTAGTAAGATTTTATTTTTTCCCACAACAGTTCCTAAGTGTTTCGAGTCATCTCCCCGCTTCCTCCCTGCCCCATACCCATGGCCACGTTAGCTACCTAGGTGCTGTTATTCCCATTGTGAACCGAAGGAAAGAAAAAGAAACCAGCGTCTTCGAAAAAGTCAGTGTTAATTCTGCCCCCCCGCCCCCCCCGCCTTTTATAAATTGGGTCCTGCCTATTCTTAGTTTCACTGGGATAGAACAGAGTGTATTTACTGTCAATTATTTATGGGGCGATTGTTTGAAAACGCTTGTAAAGGTGAGTCTATCAGTGACTCCCCAGAATTGTTTTTATGCCTGAAGGAGGTGGCAAAATCATGTCAAAACCTATACAGATGCAAGTGAGGAAACATGTTTTCAAGAAATTAAATAGCAGCATATTTCTCACTCAGAATTTAGATGGAGGATTTAGACATCAAAGGAAGAAAACCAGTATTAAACTTTCATTGTTACGGATAAAGATTTAAAGGTGAGGTTTAAAGATGTCTTTCGTAAATACTTGATTTTGGGGAGTCTTTCTATTCCATTTAAATTGTTTTGCTGTACTGAGTATTTTATCTAGATTTAAAAGTACAAAAAAACTGGCATGATGTAATAGTAATCAAGTTGTCGTTTGAATAGACAGATAGGTCATATTTAAAATTTCTAGTTTGTGGCACAGACTTTCAGAGGGTATCAGTTACTTTAATTAACCTTTAAAAGTACTTGAGTTTAATACTTTTCACGGAGATGCTAGTCTGAACATTTATTTTTCCAGTTACTTTCTATTACTGCTGCTTTCCTTAAAGCTGTCTGTGTGGAATGGGGAGGAAAAGGGCCACAATGGTGATTTGGAGCTTAAGTAGAATACTTGGACCAGTAAGATTTTTTGTCAACTCCCATTGACACAGAAGATGGTAATACAGTATGGCATCTATGATGTTGTAAAATGAAGACAGTTTTACTGCAGTCATGTATTTATATTCGCCAAACAGCTGTGTGACCTGTTTAGGAAAACTCTTATTTTTGTGATGGAGCAGTCCCCAACCTGCTTTTAAATCTTATTTTTAAACTTTTCAAAATAACTGAAAATCTGTAAAACTCTGGAAGATTTTATTTCGAATCCCAAATTGCAAGGCATAGATAAGTTAGGCCTTTAATTACCATCCCTCATAATTTAGTTAAATTAGTAACTACTGCTGTGTTTTAGGATTAGAGGCCCAGTTTTTCAAGGTATAAAGTATTACCAAGTCCCTTTGAATTGATACGACGGGGGTTTGTTCAAGATAACCTGTGCCTGGTTCAGACTCTGTAACCACCGAACAAGCGTGCTCTCCTTTTGAAGCTCGAAGTGGTTTTGAAACCAGCCCGCTGCACTGGAGGAGGAACCGATGCCCTTCCTAGCTTTGAAAAAATTGTCTTGTGGTAATTGGTTGCTGCTGTACAAAATGGCCTGGGTCAGATGCACTGGTCCCCAAGACGACATGTGTCGCTAATGCAGATGTAAGAAATAGTCACAGCAGACAAGAGGCAGCCGAGTATTTGATGGCTTTTGAGAAATGTTTTCTAGCCTCTAGCCATACCAAAAAAACCCGCCCTCCAACAAGCGGCGTACTTGTTGCAGAATGCTCCTCAGCGGTGTCTCTGCTGTGGGGTTACATACAAATGAGTATACGTTGAGTAGTGGTACCAGAGACAGAAAACAGCTTTGCCGGTTAGTTCGGGGGGAATTGTTAGCCCATCTAGATGCGGCTCTTGTGGCCATTCACAAGTGTTGACTGCTTTAACGTGTGGTATGTTCTCAGCCAGCACCTCACGTTGTCCTTATTGTTGCAGGTCTATAGTTAGGAATTTTTTTTTTTTTTTCCAGAGTTCCTGTGTTTTGCACAAGAGCATGTACTGCAGCTGTTGTGTGTTCTTTATGTCCGTCTTCATTTGCATAGATCCAAATATTAGTAAGGGAAAAACATTTCATTTCATATTTCCAATTTTATTTCTTTTATTTTAGAGAACTCGTAAAAATTTAAGTTGTTTTTTCTTTTTAAATACGTGTACTAGCTCTGCTGGTATCCCCTGAAGATTTATAAATATACCAAGATGTCAGCATTTGTCTATTGGCAATTTAAGGCTGCTGACATTGTGGAACCCTTATAAACAATGTTTGAAAGGGGGTTTTTTTTGGTTTGTGTGTGGGTTTTTTTTTTTAGTTTTTTTTTTTTAAGTGTAATTCTTACTGTGATTTTTAAAGATGTGGACACTGATGTTGCTAATACCAGAGGACGTCCATGAAACTTCCTTCCAGGATGCATTTCTACTTGGGGTAAAGCTACACAAATAATCTACAGGATTGCTTAAAAGATGAAGCATGAGCCCTGCATGGCTAGTATTGTAAGCTGGATGCTAGGGCAGAGATCTCACGTCTGAACTCAAGATACATTTTACATTTCCTGGCAAATGCTGAATGATTACTGATGCTACATGCAGCGATGTTAGGAAGAAGAGAAGATTGTCATTATTTGTAGAAGCTGTATGAAGGGAACAGGAAGAAATTGAAGAGACAGGTAGCTCTAGATAAGAGTTTAAGCATATGACTTGTTTTCTAAATAGAAAATTACCTGGCTAATAGTAAAAATTGTCAGTCATTTTGCTCTAACTGATGCCCTTGTTTCAGACAGACATGCAATATTAAACAGTCTCAGCACAACTGTACCTTGTTAGTAGCAATGTCAGCAAGGTAAAAAAGCTCAGAAAAAGATTAATAAAAATAGCCTGTCAGACTATATTTTAGATGAAGCTGCAGCATCTCTTGAGAGAACCATATGCCCACTGCATTTTCAGAGTGCAGTAGAAATGTCTCCCACTTAAACGTGCTCCCTCTTTATTTGTTCCCCAAAGATACACGGTGAGATTAAAAGACAGTCTATTGACAGCAAATCTTTCCAGAAGTACTAAATCTGGCAAGAAATGTCGTGGGGGGAGTTTCTTGTACCAAGAACCATGATTTGTATCGCTGCATACAGCCGCAAGGTTACTCTCTCTGCCCCTCTCTCTCTCTCTCTGATGTTCTATTCTATTTGTATAATGTTGAGAAGCAGCTGGATTAGTCTGTCTTTACTTGTGTATTGCCAACACTTCACTCTAGAAGTTGCTGACTTTGTCTGCATTTGGACGGAAACTTCAGATAAGTGAGGAAACTCACATAGAAGTATTTACCATCCTGGTAATCTAAACTCACAGAGAGTGTTTTGTCATAAATTTAGCTGACAGGCATATATTGGAAATGAAGCATGTCATTTTCAAAACTATAACCAGACTATTTTTCGAGAGTAATATAAATTCATATTTTGAGCATATTTTGGTTTATATGCATTTCCATTATTTATATATTAAAATTAGATGTGCACAATTTCCAGCCTTATTATTTTGAATGGTTATTAAGAAATGTAGTTATAAATTATGAGTTATACAATACTTTGGAGTAAAAGGTGATTTTCGTAATGTCTTTTCCCAACTTACAAATAACTTTTTTGCCATAATACAAACATGCTAGCAGAGCAACATGATAGATGTCTCTTTAAGTATCGTAGTAAAAGAAAATGACTTGTATTCTGAGGCTGTGGATAGTTTATGTTGTTTTGGACCCATTTCCCAAGCAGTGATCGAAAACAGATTACAATAACAATTATACAGTCAGAAGATGCAATATCCATTTCTGTTTTAATTGAGTGAAAGAATAATAAAAACATCATTAAGAAAAATGAGGTGGACCTGTCATACACTCTACCAATTTTTAGACTTGGAGAAAATGCAGAGTAACAGAAGTGTGGGCTTTTTTTAAATTTTTTTTTATTATTTTTCCTTTTTTAAAGTAGAGTTTGTTGCTCAAGCTAGAAATCTGGATGGTAGGCTTCAGATGGGCTCCTATGAGCAAGTATGCAGCAAGTAGGCGTATTGCTTGACGGTAAAGCTCACGTTGGGCATTACCCGAGTGTCTGGGTTTGGCATAACCGTGAATGTAGTGTTTCTGTTACTGGCTTGAGCCTTCCTGATTATATTGATATGATCGTTGTGTCATACTGACCTACCAAATAGAGCAGCTCAGAGAACGCCACGGACAGGTAGAAAGTAGTGAAAAACACTTCTTTCTCCTTCAAAATAAAAAGCTGTGCTACTTTGTTTTTTTCCCCTTCTTTTGCCTCTCCAAATCTGTGGACATGTGTGCCAGTAAGAGTACTGGGTCTCGTAAGCCATTGCTACCTGGGGCTGACTCTTCTGTGACCCTGCAGCTATCTCACCATCTCAGTCTTCTGATTAAAACCCTCCAGACAGAAGGGCCCCGTGCCGGGCAGCACCGCAGCTGTGTGCCTCTTGAAAAGGGACTGAACTGTGGGTGGAGGCCAAGGCTGAGGGACCCTGGCTCTCCCTTTTCCCCGAAGCTGAGTGCTAGAGCTGTAAGCAGAAGCGTCCTTTCTGCTGTGCCATACATGGAAAGAGGGATCCTCTGTACGGTAGCCTTGGCTCTAGTCATGTACCATACAGCTTTACAAATCAACATTTGGAATGGCATCCGAAAGTGAACTGGGAGCCAGTTCAGCCTTTGGAGAGCAGATGTAATCTGCTTTCTTTGGCTAACACCTCTCGGCGAGCACATGGATTTGCACTAGCAGAAGTATCTGATTCTCCAGTGTAGCGCTGTGTATGTAATGTTGTAGCAATTCAGCCTGTTGGGCCCCAAAAGCATGGACTGGTGACTCTTTGCCAGTGAATCCACACACAGTAGGTCAGCCTGCAGGTAGGTCCTTTCCATTCTCACCCCAAAATATCGCTAACTGGCTGCACAAAGTAAGTGTGCTGTGCGCACCTGAGAGAGGGTGTACCTCTTCGTTTTGTTCCTCAGCCTCGTAACTTGTTTGGTAAAGACGTGGTAGTTATTAAAAATTGTTTGTGTGATCTGCTGGCTGATAAGAGTAAATGTTCCCAGAAGAATAATGTTCAAATGGATAGTTGTCAAAAGCGTGATCTCATCTTTGCGAAAATGTGGAGGCTTCCCCCACAGCTCTTGATCTTCTGACCTTGAAAAAGAGGGAGCATGAGAGAATGCTACTCAGAAGTTGCTCACTCTGTGGGGGCGTGGGGTGTGGAAGACTGGCATTGTAAGTAAAGTCCAAGCCCCAGGTGCCAGTTCCTGACCCTTAAAGGGCCGTGGGTACAGGCTGTCTGAAGACCCCCTGCGTATTGACTGGTAAAACGGGAGACAGAGGGGGTAGTGAGCTGCTTTCTAGAGGATGGAACGACGGCATGGCTCCTGCAGTTTCTTGGCTGTGGTTCTCTCCTCCATTTGTTTTCCTGCTGAAGTTCTGATGAAGACTTCTGTGGTCTCCTTATAGCAGAAAAATACCATCTGGTAGTGACGTTGTGGTGGCGGTAGCTGAACCCTTGCTGAAGGTGCAGCAGGATGGAGGACTCCGTCAGGAACCCTTGAGTTTGATGACGTTCATTCTGAGGCGGTGTTCAGTGTAGCTTGTCCTCCTGCGTCCATACTTGTAACTTTTGCCCGTAACCAGTTCTGCCGTATCTGTTGACATTGTCGCTTAGAAATGAGGTTTTCTAATGCTGCCAGTATCTAGAAGACATGAGGGAAGGAGGCAAGGAGGCTAGGATTACAGCGGTTGCAGATCCGTGCGGCTTGGCTTAGGGCTGGAGCCTGCAGTTGGGCTTGGAGACAGAGATGTAGGTGCAGTAGTCACGTTAGACTCTCGGTTCAGCTGTTTACCTGGCAGTGTGAAAGAGGGGTGGTATGATTCCTTCTCTTTCTTGCTAGAGGCAGGTTCACAGAGGAAACGGACTCGAAGGAGGAGAGAGCTTGCTGGTGGGTCCCAGTGGAGATCCCAGAACAGGCCCGAGTGTGGTACGCAGCTCTTCTCCAGAAATAAAACCTCAAACCAGCTACGAAAGCTTTTCTGTTACATTCCAGGGGACTTATCCCAGTACCAGGAGACTAGTTAATAGAACCTTCATTAAAATGCTTTTGCTAGAAGATGTTTTTTAGCTTAAAAATTACATAATATGGTGGCATTTGCTAGCACCACCGAAGTTAAGAGCTTATTAGTGGTTCCAGTTTTCAGGGTTTAAAAATGCTGGTCATTAAAATTAATTCTGGGTGGAACTTGGCGTAGAGAGTCTCAGCCCCTTAGGCAAGCTTTGTTACCTAGTTGAGAGAAAAACAACAGAAAGCAGTCCCCCAAAGCAACCCCCCCTTCGAACCCTAAACTTGTTTTTAAGTTACAGTAACCAAAACCTAAAACTTATAGGAAATTAATGGCTTAAGATGATTTTTTAAAAAATCCACCAGTTTAATTTAAAAGCGTTTCCTTGACTGGTTTTGAGTGAAAGGAGTGTATTTTCCATTATTTCATATTATAAAGTACTGCTGTGGGGGGATTTTTGCTTCTTTTTTAACTGGGAAACAAGTTGAAACAACAGAGCTTGTTTTATTTGGGGAAAAACGTAGCTATCGTGTCTTCACCTTTGCCTTTTGACGTGAACGGTCAGGCTCGATGATCTTAAGTGTCTTTTCCAACAGAAACGCTTCCATGATTCTGTTCGGTGGGCTGGGAAGGCTGCGCGTGGTTCTGGCTGCGTGCAGGGTGCTGGTTGTGCCGCGGGTGCTCCGCACGGCCGGGGGAGCTCAGCTTTCTGCTGCAGCAACAGGGACAGCGGTTTGTGCCGCCTTCTGACTCGGCTGCTTTAAAACCGTCTGTGGAGGTCTGGGCCGTCATCCCTCTCACCCTTCTCTCGCTTAGGCGGAGAGCTGGCAGCGCTGGATTCCCCTGTCCGACTGCGCCTGCCTGCTGGCTGCCCGGCGCCTGCTGCCCCTGCGCCGAGCTGGCGCAGCCCCGGCGCTGCTCCCTCTCTTGCCCTGTGAGGCTGGCCGGTGCGAGGGGTTCGACGTCTGCGTTGAGCTAGCGCAGCTAGTTCAGCAGAGGGGCTGGTTAGCGGGAGCAGTTGGTCCGCGCTGACTGACAAAAGGCCTCGCCTCCTGCGGGGAGCACTCCTGCCCCGGGCGCGGCTGGAAGGCTGCGCTAGAGGCAAATCCCCGTATCCCTCTCTTTCGCAGTTCTCGTTCATCTCAGCACATGCTCTGAATACGGCTTTTCTTTTCTAATTCTGTATTTTTTGAGAAACTCAAGTATTATCAAATCAAGTTATGAGTTTCATAATACGTTTCTGTGGTGGGATAGTGGCCTGGAATATTTCGTGTTAAACAGGAAAGCTGTTATTTCAGCTAAGGGAAGGATTCTTTGGCTAGTTAAGCTGTCAGAAGCAGGGGACATCTGCAGCGACTTCTTTATAAGATTTCCTGAGATCTGGGATAGTTGTGATGGTTGGGAGGCTGAAGCCACAGAAAGGACTGGAAGCTGAAGAAGGATGTAAATAATATCTTGTGGTTTGCATTTACCGTTGGCTAAAATATAATCTGTAGAAATGCATTTCCTGCCTACAGATTTATGGAATATGCAAAGCCAGAAAAAATAACTGAGGAGGAGGAGAAAGATATTGTCCTTAGTTCTACTTCCTCTGGCCCTCCTAGGAAGAAATATTCTACAATGTAATATTATTTAACATGATTTTGTTTCTTTGGCAAACGTTGTATTAAAATAATCTGTGGACTGAGCTCTTCTTTACCAAATTGCAGCCTGGAACAAATTATTTGCAACGGGCTTGTAAACCCATGAAGAGTAGGCGTTTAACAGCATCACGTTACTGGTTATGTGCAAAATCGGGTATCTCGCATTTTGTCTGGGACGCGTTGGAGAGCGGAGGATTAGCAGAAAGTGAGGTCCTTGTTTTTACACAAACCCTTTTGCTGTAATGAGGTGCTTGACGCTTTTGTTTTGCATAGGACCATACAGTTGCAAAGATCCTGATATGGTGTCCTGTATTTGTCGTAGAGATTTCCCGCTGGCCGCCTGTCAGCGTGTACGCACAGCTTTCTTCACGTGGTTCCGAGTGGTTAGTGACAAACAACTGCAAAGTCATTCCTCCAGTCCCCATTAAAAAAGATTTACAGTGGAAGAATTCTCAGCCTCATAATGAGACTGTTGTAAGCTGGTGCTTGATACGTAAAAGGCTGAAACACAGTCCATTTACCCAAACCAAGCATTTATTGTAAATAAGTTAAGTGCCAACAGCTTATATTCTGTCCGATTTAATTATATGTATAATTTATGGAGTAGCTTGAAAGGGAGCCTTAATGGACGTGACTAACCCTTGCTGAAACGTGTGAGCTCTGTCTCTTCCACCTCAGCACGGAATCGCACAGGCATGGGCTGAACCTGGGATCTACTTCAAGGCTGATCCTTCCTGAGTGTGACTAGTCCTGTGCGTGTGGCGCTGGGGATGGCGTGGTGGTGCCGGTCCAGCCTGTCACTGCATCCCGTACCTGCAGCCCGCCGCTGCGCTCAGCAGGGCTTCCTGGCGCAGATCTCGCTCTCGCATCACCACCAGCTACAGCTCCACTGTGATCTGAACAAAAGCGGTGTTGAGAGCAGACCAAAAATCTTTTTGTGAAATGCTATTTGGAGTTCTTCCTCTTAGAAAAAACTGTTATGGAATGCAGTTGATCTTTCCTCATTACGAATTCGTCTTCTCTCATTATATGTGATCTTAAAGGGCTTTTCCAACCAAAATGATTCTATGATTTTATGTTTGTTCAGCTACTTGAGTCTTGAACAGAAACCTCCTGATTATTAGCATATGCACTAGGTTTTCATTTCCAATCACCTCAGGATTTGCAGTTTACAGCATTTTGAAGAAGTGGCATGCGCTTTTTTTTGTCCTTTTTTTTTCTTTCTTGGTAGTGGTGTTAAATTTTTCAGAATAGAAATGATGGATTAATGTTGCACTACGATGTGGGATGGCCATCTTTAGTGCAGAAATTCAGGTATTTCTGAATAACGGAAAGCTGTCGAACTTAATTGGTTTCTGCCTTTTCAATTAGAGCTGCAGGATATGAGGAAGAGAGCTGGCAAACCTTCCCTGTGCCGCATGGATGCTGATTTCTGCCTTTTAAAACAGTTTTCTTCATTTAGGTTAATTTTTCAAATTTGTTTAAAAGAAAAGGAAAGAGAGTTAAATACCAAATCAGTATACGTAAGGTCAGCTCCAGTGCAGCACAAAGAGAAATAAATAAATGGACTGCTTTCCCTTTGCTGCCTTTGCTGGATAAAGGGCTCTCACCTAAAGAAGAGGCAGAAGCAGATTAGGTTTAGGAAATGTTTGTAGTTTGATTGTTTCCTGTGGTTATTGCCAGTTGTGGAAGCATGCTTTGTTGTTAAATACATGGAATCTTTATCTAGATAGTTTCCTCAGGATGACCCATGCTTTGCTAATGGAGCTTCCTAGTCTCTGCTGTACGGTAAGGGTCTCATCTTAGAAGTCCAGCTGAAGTTGCTCTTAATTCAGTGTTTTGAGGTGTGCATGGGAATAAACAGTTGTGGATTCTGCGCTTCCTGTTGCCTAGATTTCTTTTTTTTGTTGTTCTTTCTTTTCTTTTCTTTTTCTTTCCTTTCTTTTCTTTCCTTTTTCTTTCCTTTTCTTTTCTTTCCTTTTCTTTTCTTTCCTTTCTTTTCTTTCTTTTCTTTCCTTTCCTTTCTTTCCTTTCCTTTCTTTCCTTTCCTTTCTTTTCTTTCTTTTCTCTGTATAGCTTAGAGAATGACCCACAATGCAGTCTCTGCTAGGGAAAATGTTTTCTGCATACAGTAATGAAGAGTTTTCAGTAGTTTGTGACTTTTCAAATAAATGTCCTGGTTTCTGAACTCCCAACCATAGAAATTTACTTTGTCTTTGAGGGAGATTACTCTGTGTGTGTCTGTGTTCTGTTTAAAAAAACCTAACCAATAAACAAAACCTACAAACCCAAAGCACAATAGCAACAACAAAAACTTTATTTTCCACTTTCTTCATTTGATAAAAATCTCTCCACTGTAGAATGATTTCCTTTGGGTTTGACACCACCATTTGATCTCAGTTTTTAATAATTTTGGTGGGTTTTACTCCCAGAAGAAAACATGCTTGTGCTGTGAAGTATTCCCACTAGAAATCTGGGAAGTCTTAAAACCCCATGTTACTCAGGGCTAAGAACTGGCTTCTTTATTAATTCCCTGCTAGACAACCTCTGTACAGTAAATCTTTCCATAACACCATGCTGTTGAAATTCATCAAGCTGATGTTTGGAAATTGTTCAAATTAGATTAAATTAAATAACACCTAGACGGGGCTCAAAACTTGTGCTGATGGAAACAGATTTTAATCTAAAAAGACACGAATTGTATTGATGCCTCTTCTTATTGGTTGAACTTCATATTATGCTTATTAGGACATGCAAGCGCTGCTCCCTGTTTAGTGACTGGAGAGGTGGGTGGCTGAAATAGTTTTAACCTCCTCCTCAGCTTTCTGTATCCTTTTCTTTTTTGCTCTAGGCACCAAGCCTGTGATGGTTATGTTCATCAGCACTGAACTTCTATGCATAGTCCACTTGAAGTGTCACATTTATTACTTGCTTTAAAGCATGTACTGGACAAAGTCTCATTTGCGAATGAACAAAAGAAACAATGCAGGACTTCTTAATATCTGCTCTGTCTTGTCCTTCTAATTGGTCATTAGAAATGTACAGCTTTTACTTGCAAATCTTAAACTGAAGATGTTTTCCAGGGAGCTGCATGACTGCAGTTTGATCATACTTTTAATGGGCTTCAAGGTTTTTTTGAAAAATGAATGTTTTATGCAGCAGAGTGTCCAGAGTTTTTACTTCTTGAATAAAATACCTGTTTCACTTTCCTTCATTTTTAAGAATGGATTGCTCCCTGGTGAGATAAAGCTGTGGGTTGAAATGGGCAAGGAGGAGAAAATGTGCATTTGGACACAGGTGTCTGATGCATATTTAATTTCTTCTTAATTTCTCTTCCCCTTAGAAGAGTCTAAGCAAAAAATACAGCTGTGTTTACAGAGTCTTCTCTGTACATTGCAGCTTTTCCACGAATGCGACAGCGGAGCTTAAATCCCATCTCTGATTTTTTTTTTTTTTTTAAATCTATGTTATACAAAGGCACTGGTCACTGCTAACCATTCTGTTGTTCTGGGTAATAGTGTGAACAGTTTTTCCCTGTTCTCTTCCATGGATTAGAAGGAATTCTTGCTGTGTATGGATGTCCTTATAAAAGCCTTTATGTAGATCTGGTTTTATGCTCCCCTAGCATTTTATGCAGATGCTATCTATATGGGGTCGGAGCTCTGTGAGAAGCACGAAAGAGCTGCTTGTAAGTCAGTTAACTGAATTAACATCAAGGAGAAAAAGTCTTTTGTGTAATTTGTGATCGCTGTTAATATTCTGTGTGCATTCCAGCATTGTGTTCATCCTTTAAGGAAAGAAACTGTTTCCTTTTTAGCCTCACATTACCCCCTGTTTTCTCCATGTGTGAAAATCAGTGCCGTATGTCATCTACCATGAGCTGTGCAGCATCATTCGCTGCAGCATCTCTGTAAAGCTGGGAGAGCAAACGCACAGAAGTTCAGTGCAGAAGGGACCTAAGCCTTTTCTGTGCGTGTGCATGGAAGAGGGAGGACGACAGTAGTTCTGGCTGATGGGGCATTAGGGAAAGGGCTGAGGAATTTCAGTATTTATGAGTAACGCTGGCTTGCAGTGCTGTAGCACTACATGCAAGACTTCATTGTGGATGCTTGGTCCTCCTGATCTCTGGTGTTGCTGTAAGTTCTTCAACTAGAATGACAATGAGCAGTGACTAAGTTGCATTGCTGTTCTATAAGGGCCCTGTAGTGAGCTGGAGGTGTAATATATGCATTTAGGAGCAAGACATGGTGTATATCGGTGTGTAGAGAGCATGTTGGCTTTTGGCTGCAGCTGTTTTTTCTTCTGATTCCAATGTACTGAAAGTATGATAATTTATTTTCAGATAACATTGGGAAACAGAGAAGTTTGAGGCAATAAATCCATTGGAGACATTATGGCTTAAACTCTCCAATGCGAAATAGAGGGCAAAGCAGATGGAACTTCCTTGGAGTGAGATTTGCTTGGAAACAAGCTGGATTAGTGTTGCTTTTAAGTAAAATTCCAGATGCTATAGCGAGAGGCATGAGAATGGGTTAGCGATGGCAGATGTGGTAACCTGCCCTTTGCTCTCTGTTTTTAAGGTACTAATAGCAGCTTATCATCAGTAACATTGGGTCATAGAGTTCAGAGATGTTTTTGCAAAAGCTGTTTCTGGAGCAGGGTCCCTGCAAGCATGGGCAGCAGGAAGGGTCATAGAACTCATCATGGGCAAGAGTCCTGTGGGTCCTTTGTGGCATCCATAAAGCGATGTCATATACAGTTCTATCAGTTCTATCTATCAGGCATCAGTTCTAGTATTTGAGATCCTGCTTGTACTGAGACAGTAAACAATGAGCATGGAGAATAGGTGCAGCTTCTGTGCTGAAAAAGTGGAAAGACTGTTGTGTGACAAGGAAAGCATCTGCAGGAGGATAAAAGACACTGTGGCAGCCCTCTCATCAGTTTTCATTCACCTACTTTTTCTATCTTGCCAAAACATAATTTATGCAACCAGTATCACTGCCTCAGCGTTTGGCCAAGTAACATAATCTTTTGTTAAGATACTAACAGCCCCCTCAGAGGTGCTATGATGGACTGTATGTTCGACAGGAGGGGATGTTTGTCGCTTACGGAGGTTACATTCCATTCTGACTATTTGAATGACTTACGTACAAATAGAATTCATTTTTTAATCTTTGATAGGAATAGAAATGTTGTCATTGATTTCAGAGGAACAGGATCAGCCTTGCACTGTCTTTTCAGGAAAGCATTTAGAGATTTTTTTTTTTTCACTGAAGTTTTTTTGTTTTTTGTTTGGTTGGTTGTTTTTTTTAACAGTGTGTGTTTGAATTTGGCTGCTTGAACTTGCAAAATGCATTAGTTTAACCCAGAATCAAGCAGTGAAGAGGGAGCAGCATCAGTGTGATGCCATAACCTACTTACACATTACTTCAGGATGTGTTTTAAAAAAAAGAACTAAAACACATCAACTGGGTATCGTGGCTTATAGCTGCTTATATATGGCCTGCAGTTAGAATATCAAACTGGGAGCCGCTCCATGCCAGACAGGTCACTAAGTGAGAATTGTGTATCTAAAATACATTTTAAAGTAAATCTGTTATCTACAAATTCAAGACAAGGAGGATTTAAGTCCCTTAGCGGTTGTTACTGGTGTGACTGAATCTGTTTCAGGGCAGGGTGACTCCTCTGAAGGGGTATGTAACTATTGGTTTGTAGATAATGAAGCTACTGATAGGAGAAGATCTGGAAGATACGTAACTGACTTCGTGCGGAAGCAGAACTGAAATGTGGCTTTCTCCTCTTTTTTCTTTAAAGAAGCGCCTGGTCCAACAGTACAGTGATTTGTGCCTGGCCTTTCATAAATATACGCAGTTATTGTTCATAGTTGTTATGTACTGGAAATGGTTGTATTTCATTCTGAAGAACAGGAGTTTAGAGGTGAACTTTTGGCAGCATTACGAACCTTAGGTAGCCTGTTTGGAGAACTGCTTTAGGCTGAGATTTGTCTCTGCCCCAGTATTTCTGGTTCATCTAGTACATGGACTAGTAACCAATTAATAAATCTCTGTGTCTGGAGGTAATGGTTTTTCTTTGCCCCCCCCTGGCTACAGCCTGGCCTGTAGCAGGTGATGGAAATGGCCGTGCAGTTCTGTAGGTTTTCTGTCTGTTCCATCTTCCCTCTGTGCATGTGTATCGAGTACTGTAGGGCCATCTCCTGCAAACCGGCTTGTTCCTCTACTGTCTGTAGTATTGAATCCCTTTAAGTTCATGCCCCGCAATTTATTGCCAGAGATGACTTGATCCTGTAACCACAAAAGTAAATTTACAATAAAACAGAACAAAATTGAATCCAGACCACCCCCTGAGTTTTCCACTTCTGTGGTTCCTCCTCATCCTTGATCCTGTTCCGAAGAGAGCTGTTCTCGCTCTCCGCATACGTGCAGCGGGAGAACAGCCGCTGGCCTCTCTGGGTCTGCATGACCACGCTGCCAATACGTGATTATTGTTTTCAGCAAAATCAATGCAAGGGTATTTTCCTTGCACAGTGAGAAGACTAGCTGTGCTCTGAAAATGTGCAAATAAGCCTATTCCAGCCAAGAGCTGCATATGGGGCTAGCCCCTGCAGATTCCTCCCTACGTCCACTTTGTGGAGAGAAGCAGAAGCGGCATTTGTGTGTCAGGTGTTCATATGACTGAATGCGGGGAAGCTCTGACCTGAAAGAATAGGGACATTCATGGAACTGTAGAAAACTTCTGCAATGTTGAAAAGGTCTTATTAGGAAATCTTGTTCGTCCTCATGCTGACTGTGATTCTGTTCCTGAATCGTATTCTCTGGAGCTTTTGGTGTGGTTTTTAAATGAGTCAAGTGATGAGACTTCAGTATTTCCCTTGGAAAGAAAACAAAAGCTATCCCACAGGGAAGAAGGGCAGACTTCTAGTTAAGAAGAGCCTTCTAGGAGGTGTTTTAATTTACAGCTTTAATCAGAGATGTATGACACACTTCTTGTTCCTCTCTTATTGATGCTTTGTTGTTTTTTCGTGTTTTTTCCCCCCATCTAGGTTTGATGATTCCAGTCTTTTGTGTGGTGGAGCAGTCGGACGCCTCTCTTGAATACGATAATCGAGAAGAGCATGCTGAGTTCGTTCTGGTTCGCAAAGATGTGCTCTTTAGCCAGCTGGTGGAGACAGCGCTCCTGGCTCTGGGGTATTCCCACAGTTCTGCGGCTCAGGCACAAGGTATTCAATAAAGTTCTTTTCCCTCTTCTCTGCACTGGCAGAAGACAGCACCTGAGGTTGTTTGATGTAAGGAGAAAGCAGGAAAATTGGTGGCAAATCTTGGAAGTGGTTATATCAGTTGTGTTGATCGCTGAATCTTAAAGTAGATGTACAGCAAGCCCTACCTTGTTAGCCTGCCTAGAAAGCATTAGCCGGATCTTGCCGAAGTGTGAAACATGGTGATAATGATCAGTCAGCATATTCATGACACATTTGTTCTGTACCATGAGGCAGGTTGCTGCTTCGAGGAAGTCAGCACAGAAGAGCTGGATAGAACCTCTAGGTGTACAGCTAGATGGTATCTGGTATTCCTCTTTGTATCAGGGCCATTTTGAACAGCATATTTTAGTCTTTTAATTTTGAAAATTGTGTATAATGGTGATACGTATACACGCTGTCTTTATGGCTGATAGTTGTAGTGCTAAATGTGCAGGTCGATTTCTCTGTTTTCACTTGCCTACTGTATTGCTTCAAAGCCCTTTGTAAAGCTCTACAGTCCCTTCCACTTAGAGCTGATTCTCCAGTAGCAGTGAAATCTTAAAATAAACAAAGCTTTCCTCTCTCTACCCAAAATATTAGCTTGAAAAAAAACAAACCTAAAATCCTAGTCTTGAGGGAGACGGGCAGGAGGTGGTGGGTTGGGAAAAATCTTTCCAGGATGAACTTTGCATTTTAAGAGGCTTTTTTATACTAAACAGGTTATTTCAGTGCTTGTTCTTTTGGATGAGAAGCCTGTCAGTTTCAGTTTCGTCTCCATGTCACCAATAAAACCAGTGCACATTTAGAGTAGTTTAATAGAAGCTTTGCCTGGGGATTTGGATTATTTTACCTGTTGGTTTTAGTTATTTTTTTTTTGTAGCTAGGTATTTCAACGTGCGAACAGGGAGGGCAGTGGTGGTGTTGAATCCAGGAGTCCCAGGCAGTGGTTGCACAGGCTCCTTGTACAAACTTCTTTCCAAGCAGGGTGACAATGATTCATTTCCTCTGTCAGCCCCTGCTTGGTGAGAGAGGCTCAGGTTCTTTATACAGGCAGAGCTCTTGCACATGTATTTACTTACACAATACGGTAATAAAAGCTCCGTGAGAAGGTAGTTGTTTTATTTTTTAATATGAAACGTTTCATGTCATTTTAGGGATGCTTTTTTTCTGAATGTAAAAGGTCAGTGTATCCCACTGTTTCCATCCTGGTGAGCCAGCTTCCTGTTTGACAGCACTATCCATCTCAGTTAACACAGTTGCTCAAGGTGTTGCGAGCTAACATGTGGAACACTCTGCATTAGGTGGCCAAGATTTGATTCTTGGCACTTAGGAAGGGGAATAGGCTTTGCAAGAAACCTGCTCGAAGGAGGCATGCTATTCGGTGCAGTGATCCAGACTGGCTGAGCATCTCACTCGGGGGAGCCTTGCTTTTGCAACATCTCTCTGTTGTTGAGAATAGCAAGGAGGAGAGACAGATTGGCTCATGACGGAGATTAGTCACTGTGCAGGGAAGAAACGACCACTGCATTTTTGAACAACAGGCTTTGATAATGAGCAGGTTCAGATACTAATCTGTCGCTTGATGTGTTGCTTGCATAACTCCTCTAGAAAATAAAAGTTTAATTTCTAATTGTTGTAATTAGTCTAAAAGAAGAGACTTTGGCATTTTTGTCTTTAAAGCAGCAATTACCTTCCACAAGAAAACATCAGATGGTGTAATATTTAGAAACCACAGAAAATACCTTAAAGATCTGTCAGCTGTAAGTTATTTAACCTCTTACTTGGTTGTTTTTTTTTTACCTTCCAGTTCTCCAAAGTCTTTTATATGTCCTGGATAAATACTGCAGGTCACATTGATTTTAAGATACAAAGCTGAAGAGTATGCAGCCTGTTCTGTAGTATCTTGCTTCTGTGCTGGCTGGCTGCAGGCTGAGAGGTGAGGTAGAGGCAGGGACAGAGTGCTAATAGGTCTCTGAGATTGTTTAGTTGAAAGAGAAGATTTATAGAATATTGGGCTATAATTGTCAAGTAGGGTTGACAGAAGCATGCTGCTGAATTGTTGATATGAGGATTTATTTGGGAACAGAATTTGCTGATATTAAAAAGGGGAAAGAAATAAAGCTATTTGCTTTATTCATTCTGGTTGTAGGAGAAGTCTGCTTCCATTCTGCTGCTCAGGATTGATTTCATTTAGCAATATACGTTGATAAACAGTCACTTAGTTCTTCTTTATGCTTGATGATCAGCTGAATTACAGGATCTGCATGAGAAGTTGAAGATCCTCAGGTGCATTTTTCAAAATGGTAAAGCTTTGAGCAACATGCTGTGCAAAACACTGACATGAGCTGGTGTCCCCACGTCCTCCAGGGACAAAGTAAATGTGAGCTTGTCAAAGCTTTTGTATGGTAGAGGCTGTAATGCAGTGTGTAATAATTGTCACCTTTTGAGTTGGGAAGGTGTTTCATTTCGCCCCCCTGTTGTTTTGGATGACTGAGAGGAGTAGCAATGTTCACTTTGTCTTGTGGGAAACATATTGCCTTTGCCTGTTCCTTTTAGAACAGGGTCTCCAGTGGCAGATAAAAGAGCTAGCTGTGGGGGAAAAGAGGAGTTGTGGCAGCAGAAAGAATTGCTGTGCAATTTCACACCGCCTTCGCTGCAGTTCACCATGGCACTTCTACAGACTTGCTGAGGCTCCAGCAGGCGGTGTGTGCCGTGCCTGTAGGGCCCTGCCTCGCACTTGCCAGCTGTACAGCACCACCGCCGCCGGGTCTGGGTGCCAGGTAGGAAGTGTGACATGGAGGGCTAGCTGGTGTGTTGCCTCCTCGAGGGCTCTGTGTGCTCAAAGGGGTCCTGCCGCGGTGCTGCCTGCCTGGGCAGGAGCCCAGAGCTGCAGAGCTCCCCAGGGAGGTGATGCTGTGTCCGAGCGTATGAGCTGCAGCCGGCACACACAGCTGCCACCTGGCCTGAAGCCTCACATACCGGCTCGTGGTCACTTGGCTTATCATGGCTAATTTTTAGTCCTGGTCGTGAAGTAAATAGAGAAGTCTTTGCAAAAATAATCTGGAGACAAATATGTATCAGGAGGTATACATGAAGGTGGCCCCATGCCTCACTGGAAGCAGCTCTTTATTCCCACACAATTTGGGCAGGACACATGTAGCCCACAAGCAGCTGGTTGTGAACACTTTTTGTTGATGGCAGCGAGAGCAGAGACTTTTCCAGTGAGTCCTGCCCTCATGAAACTTCCCTTTCTGACAGGAGCTGTGAAAAGTCTTCTGGAACAGCATGGGAATTCGTTAACAGCTTGGCACTGGGGTGTGAAAGTTGGTGGTGTGAATGGCAACAAAGGTTTAATAAACATTTATGTATTTTTCTTTCATCACTTGAGTCTACACCTGACACTAGGGAACCTGCTACATGTGCCTTCCGGAGAGGAAAAGAGTCATACTTTAAAGGGGCACCTGTTCCATGTCTAGTTTAATGAAATTTACGTGCCCAGATGCAGTGTGGGTTTGTTTGGTGTTTTTGGTTGGTTGATTTTTTTTTTTTGAGTGGAGTTGTTGGGTGTTTTTGTGGTTTTTTTTTTTTGGTGAGTGGGGTATTCTAACAACTATGCAAGAGAAGGGAACTGGTAGGGGCTACATACAGTATATAGTGCTGAGTGCTGGGACCATAGTATGAAAGTGGCTGTGGTCTGGAGTACCCTGTGTGCAGTTCTGCAGCTTTGGGTCCTGCTGTGAAAGCTGATTCCCTCCTCAGAGTGGGGTGGAGGAAGAGTAGTGCTAGTTTGATGCTTTTAGCAAGTTCTGCTTTCTTAGAATCCATTTGAAAAAGGAAATAGTGTGATTTTTTGTGGATGTATGTATATATGATGTTCAGAGGGCTGGAGCACGTCTCCCATGCAGAAAGGCTGAGAGTTGGGGTTGTTCAGCCTGGAGAAGAGACGGCTTGGGGGAGACCTTAGAGCAGCCTCCCGGTACCTAAAGGGGCCGGCAAGAAAGCTGGAGAGAGATGTTTTTTTTTACAAGGGCATGCAGTGGTAGGACAAGGGGGAATGGCTTTAAACTAAAAGCAGGCAGATCTTGGTTAGATAGTAGGCAGAAATTGTTCACGGTGAGGGTGGTGAGGCACTGGGGCAGGCTGCCCGGAGCAGCTGTGGGTGCCCCATCCCAGGAAGGGTTCAAGGCCAGGCTGGACGGGGCTGGGAGCACCCTGCTCTAGTGGAAGGTCTCCCTGCCCATGGCAGGGGGGTTGGACTAGATGGCCTTTAAGGTCCCTTCCAGCCCAAAGCGCTCTGTGGTTCTGTGGCAGCCCCCGCAGCAGCGTGCTAGCCTCTCAGCAGCTGAGGGAAGCAGGAACAGTTGTGGAGCTGGGGCTTCGCACAGGAAGTCCTTGGCAGACCTGGGAGCTGCTGGTGGGCTGGTTGCCCTAACCACAAGCCCACACTTCCTCTCCAGCGCGGGGAGAAGCTAGTTGGAACTTGGCATGCTGGAAATATCCTCAGTGCACAGCATCCTTCCCAGGCCAAGAGCCATAAGCAGGCTTGGTGTTCCCATGAATCTAAGATACATCAGGGTTCGTGTACCTCATTCATCCTTCTGTATTGTTTTGTGTTTTATAAGGCTGGTGAGAAACTGGCCCTCATGGAAGTGCTTTGCATTTTGACTTGAATTTTTTGGGAAGGAAAAGTACTGAGCCTTTCAGAAAATCCAGGCTATTTAGTGATTAACCTTGAACTGTATCAAAATGCTCCCAGTAAAGCTTCTCAGGTTCAGTCCCCCTCCCCCGGCCCTCATCAAGAATTCATTGAAGCCATGACAGAACTCTCCATTACAGTTAGTCTTTTATCCATTTCAGCTTTCTTGATTAGGTTATCTTGAATCATTAGGGGGTTTATTTATTTTAATAGGCACTTATTGGATTCATGGAAAGAGAGTTTGGCGACTAAGAAACAAGAGCTGAATATTATCTGGCTCATTTCGCACTGCAGAGAGTCCCAAACTGAGCAGAGGGAGGGGAGGCTGAGGAAGTTTGTCTGGAGGACTCCTGGGATCCTGTGTGGAAAGGGAGCTTTCTCTGGGGAGCACAGCATTTTGCTCCTAATCTTTCAAGACTTGCGTCAATCATCGCTGCTTTTTTTCCCTTTTGTCACATATGTTGACATTTTCTGCACTGATGATGTGGGTGAGGAAGTGGCCTTTTACATTTATTTTTGAGATTTATTCCTGAATCACTCTTACTAAAAACTCTTCATTTGCCTACTCATGCTTTCACTGGAGACCCTAGAAAATGTCAGTGCGGAAAGCTATCGGTATTATTATTATTAATTTCAGTGCAAGTGCGGGCAAGCTCAAGGTCCATTCGGTTGCAGTTTTGTCGGGGCGCGAGGTGCCTCGTGGCCTAGCCCGAGCAGAAGGGCTGCCTGCGACCGAGCCCCGTGGACACCCCGCTGCCACCTCCTGCGGCGGCTTTCGGCAGAGATGCTGCTCCAAGTGTAAGCGCCGGCCTGTAGCCCCGGCGTGACAGAGCCTGACCTCTTCCCGCGTGCCTTCTTGCCCTCCACCAGGAATTTTGTCCTTGGCTGACGGCAAGTTGGCAGGTTTGCAGGAGGCAGTCTGAGGGGTCCAGGCGTTTGTGCCTGTCTCCACTGAGTGCTGGGAAACCCGACCTTGCGGCAGCCTGGTGCCTCTGGCTGCTGGAGCAGCCTCCCCTGCTGCGGGGTGAGTCTAGCAAGAGTGGAAGGGTCACAGTGCTGCGGAGGGCTGAGGGGTAAGTGACAGAGAGTATGGCTCACGGTTGCTGCACCAGCTAACGGTCCCCCTGGGGGGCTTGAGCGCACCTAGGCTCGTGCTCTGGTGTAGTAAGCACGCTGTTTCTTTAACTGCATAAAAGCACAATGGGAATGTCTGGCTTCCTGCAGATTTTTGTTGTTGTTTGCTTAGCTATGTGGAAATGTATTTGATTAGGAGACAGAGAGAGAGGTTAAAAATAGGACATTAATATGATATTATTTATTTTATCAAATAAAATGCTTAGAAAATGTTTATCTTGTCTCATGAGAACAACAAAAATAGAGGCTAGTGCTTTTCTGCAGCTCTCTCTTAATGAGCTAAATTGGGCTGCATTCTCAATGACTCTAGAAGTTTTGGGGTGAAATGAAGGAGGTTTTGAGCAGCATTCCTTGTAACCACAAGCACTGGGTGTGCCTGGCTGCGGAGCCAAAAGCATCCTTTAATTGTGCTGTTTTTCCTCCTCTTATTTTTAATGGAAGACATTCCCATTTGAGAACCTTAGAATCTGAGGTTAAGGGCTAGATTCTGCCCCCCATACTGACACCGGTGCACATCAAACTTCCCTGGTAACTCTGTGGCCGTCAGTCGAGGGGGCTGTTTGTGCAGTGGAGCAAGACTTGCAATGTACTGGGGAGGCAGGACCAGAAAGGCAGCGTACCGCGGATCTGGGAACGGATGTGTTATTTGCTAGATTTTTAGAAAGTGTTCACAGAAGTTGAATTTGCTTGTAGTGCAGTGAGCTCAGATGTTGTGGATGAGTGGGGGAAAAGGTGGCGAGGGAACATCTCCTTCTTCACTTTTTCGTCTCCGTGCCAATAAATGTAGCTATAGATGAAAATTCACTGTGAATGGCTGTAGCTCCAAGAATTTCTGTATGTTAGCATTTCTTAAATGAAATCGTGCTCCTGAAAAGCTCTGTGTAACATACACAGACCCAAAGAAATAAAAAAAAATTGCAACCAAAAACCCCCAAGTTGAGATTTTTAACAGAAAAAGGAGATTTGCATATTAATAATTCATGAGTTCTCATTGAACATGCACGAAGAAACGGTGCTATTCAATAGAGAATACTGTCATCTGTCACTGTTTTATTTGACATTTACACTTTTTTTTTTTTTTTTTTTTTTTTGCCTGGTACTGCAAAACTTTCTTGGACGGCATGCTAAGATTATTTAAATAAATAATTAAAAAAAACCCCGATGCAGACTTTTCATCTGTGCATGGGGAAGGCGGTTACTTGCAATCATAAAGGACATGTGAGTAAGCCATGGCGCTGTGTTTTCTCACATATTCACCAAAACTATCGCCTGATAAGCGACCCCATAGATGGGTAGATAGGGTCTCGAATGGATGGGTGCAAGCATAAATGCTTGAATAAATAAAGGAAAGGATCGGAAAAGAGCAATGAAAGGACAGATTTGATGCAGATAAGTATACACATGCACACAGTGGGTATACGCGTGCGCGTGGGTGGGTGGGGTGAGCGAATAATGGCTGTTGTGAAGAAAGCTGCCACAAATACACTGCTATTGCCGATGTGAAAATAAATATTTATAAATGATGTTGGGGGAGATCCAGTCCTGCACAACATAAGAGAAGACAGGGCATTTAGTACAATGACAATTCCGAGTTAGGCGCACCTTGCAATTTCTTGCTAATATTAGACTCATGAAAATCTTTCTGCTCTGTAGGTTAGTTATTATTTATAAAAATCACAGAACCAGCTGATACATTCATAAGCTAATTATTGTAGCAGCTGGGTACACATGGTGCAATATGTCTGAGGCTGTGAAGTATCACAGATTTCTTGGGGCCTGCTGTGGTGGGGGTGTGCTGTTGAAGGCTAGATCCCTTAATCTGATCAGCCAAGCAAATACTTTGTGGGGAAACTGGATTAATATCTCTCTAAATACCACGGATGTGCTTCACCTTCAGAACCAGGCTCCTTTAAACGTGCCATTAGCTTATCTCCTTTGGGAAACAGAGAAGTTCTCAGGTGTCCTCAGGACGGCGGGGTCTTTGCCTGGTGCCTCCCTTTGCCAGAAATTAATTTGGTTTGCTCATGTCTGCACACATGGTCACACTGCAGTCTAATCTTTTCCCTAATAGCTCCAAGGTCAGGACCTTGCATGTTGCCAGGCAAATTGAGCGCTATCCTTCTTAAAGACTAATGGCAGCGAGTGCCTAGTCCGTAATGAGGCCTGTAGTGTTGCTCTAAGTGATTGTAATGAGTGCTGATTATAACAGGACAGATAAATCAAAATGCAACAGTGGCCGTCGGGCTAGTCGGTCCGGCTCTGGGCAGGGGAGGTGGCCCTGGGGCTGAGCCGGCCCCGGGCGTCACCAGCCGTCCTGCGTGGGGCTCCGGCTCTGCCGGGCGCAGGGCTCTGTGCGTGCCCTCTGCTGCAGGGCTGCTCTGCCTGCTGCAGCATCCCTCGGGAGGCGTTAAACATACCTGCTGGGAACGTCTGGAAGAGTTCAGTCGGAGACTTACTCAGATTACTGAAAACAGGGAGAAATGAGAGTTTATTTTTTTACACAGATGGTTTATTTTCTGTTCCAAAAATTATTTCCTTTGTATGGAGGAACCCCTGAGAAAACACTGTGGAGCCGGGAGATTTCTTCCTGTCTTTTCTCTGAAAGAAAGTTTTGGGTGATTTCTGAGCAAAGGAAAGGGAAAGAGGAGAACCGAGGGCAAAGGATGTGGCCAAGCCACATTAGGATGCAGACACACCTGGCTGAGAGATTACCCAAATACCAGTTAAAACACTTTGAAAATATAATACAAATTTCCACCCCACCCCACCCCAAGTAAATGATTAGATAGCTTGTTTTCATCCTTGCCCCCCCACCCGCCCACCCCCTTCTAGTTTATTGCAAGAAAGGATCAGGTCTGCACAAATGTGGCCTCTCACTTGTAAAAACAAGGCAGTGTTGTGTTACAGATTAGTTTATAAATCCCTGGTGGCTTCACAGTTCAGTGCCTACAGCTGCTGCAGATGGGCCTGGGTTTTTGTCTCTTCGCTGTGCTGCAGCCGGCAGTTGAAGGAGAAAATGGAATGATCAGGTTATTAACATGTAGGCCGTGAGGAAGAGGCTGCACAATGAGAACAGCTGGTGTTGCTGTCTTGGCTGATGCAGCGGAGATAATCAAATCTTGCCTTTTTTGGGGGGGTGAAGGCAGAAGACACAGTGGAGGGTAAGACAAACAACGGCTTAGGATATTATATACGGGGTTTAGAGTGCACAGTAGAAGTTGTCAATGGCTTACAAGTTGTTACACAAAAAAGCAATACCAAAAAACCCCTGCATGGGCTGGAAGTGAACCTGGCTGTGCTGCTTGCTCTAGTCGCGGTTCAGAAGAATACGGTTTTGCCCACTTCTCGTACTGAACGTCTTTAACATTGATCAAGCTATCTTTTAGGTATTGTAAGGTGCCTGTCAAAATGGTGTCAAAATGCTGAGCTGTAGCTTGAAAATGATGGGTTATAAAGCTACTAGGTAAAATATTTTGACAGGAGTCAGTAAGGCGTGTTGACAGCATCCTCAGCATTATCTTCTCATATTCTGTCATTTGCATCGCGTCTCCTGCGCGCAGGCACGGGAGGGGAGCCACTGGCTGTGTCCCCAGCCCCGGCAGGCGCAGCAGCAGCCACCATCCCTGCTTAACCTGCCGGGGACGCCGGGTCACCGCCGGTCACACTCAGCACGCTCAGGACTGTCCTCATCTTAACCGCCATCGCCACGGTGCTCTCCGCGTGGCTTGGTGTCACAGAGCGGTTTCCTCTCCCTGAGGTGCTGGTGCTTTCCCTGCCAGGGGTCTGAGCTCTCGGCCCCCATGAGAGATCCTCCAGGATTCCATGCAGTGGTAATTTTTGGATGGCATTTCAAACCAACCTCAAAACAATATAGCGGGAATAAAACCTACTATTATTGCATTGTGTAGTTGGGTTTAGCATCACCTCCACCTAGATCTCTCTAGTAACTTCTGCAGAATGCAGTTCGCTGCTTTCGTACTAAATACTAGAGGATTCCCTTTCTGTGAGGTTGCATCTTCTAAGTGGCCATTTGATTATTTAAAGCTCTCAAATTTTAGTGGGGTTAGGAGCTGAGGGAGCCAGTACGACATAGTGACAGCAGACCAGAGGTCTTTACTTGGTAGTATCTTCTTTTGAACATTTTCAGTAGTGGTTGAACGGCTGGTCCTGCAGCTGCAGCCCTTAGCATGCAGGTTGTTAGGCAGTCCCGGGGGTTATGTCTCCTTTTCTCTTGCTGGGCTGAAGAAGTAAAGGGGCTCTGAAATGGAGGTGAAATTGCGCCTTTATTTCAAAGTTGTTTTCTATAGGAAAACTATTTATATCCAAGCATTTTAAACGTGGTGTGGTTATGACAGGGGCAAGATGCTGTGCTTCCTGGTTCCTGTTAAGCACTGTGGGTTGTTTCTGTTTCTCCAACTTGCAGGAAATACAATATATTACGGATTTGAGAGCAAAGGGCGGCAGCTGAGGCTAGGGGGTTCTGTGTGAGATGAGAGCAGCAAACTTTGCAGCACAGGGCTTTAAGTCCAGCTGACCTTCCACTCACACCTGGCTCCTCGGTGCTCAATGAATTAACTATGCTGACCTTACCGTTGCAGGGCTGGCTGTGTGAGCTGCTTCGCTGGAAAGAAAACCCCAGCCCGGAAAACCGCACCCTTTGGGAGAACCTCTGCACCATTCGCCGCTTCCTGAACCTTCCCCAGCACGAGAGGGATGTGATCTATGAGGAAGAGTCCAGACATCATCACAGCGAGCGTATGCAGCACGTTGTCCAGCTCACTCCTGAGCCCGTGCAGGTCAGAGCGCTAATTTCCTTCTCGGGGTGTCTGCGGGAGAACAGCATGCTTGGATAACATGGGAATTCTGAAGATTGTAACACGGGGAAGTGCTTTTTATGTATTGACTGAAACTTAAAAATACTTCTAAAATGACCGTGGTGAGCATTTTGTGGGGAACAGGCCTTCGTTTCACAGCCTCCTTAGGACTGTTTTTCTCCTCTATACAATCTTGGTGACTAGTACGAATTTTTGGTTTGTACACCCTTGTTCTGTCCTTCTCTCAGGTCTTAACAGAACGAGAAGTAGATAGATACAAGTATGTGTAGGGCAAACAAAGTGAAAATACCATGAGACTTCTTATCTTTGCAGTTCCAGCTTCAGTCAGAAGGGAAAATCAGCCTTACGTGTATTCCTAATAACTAGCAATGCATGCCACAAAGCCAAACATCTGCAGATGGTCAAGAGAGGCTCAGGAGATGTTTTTTCAATCTCAAAAGCTCAGGTGACACCTTCTACAGCAGACCTTCCTTTTGGATTGCCACTGGCACTGGGTTCACCTGATTCCCATTGATCGTCACCTGATTCCATTCACTTGATCCCATTGCATGACCACTCTCAGAGAGCTGTTTGTACCACGTTTCTCTGATAATCTCACAGTTCCTCTTCCCTCCTTTGCTCTCCCCGTTGTCGTCTGATGGTGGCTTGCATCACTTTGCTACTCTTGCTGTGAACTTTGGCATTCAGCCTCTATTCTTTGTCGCTGCACTTACTCTGCTGCTGCTGCTAGCACTGCTGCCAGCTATCTAGTCACCTTTTCCCAGAGGCAGGAGGAGGATTTTGTTGTCCTGCGCCTTTTGAAACGTGTTGGTCTCACCCAGATTAATTATTGCCTAGTTCAATCTCCTTTGTCTCTTCTGCTACTGACTTCCTCCTTGCTTTCCATTCGGTCTTCACCTGGAAGGAAAAAGGTGTTTCTTGGGGTTCAGGTTCTTGGAGCTGTAAAGCAGGGGAAGTGCTCTAAGCAATTAATATTGCAAGTTTTGTCTTCTGTGTTCCCAAAAGTTTGTGGGATCTTGGAGGCAAGGGGCTACAAAAGGGCAAAGGGCCAAGCTGACATGTGGGAAGATGACTAGACCTGCGTAGTTTGAACATACTGACCTAGTTCTGGTGCCCACAGCAAGTAGGAATATCCTCTAAGGGACAGTTTGAAGAAGAAGTTTCCCTGAGCTCCTGTGGGTGACCTTGATGATTAGCCTATTTGCCAAGACCTTCTGCACATCACTTTTCAGTGTCGTGCAGGTTGGCTCTTGTGAGTGACACGTTACACTGCGTTGGAATGAAATGCATTTGTATTTGTCAGCAAGTTACAAAGCCATGGATTAATTATTTATTACAGTCAAAATATGAAAAATGAAGAAAAATAAATGGAACCAGCTGGCAACTACGTACAGCAAAACTCTGGAGACCCTGGTATACAGTTGATACAGTAGGCTTGTGTTTTGGGGGTGCTGCATTTTAAAGCCATGTTTGCCCATCCAAAAACCCCAGTAGGTTTCTGAGTGGCACGCTACCAGTGCGAGACACAGGAGGCTTGCTGTCCACCTGCTCCCTACTGTCAAAAGATACCCTGCACCAAGCGATTTTTGTGTAGTTTTTAGTTCTCTGGGAGTTGCATTGTTTCAAGCAGCGAGGTTTGTTTCTGTGCTTTGCTGCAAGGGTCACTATTAGGTAATTAGCCATGAAGAATCAATGACAGCAGCCAGAGATGTAAAGCTGAGGTCCTCACACTTGCAGCCATTGGAGATTTTGTGACACTTTACATAAGGGTAGGGGTCTTGGGCCCCACTGCTGGCCGAACTCCAGGCCAAGTAATTACATTCTGCCTATCTGAAATTCCCCCTGTAGTGTCAAGTGAGAAAGCAACTCTCATTTCCTTCTCAAAGCGGTGGCGGGTGTGGAATGTCTGCCACAGTGCCTGGCCGCATTTTAGCAGGGGATGGAAACATCCAAGGGCTGCAGTCACTGACTGACTTTGCTTTGCAGGCTTTGCTAGTGGAAGGTACACTGTAAGTCAAGCCCTTACCTGCAGCCGTGATGTCAAGATGACAGTCCTTTGAAGAAGATACAAGCAGCCACGCTGTGAATAGCAGCAGGTGCAGTACTGTGACACCAGAGCAGGCAAGAGGCTCTTAGCTCTGCTTGCTCTCTGCCCCCCACCTCATCTTTCTCTCTGCTGTGATGGATTTGACGTGTGTTCGGTAACTTGTGTCTGATGCTTGAGTCTGCTGCTCCTCCAGCTGTGAGACTGGGTGGGAGAGCCTGAGAACAGACTGCCTCGTGCTGCTGCCAGAGCTCCCTGCCACCACGAGTGAGCCCTCTCTGGGCCGGGGACGCCCCTCTGTCAGTCTGAAGGACTTGGAAGAAATTCTGGGCTGTCATCACAAGAGGCATAGAATCATAGAACAATTTAGGTTGGAAAAGACCTTTAAGATCATCAAGTCCAACTGTTAACGCAGCACTGCCCAGCCCACCACTCCACCATGACCAGGCAGAAGATAAATTTCAGCCTTTTTGCTGGTATGGCTTCTTGGAAACAGCAGAGATTTCACTGTGATGGGTTTTGTGTAGTTCATTTGCCGATGACAGGGTTGGGCACACCTTCGGTGAGGGGGTGACCCCAGGGCCGGGGATGGTTTCTGCCCTGGGATGGCAAGGTGTGAGCAGTGGGGCAGTTGTAGTGCCGTAGGAGATCAGTCGGACACAACTTGGCTCTTGATCTTTAACGGATTGTTGTTTCTTCTGTGGCAGGTTCTTGCCCTCTGTTCGGTATTAGTAGCCTGTACCTCACTGTTTAGCTTTAGGTTCAGGGCTTTAAAAGGAAACATTTTCATTTTTTCTCTCTTCCATTAGATTTTTCCCATCAGCCATATATTAATCCATTTAATCAAATATTTTCCTGTTTTCAAAATGAAAAATGTCTGTAGTGGAAGCTGAGTGCATAAGAAATTCCTCCATGCACACTTGATTTATTTGTTATTGTGCTGAGGAGTCATAAAATGTGAGCCCTGTGGAGCTCTGTGACATGGCTGTGTTCTCTGGCAGCATCGGGTGTGACCATATGGATGTGTCGGAGTGCGGGTTTTCCTTCACATGCTGGTTGCGGAGCGTCCACACTGCACCTACACGTTGCTGTGCATGCAGGCTGAGCTTGCCGCGGCCACTCACTTGGGTCTTAAGGAAATGCAGGTGTGCACTAAGGAAGGGTCTCTTTCTCCCTCCCATCCTGTGCAGTGCAGTGTAATCACAAAGGGCTGTGGTAGGACTGAGGAAAAGACCTGTGAGGTTCTTGCCAGCTGGGTACAACAAGGTCAGCACCTCTGATTTACGGAGTGCCTACAGGTTCCTGGAGGGTGGGAGGGTATGCTGGAAAGCATTATTGTATTTTTGCCCGGTCTCCTCCTCTTCTACCACCATCAGGCGTGGTGGTAGAATCTTTGATCTGGCCTGGCCTGGCTCTCGTGGAGGTCTTGGGACAGACCGCATGCAAAGTAGTCACTCCGCAGCAAGCAGCCCTTGTGCTTCTGTGTTTAGTGTCCTGCTCTGCCGAGGTGAGAGCACCCGGCCTGACTTTCTGTCCCTCACTAAATCCCACCGTTCCCAGGCTGTGCAGTAGCATGGGACCTTTTGGAAGTGTTAATGCCGAGAAGTGCCTGCAGCCGCTGCCCGTTGCCAGCCGGGGATTTGGTGTTTGCTACAGACATGTTGGGACACAGGAAATGTAATTTCTCTCCCTTCTCCCAGTATTCATCTGCTGTGTCAAGGTGACCGCTCCAGAGAATAGCTGTCTTGCCTTGCACTTTAATACAGTGCTAATTCATTGTTAATTGCTGGGGCAGAGAAACCTAACTCAGTTGGGAGGATGATGAATCAGGCTGTTGTCTCTGGAGTGTTAGGGTGGGTGAGCCAGTTCTCTGGAGTGATGAGCCACCGCTGCAGCATGGTACCTGCTGTGGAGAGAGCAGGGAAACCTTGACTTTCATTTTTCTGTGTAAGCTGATAGATGGGTCTGCTGGAGCTGGTAGGTACGTATTGACTGAAGAGCAGTCAAATGTTGACTTGAAAGAAACAGGAATGGTTTTCACATGCTTTCTGATACACTGTTACTTTTGTCACTTTTTAAAAATGATGTCCCTCTGCCCTTTTTTTCTCAGAAGCTTTGATTTAGGCAAATTGGCGATTCATAATAGTTCAGATTGTAAATCATGGGGGAACATTAGTAAATAAAAGAAGGCATAGCAGAAAGCTGTAGGAAGGCTCTTTTGTATTGTGTGTTCACTGCAAACATTGTGGTCTCTCTTTAAATATGCGGAAAATAACATACCACAGAAGTAAATGAAATACTAATATTGTCATTTTGTGAGGGATGGAAGGGAACAAATATTTTAGAAATGACAATGAAATACAAAACAGCAGAACATGGAGCCCTCATAAAAATGGGTCAAGGCAAGTGGAGATGGCAAGCCAATGAAACTAATTTCATATTCTCTTTCTAGAAGTAATAAAGAGGGAATGAACACCACAGTAGTGCTTCCTAATGAAATATCTGATTCTAAACAATGTCTTAGAGTTCATGGGTCACATAATGCGTAGCATGCAGATGGAAAAAACAGATTTTAAATTTCTTCTCTTAAAAGATAATATTAATTAATAATACTTAGGCAATCATAGATGATGAGTGAAGCAAAACTGTGTTATTCCATAGGGGAACATGGTGTGCTTAATGATCTATAGGATGATGCACACAGTGAGTTTTTGCCACGTTTGTGTGGGTTACAGCAGGGGATTTCACGTACTGGAAATGAGGACTGAGTTGTCTGGGAGATGTGGACGAAAACTACTTCTCCAAACCATGCTAGCTCTCTGACTTGCGTGCTTACTCTTCTCTCTAGACAAATTTTTTTCTGGGGATGGTGTGCCCTGCGATTCGTTCTTAATTGCAGGTGCACCCTGATAGTTTTGCTTTTTCATTATTTCTCTGCAACGGAAAGATGGACCATAGATGGATACCCACTGCTTTTTGATTCTTCAGCTCCTTATTCCATGGCTGGATGTGATGGCTGCTCAGACAGGTGTGGTCAAGACCGGTGAGACTTTCAGGGTCTTACAGACTTACAAGACCGGTGTACTCAACAAGCCCAGGTGGACTTTCAGGGCTATTTGTATCACAGGTTTATTCATTCTAGTCAAAAAGCTCAGAGCTTTTGTTGAGGTGGGTTGCAGCTGGAGTGTTTATTTTGTCTTTGGTTTAGAACTACAGGGGGGAATGCTTGTCCGAGCAAGATCTGGGAATTTGGTGAGTGGAGAATATCTGTCTTCCTTGGTTGTTACGTTATCTGGAGCTCCAGCCTCTCCCTCTCATCAAGATTAGACAATAGAAGTCAATTCCAGTATCTCCTTTCAGTCTAAACCATTCAAAAGCCACTGAAAAAAATCTCAAGCTATGTGACTTCTATTTCTGTGCAGTATTAGAGCTGAAGGCAATACATATTGCAAGTCCCTCAGCATTTATCTCTGTCTTGTGTGTGTCTGCTTTTGGGTGGGGTAAGGGACTCCCTTTCTTCGAAGCAAGCAGTACGTGCAAAACTCTTGGAAGGCTTCCACTTGTGAGCTGCTCTCTCATGCCGCACCAGTACCTGTGCCCTGCAGCCGGACACGCTGCATTTCAGAGCAACCGCTGTGGCTGCGTGCTCTGCTTTTCCATCCTTTTGGTGCACACCATTTTCCTGACGGACCACAGTAGCTCAGGAGCCTCGTGGGAGGTTTGACGAAGGCAACAGGAGCACATATCAGGCAGCAAGCCCCTTTCATTCAGCTCTGAGGTGTCCGATAGAGCTTCCCATGATTGATAGTTATCACAATTGCAGCAGAAAGCTGCTGAGCTCTGACTGCTATAGCCAAACCTGCCTACTGCGCCTTCTCAGCTGTTTCTGTTTAGTGTGGATATCTAATGTGGCTGAAAAGTGCTGCTGATCTTTATTAACTTTAAGCCTGTGATTCCCGTTGAAATGATAGCGGGGAGTGTACTTGCAATTAAAGCAAAACTGCTTCTGTTCTGAAATTAGTTTAGGTTTAGTCCTATTCCATTTAACCCTAGAAATGGGAGATCAAGTAAAGTGGATCGTTTTGTTTTTTTCTGAGGTGGCAAGTTTAGGCTTGTCAAAACAGTACATCCCTTCCATGTTTGTTCAGACTGCCGGACCCGTGAGGCCACCTCAGTGCTGCCTGCTCCCAGACAGCTTTCATTTGTTCCAGGATCAGCTGGAGACAGGGCAGGAATGAGGCGGGACTCGTAAGCAGGGGAGCCCTGAGAGCGCGGCTGGTGTTTTTCTTTACCAGCTTCTTTCAACGAAGGTGACCATGAGGGTGCTGGCAGTGCGGCAGAGGCGGAGGCGGTCCCTGGAGCAGTGTGCTGTGGTGCAGGTCTGCCCAGGTGGCGGTTTGTGAGGCTGCCCTAGAGCAGCTCTGCTCGGGCTGCCCCAGCTCCCGTGGGGCGACGTTCCAGGCAGAAGCTTCGCTTAAAATCTGGACATGCAGATTTAGCACTACGGAGACTTGGCAGTCATCGGCAGGGTGGTGGCCGGCGTTGGTGTCACTCTGACAGGTTGTCCCTTTCGCAGTTGACATCAGTGTAGCTCTGGCCCCTGTAGACTCACCCTTTTGCCTTTCACACACAATTTGACCAGATTTAGCGCTCGTTTCTTCCAGTCCTGGCCCTCTCGTAAATGCTAAGCTGCCAGCGCTGTAAGGACTTGTGGTAGGTTGAGGATGAGCAAACATCTAGAGCAAGATTACTAAACAAAGCTCTTTAAGTTCACATAAGCTTTGAAGCTTGCTGGCTGGCAGCAAGCAGATCTTGAAGGCTGAAAAGCCACTAGATGAGCCTCTGTTCCATTTACAATTGAACATTTTTGCAGTTAAAAATAACTGTCTTTCTAATTTCATTTTAATACCTCGTAAATACTCCCTGTCCCTCATATTTCTACGTAAATGATAATTTCAGGCTTCAGAGATGTGTAAATGCTTATAGACTACTGGCTGTATACAACATTTTATTCTTGGGCTCCTTACAGAAATCTTATGCTAAAGTCAGAGCCCTGAATCATTGCAGCTGGCCTTTCTGCACAGACAGGCAATGGTGAAAATTACACAGGGGGGAAACAAGCTTGTGTTGTGCTACCAGAGTACATTGCCCTGCTTGTCTCCCAGAGACTTGAGTGCCAGTGAGCTGCTCTTCCTCCCGTGTCGCACAGCATCCCCCAAGGAAATCGGCAGCTTCTGGGCAGTGCTGCGAGTTAGGCTGTGACAGAGCAGGATGCAGATACTTGGTCTCCTTGCCCCGGGCCAGTCCTTTTGGAAATTCATTGATGTGGACTTTCCCTGTCCCCCTATTCCCCCTTTTTTTTGTCTTCTTTTTTCCCCCGAATGGTTGGAAATACCCAGAGACAGTGATATGTGCAGGGAGATGTTTTTTTCAGGGTTAGTATGCTGTGCATGTTGTTCCAGGTTTGTATGGACTTTTACAGGAACTGCAGATTGAAACGGGAAATGTTTTTGTGTGTATGCACTATTCTCACACATCGAGTACCCAGAAGTACAGTAGCATGTATTTTTTCTCACAGCCATCTATGCTTACAGTGTTTCAAAGAATATTCCAAAATATCTTGGCACAGACAAAGCGAAGCTGTTTGCAAGATCCCTAGCTGTGGAACAACAAAGACTACATTCTCAACACACATCACACATGACTTTTATTAAAGCCTTAAACAGAAATCAGATAATGTATTTAGAAAATTGAACTTTGCCATTTATGATGCTACTCACATTGTGAAGGGAAGTAGGTATCCCCCTGTGCCTCCTTTCCAGTGTCTTTTCCCCCAATTCGACTCACATCTTCATGTTTCATAAAAATCTTACACTTAAGTACAAATAAATACATTTTAAAACCAGCAATTTGGGACTGACTCACATCGTGGTGCCTAACTTACAAGGGACTTGGCGTTCAGAAACCAAGGAATACAAGCACCTGTAAGGTGCCGCTGGTGGAGCGTTCAGAAGCTTGAAAGATCTAAAATGATTATTAACCTCTTACCATTACATATGGCAAAACGGATGTGATAAATCACAGGACCTATCCTGGGTATTGCAGACCCAGCCATCTCATGAACTTGGTGTCAAAAAATGTTCCTTGGTTTCTGGTTCAGACTGAATTTTGGTTTACGCTATTTGTACCATCATAGTACAAAACAATGCTGACACCGTTTAATTTTCTAGTTGCTTTTTCTCACATTTATTGTTTGGATCTCTATAATATGCTGTTATTAGGCCATGCCCATTTGATGTGCTGCACTGGAATCCAAGGCAGGTGGGCGGGAAGGGTTGCGACGAGCCCCCCTCCGTCCTGCCAGCAGTGCCACCGCACGGGCGCTGAGGCAGGCGAGCACGAGCTGCAGATGGCTTAGTGCAGACCCATCCATAGTCATTAGGGGCTTTTATGCCAGTTGTGTGGCAAAGTTGCTTGGTTTGGTCTGAAAAACCTTTGTCTTCTCAGTCTTGCTTGGGAAAAGCTTGGCAACATAGATTTCTTTTTTCTTCTTGGGATTTTGGAAATTTTTAGATTGGAAAGATGCAGAGTATCGCGGAAGTGCCTTGTGCTGCTGCAGGGTGCAGTGAGGAGTTGTATCCTGCCCAGGAGGAGTAAGAGCTGGCTCTTCTTTCTCTGTTGCGTTGAGGGAAGCTGCGGTAGTGACTGCAAATCCATCCAGTTGTAGCAGAAAGAAAGAGACACACTAAAATTCCAGGACTTGACAAGCCCCATAAAAAGATCTGTCTGGACAGCACTTCACTAGTTAAGTGCTAAGTTATTATTATTATTTATTATTTATTTCCTCCTCTATTTTTCCTCTTACTGAACAAGCAGGAAATATATTTGTTCTTTCATTTTGGAAGTGAAATAAATGTATTCCCTGCAGCATTTGAAATTTTAATAATCCATAATAAATAAAATCATATCTAATAACATAACTGCTTTCAATTGGCAACGCGATCTCCTAGATGCATTGCAATGGCAGAAACATAAATAGCTGCAGCCTCTGAAAGCCTACTTCCTATTTGCTAAATATACTTGGCTTGCTTTAAATTCCTTTGTGTGCAGTCATTAATACAATCCTCTTTGACAGCATTTAATTAAAGTGCTTTTCTCTATTAAATTCATTAAAACTTTTTTTTTTTTGTATACAACTGTTTCCCAGACACTGAATGTTAAGGACCTGTAGGCCTCTCTTTAAATAACTTCTCTCTCCTTGTTGTAAATTGTTAATTAAATTTAACTTAGACTGTTTAAAGATGGCTTGGAAAAGAAAACCAGATTTCAGGATATGGTCTCAATCATGTCTGATTTTTTTTAACACAATTTTTTCCATGTAGTTATAGACTGTGTGTTATATTGTTTATGAATGTTGCTGTACTTTCAGCTGGAACCAAGCAAAGAAATACCCTAAAAAGCTCATTTCCATCTCACTTCAAAAATTTCCATCTTTTTAGTGCAGTTTCTTAGCCTAAGAGTATTTGCACAGGGGAGTAAGGAAGGAGGAGCTGTTTAGTATTAATAGGTTATTGACAGTTTAATGTCTTGGCACCTAGACAGCCCATAAGGTATAATAAACAGGAAGCTGTCTGATGTGAGCACAGTCAATAGTGTATTCAATCAGAACCTTTCAGTTAATTGCTGGTTGACCTCAGACATTTCCTTTAAGTGAAACTGTCCTTCACTCCGATCTCATCTGGGTTGCAGGGTTTAATTTGAGAATGCCCTTTCCATATGGCAGCTCGTGCATACATTCCTGGTTGGACTTTTGCTTTGCCCGCCTGCGCTGCGTTGCACAAGGCAGCGCCTGCCCGGAGCGTGGTGAGACGCACGGAGACGTGGCGTGTGCGTGCCACCCCGGCGGGGGCTGCCCGGCCGGGCACCAGCACCATGCTTGGGGCAGGCAGGGTGGTAAGCTGACGTCAGGGGTGTTTTCGAAGCAGCTGAGCCACAAAACGCTCGCGGAGTGTTGTGGATAGGGTTAGGCACAGCTGCGGTGCCCAAGCAGCGTTGCAGGGACCTGACACGGCCTCCGCAGAGGGGATGTGCCGCAGCCCAGCGCTGCTGCCTCCATCCCATGTCCCACCCGCGGGCACGGCCTCCCCCATGTGTCTGCACCATGCAAACCAGGGCTCGTTTCTATTTAGTTTCCCTAATTTATGTACTTAGCCATTCTGATTTTTTCGGGCTGCGTATCTTGATGAGCTCTAGATAAGCTACAATGCCAGCAGGCAGGGAACCGCACGGGCAGCCCCTGCCCCGACTGATGGGAAACTGTCTGCATATTTGCAGGGGGAACCTCCACGGAAATCTCTTCCAGCAAGTCTGCTGCGTTTGGGTTTTTCTTCCTTTCCCTCCAACTGTTGACTTCAAGTGTGTGTGTTTTCCTTGCGCAGGATCGGGCGGGGGTCAGCTGTGGCAGCCCTTGTTCACAGCAAATGGGTCTGGATTTCCTGCCAGCAGCGCGTGCTGCCCTGTGAAGGGGATGCTGCTGTGCCAGAGCGAGCTTCATTTACATTTCACTCAGTCAGGAGACATTTTTTTGTCTCTACATCTTGCAGTGATTGTGTGTTTTAGCCACTTATCATGCATGCAGACTGTGGTTTGCTGAAAGGACTATTCTTACTTTTAATCTCTAATTTTTCCCTGGTTTTGATTAATTTCAGTGGTTGTCTTTGTCCCTCTGCATCAAACAAACTGCTTATGCCTTTTAATGGCTTGATTAGCCCTGGGGAAGCATTGCTGACTTGGAGTAATGTTATTCCTGGTGTTCCCCTGTTTAAATGAGATCAGGAGTAAGAATGCTGCACTGCTGTGCTTGGGATCCATTAAAGTCCGGTCTGGAGCCCTGACTGAGGCAGGTTGTAAATTTTTCGGGTTCATGCATGTTGGAAAGGTGAGGGGGAGCAGTTTTCAGATGGTGCCTCTTTTCTGGGAAGATTCAAAGATAAGAGAGGCTTGGTGTCGTTCTTTCTGGAGAGAATGGAACAAAACCATGGTGAGATGGAACGGAACCAAGACAGAGATCCCAAGGTAGGTGTGTGTCCCTGGGGCCGTCAGCCGCAACACGCACGCTTCGCTCCCGGGTGGCTCTGGCCAGAATATACTAGAAAGTACTTTCTGGTTTTATCAGACTTACTGGCCAAGCTGCTTATCAGTATTACATAGACCAAAGGACTCCCACATGCAATAAAAGTCATAAGCTTTATTGGATTTTGAGATAGGAAAGATTCACATCCAGCTCCTTTTATAAACTGCATTACATTTCATTCTTTCAGAGGTCCCACCAGTACAGCCCTTTGTAAATATGACGTTGAAGGAGTTAGCAGGTGGGTAGATGGATGGCTGTGAGCTTCTGTTCCTTGGGTGGTACAGCCTAGAGCTATGGAAGTGCTTGAGCTGGGTTTAAGGGGTTGCTGACATTTCTGAAATACTGAAAGAAAAAAATACGTTGGTGCTTTTTAAATTATTCTTTTCAGTTAAAATAATAAAAAAAAAAGGGTTGTGGCAGTTTAGAGCAACATAATGCTTTAAAGGAAAATAGGAAGAATTCGAAGAGCAAAAGTTGTTCTGAATAAAAGCAACCAGAATACGCTGTTTCATGAAAAATGCCTGAACAACCGCTTGAACTTTGTCAGAATATCCACCCCGCTGCTGCCCCAGGCAAACAGCTTGGCAAAGTAGGCTTTATTTAGGCAACACTCTGATGTCACGCAGTTGACATTTTTGGCCAAAAGAAAGATTTTTGACTGAAAAATGCCACACAATTCCAACCTTAATGAAGCAAAGAATGGCATTTTGCATTTCTAGGAAATGCCTGAGGCTCCTTGCACACGGATCTGCACTAGCTGCAGGCTTGTGTTAAGCGTGAGCTTACCCCTGCGGTTACGCGTGTGCAGCCAGCCACAGGCTGTGCAGGCTGCAGTGCTCCCCGCAGCGGGCAACGGCAGAGCCAGGGCTGGATCCCGGGGCCACAACGCTGTCACCCTCTGCTTTGTCCTAATACCGCCTCGCTGGCCATGTATTAAACCATTTTATTGAAAATGAACAAAATACCTTTTTTTTTGCACTCTGACTGCGTATTTTCTGTGACTGTGAATATAAACTGCAGGTGCTGTTTACTTTCCATAAAGCCTTTTTCGTCCAGCTTACAGAATCTGTAAAATAGGTACAAGTTGGAGTAGGGGGGCATGGAGAGCAGTAGCACCAGCGTAGCTTCTTCAGTCTCCCAGACGTGCCCACCTTGCCCAGAGTGTAGTCAGGGAGACAAAGGATTTCAGATCTAATTCTCTGAGATCTCCTGTCCTCAGCGCCCTAATCTGTGTGGGAGACTGTACTTTGGTCATTTGATTTTTATTTACCCAGTTTCAAGCTAAGGGTATAATAAAGCACATTATGCCAGTTGCGTGTGTGGTAATGCTGGATATTTTGCTTTTACCATGGTAGTTGATTATAATGCACTTCTTAAGACTTGCTTTCTAAAAAAAGGAATATTTATACTTTTATGTGTTTGATTCACACAGTATAGTTTGCTCAAGTCCTGTTATTAAGTGCATTGGTGGTTACGTCTAGAAAGCAAAAAACATGCTGAGTAGTGTTTTATCAGCACAAATCTACTATTTTCACTAACCATAACAGTCAGGTTCTCCTGACTTCTAACTGCCCCCATTGTAAAAATTAGCAGTACGGTTGGGTATTCCTGGAACCCCAAATAGCCATCTGTAAGGACCTAAAACAGTTTAATGGGACAAATGATTACTCCACCCCCCCCACCAGAGTCCAGTGTCTAATCCAAATATATCCTTCCTGAAATGATACAGTGCCTACTCCTGATCTGAGTAACTGGAAAACAACATGATTATAGTGGTGCCACTCGTGCCACCATAGTTAGGGGTTTAGGGCCTGACCTTAAGCAGGGCTCTAGGCTGGGACTTGTCAGGGAAGATCTTGCTCACACGGCCCACAAACACTCTTCTGATTTTTGAAAGAAAAGAACATGTGTAGTGTTAATTAAAGAAGAAAATGTAGAGGATACCAGAAGTATTTTGTCTGCAGAAAAGCAAACCCAAAAGCTTTTTGTTGCTTCCTTAGTTCCTGTGGTATTCTGCCAGCCCCTCATTAGGGATTAGCAGGGTTGGGATGGGGAAACTCGGAATCAACCCGAAATCTTTGGCAGACCCTCCCTCCAGCCACAACCAAGCTCGAGCTCTGTTTGGAAGCTGCCAGGCAGTGCTCTGCATGTCAGAGCACCCTGGAGAGCCTTGCTAGGGCTGCAAGAGCAAGCACGGAGGAGGCACGTCAGAGGCCCACAAAGCTCATGGTCTTGTTTTGCAGAAGATGAGTGTTGGCTGGAAGATGTTGTGGCCCTCGATGCGCACGCAGATGTTGAAAGTCCCACTGGAGCGGGACTCCTGTTAGCATCGTGCAGAAGGGCAGCGCGAACCTATAACCCTGTACGGGGCTGTTGCTTTTTCCTTTGCGGGCGGAGGCTGCCTTGCCGCTGCAGGTTACAGGCAAGAGAGGCTTGCATGGCTTCTTGGAGGCCAGCAGAGTCCTGCCTGCCTGCCGGGGGATGCAGCCAGCCAGCCCCCGTGCCAGCTGTGGTGGCCATGCCCAGACAATGGAGCCATCCATCACCGATGCCTTCAGGAGAGAGTCTGCGGCGGCGTTGTGCAACACTTCCTGGCCGCATCGACCTCTGTCATCAGCGCCCTGGTTTGTGCCAGCAGAAGCCAGAACGAATCTGGCCTGTTGCGTATTTGTAGAGTAGGTACGTGCCGGCTCTACCTGTGGGCTGGACAGGAGTTGCTGACAACCCTCCAGGGCTGCAGCTAGGTATCCGAGACAGGGATACCCGCTGCTGGCCGCAGCTACCATGCAGCAAACCTGGGAATCTGGCTTAAACCAGGCAAAGATGGGAGATTCAGAGCTAATCCACTAGCATTCATCAGCATGAGCTCATTTATGCTACCCCATAAAATCAGCCGGTTTTCAGGCACTTGCACAGCAATGAAAGTTGTGCCTGTGCTTTTGTGGGAAGAGTTGAGTTAGCGCTGGAGGGAGAGCAGTTACCCCAGGAAACACCGGGACACTGTTCTGCATTGTCAGAGTGTTGTGATTTATTTTTTTAACATTACACAGACAAAATAGTGGCTATTGTGTAGGCACGTGCTGTCTATTAACAGAGATCAGGAAAGGGAAATAAACCACGCATTACTGAAGAATAAGATCATGATTGTGGTCAAGTGATGGCAGATTTTTTTTTCTCTTTGTCAGCCTGATTTGTAAACATTCTTCAAACAACTGTGCAGACAGCAGTGCCACGGCTTCTTGAAAGGAAAGCAAAGGCAAGGAAAGATCTGTCCGCACAGATGTTTTACAGTAACCTTAGACCTGTCCCAAAGCTTTCTGGTCATCTCCAGTTGTCATGGCGAGCTACGCGGCACATGTAGCCTCTTAACAGTGCAGTGTAATCAGGCTGTAATTTATATTTTATCTCCAGTGATGATAGCTTTTAAAAATGTTTTGTGGTGTATTTGCCCTTTGATGCATGCTAAGCTCCTGTTAGCATTAATGGGAGCAGTGTGTGCTGGGGAGGGGGGTTGGGGGGAGGAGACACCTTCCCACCGCCTTCAAGTCAAGACTAACTGCGTTCTGCTAATGCTTATGCTTATCGCTTTACATGGGATGGCAAAAGCAGTGCAGAACTGAAAGTTTTGTTATTTTTCGATACATACTTTTCTTCCTGTTGTCTTTTCTGTCACCTTTCTGACCGTTTTTGCCAGTCTGGTCCTGGAGGAGCGTTGTGGGATGTGCTGCGCTCTCAGCGCTGGGCGCTGGCTGGCCATGTTTTCAGCTCACCGCCTGTTTCCTGCCCTCAAGCAAGGCGACCGCCATAAAGCAAAGGGGGAAGCATGTGGCGAGTGTGCTCCAAAGATGTTGAAATGAATCACTTCAAGCAGCTCGCATTCCAGCCTGGAAACCAAACTTGCCTTTGACTTTGGGTTCTCTGTGGAACTCATTTCTCTTCTTGCGGTTCTCTTTGACTCCCCTTGGCATGGCTCAGAGAGTGAGTCGTACCTCAGAGCTGAGAGATTTAGGACACGGGTTTTGTCTGATCCAGTATTCTGGCTCTGGTGATGGTCAGTAGTAGCTGAAGGGTGATAGGAGGGGCCTGGATATTTGGGGGATTTTTTTGCTGTGTGGCTGCTTTGTCTTCGCAGCTGAATAGGACCCAGGGCTGCTGGGTCACCTGTTGCTGCAGCCACCAGCTCTGGTTGGCTGGTGTGGCCTGGCTTGTGTAAGACAGGGTACGTCACATCACAAGCATGTATTATACGTGTCTCTAAAAATGGTGTTTACTCTTCTGAAGCAATTGCTGAGCTGCATTGGAAAATGCACAGGATGCGCAGCTAGCATTTTAACTACAAAATTAAAAGAAGCTCGGACTGAAGTTAGATGAAAGTGAACATATTTATCCATGTCAGACTTCCTACCATTTTGCACGCTCATATTGATTTCTTTTGACACAGTCTGCTTTTATTGAGTACCATATATTTTTTTAAATCCCTTACCGATAACAGTACCTGCTAAGGGCAATTGTAAAAGGAAACTAAAGTATATTAAACCTGCCTGGAGTCAAAATGTAATCTAACACCTGTAGTCTGCAATTTGTCATCACTTCATAGATACTTTTTCGTTTTTTAATAACAGTTTTGGATTTTCCTGAGTTTTGACCTTAGGATACTGTATAATCCAAGAAAAGCAAGGAAACTAAACCACAGTCTTTAACACAGCTTTATGGTGTCAAGGTGTGAAATCACCACTGTGAGAATGAGCCCAAAGAAAATACTTCATTCAGAGCTGCAACTAGTGCTGCAGTGTTTACCCAAATGAATGTATTTTTGCAAGGAGAAAAAAAAAAAGGAAAAAAAAAAAAAGAGTGGTTTAACAACCACGTTTTTAAGAGGAAAGAAACGAACACAGGTGCAAATTGTAACTTCTGCTACAGTTTCTTGTACAGAAATTCCTAGGAAACTTGTAAAGTGTCTTGGCACAGCGATTGTGTCTAATTAATGCTCTTACCCCGTGAGCCCCGGACTGGGAGACTGTCAGGGTGCAAGCCTGTTTATGGCAGCAGCTCTTGCATGTGTCTGTGTATGAAGAAAGCGAGACTGGAGGTGGCGGGTGGCGGGTGTCAGGCTGTCTGTTTGAACAGATAATCTCCCACAGATTACCCCTGTAAAATCTGCTCAGAGGGGCAGTGCATCCTTCCAGGTGTAAGATTTCTTTGCCAGGTGATGGAGGTTGTCCCTTAAGTAATCTCTTAACAGGTTAGCTAGGCACTGCCTGTGAGCTCTTGGCGTGCAGGGGTGAAGCGGTGCAAATTCCAGCTACAGGTGTCAGTGAAATGCAGCTGAACACCTTGTTCAGGCTTGTCCTCCACCCTCCCTTTGACTTCAGCTCATCATTAGGAGGGAGCTTCTCCAACGAGCTTGCTTACATGAAGTATGTAGTGCATCCGTTTTTGTATTGAGTCAATCTGGCAGCAAATCCTGCTGACTAACCCTGAATGCTCATACGGGGCGTAATAGACAAGCAGTGTTACCGAACGCAGGTACTGAACCTACATTTTTTAATGTGTGTGCGTTCTCTCTGGCTTTTGTTTTGGGCTCCTTAAGCGGGCTAAAAAGTTGCTCTCTTTGGCATAAAAGTCCTTGGTGTGATACAGTGTTATTGGCTGGCTACTAGAGCAGTGGAAATATGAAGGAAAGCTAAAACCTGAGACCCCTTCCCACCGTGGAGGGTAAAATCATAGAATTGTTTATGTTGGAAAAGACCTTTAAGATCATCACATCCAACCGTTACCCCAGCACTGCGCAGCCCACCACTCAGCCATGTCCCTAAGCGCCACATCTATGCATCTTTTAAATACCTGCAGGTATGGTGACTCCACCACCTCCCTGGGCGGCCTGTTCCTGGGCTCAACAACCCTTTCGGTGATGAAATTTCTTCCTAAATCTCCCCTGGTTAAGAGGAGGCCAATCCATCCGGCTTTGCTCCTTGTGGGTTTGGGCTGTGAGAATTGGCAGTGGCTGGCACATGCCACTTGAGGTACCTGTTGGTGCTCTCTCTCCATGCGCAGAGGAAGGTGGTGTCTGTTCCACAAGGGCAATCTCTGTTGCAAATGCACAGTCCAAGAATGTAACATTTTGGGTGTTTCTCATAAGAAAGGGGAACCTCATCATCTCAGCAAAACATGTCGGAAGGGAGCTCGCACGCCTAATCCTGTCTGCAAAGGGATGAGCAGAACCACAGCACGAAACAAAAGAGCTTGGGGTTGCCAGGTAGAAATGCAGTTCTTGTTTCTAATCTGCTGCAGCGGCCGTTCCGGCAATGAAAGGTGGCATTTCACGGAGCGAGTGTTGTCAGCCAGCACCTCCTGCCCGAGCGTGTGTGCGTACCCCACACAAGCACCCAGCTCAGCTGCCCTTAGCGACTCACCGTTTTCTCGTGTCTAGTTCTGGCTAGAAAGTGGGTGGAAATGGAAACAAACATCAGTGGGACAGTGAATCCAGCCAAAATTAAATGCAGTGCAGACACAGACTGCAATTACAAGACTTCCATCGTTCAGTTTGGGATCGCTCACCTCGTGGCTGTCCCAGCCTGCCCAAGTCAGGTTTCTGCTACGGGAGTGTCCTGTGATGTGGGGAGCAGATACGTGTAGAGCAGTGTGGTGATCCCTTCCCCCCAATAATTCTTGGCTTTGGATTTTAGGAAGACCACAAACCCTTAGCTTATTACAAGTAATCCTGATCACTCCCGTAATGATACAGTATGTTATATACTCTCCTAAATTTAATCATTCAATATCTCACTTCCTTCCCTGTAGGCATGTACTATTATATTTTACACATGGCTTCCAGCTGGTTTTCATTGTGGCCTTCAAATCATATTTCAGTACAGTGCGATTTAAGACCAGTCACTTTATCTTTTAAAGTCAACTTCCATCATATTTGTTTCCTTGCAAATTTTCTACCAGGGCTGGTTAATTTGTTTGAAAAAAATGAGTGTGTGTGTGTGAAGTTAAAAGTCAACCTGAGCGAACCTTCATAAAGCAGCATCTTCCAGAGCGGCTCTGCTCTGAAATGCTGAGAAGGCAGCCATGCCTATAGAGTTTAAAAATGAAATCTTTGGAAGGGATGGAAAAAATAAGTCCTATGGGCATGGAAGGAAATCTATATCTTCACATTTGATTTGCAAGTAGATGGGGAGTCAGTGAGGAGGGAGGGAGGGGAAGGGAAGTCGGCTCCAGATGGTGGTGGCTGTGGAGGAGGCGGTGGCAGCCCCACCTGTGGCCTGGGAGCCGTGGGGAAGGGCTCGGGGGAAGGAGAGGGGGTGGGAGAGGGGCGCATGGGGCACCCACAACAGGATGCACACGCCTCCGAGCCCGGCGCTGGCTTTCTTGGGGAAAGGAAAGCTGAGCGTGGCCGTCATGCTTGCCCCTTCTCTCTGAAGCCCACCATACGCATCGTGTTTCCCGGTCGGTCAGACCATTGTTTGGGAGGCTTGTCCGCACTGGGAAACGCGCTGCAGCCTGTACTTTAATCACGGGAGATCGGTGGGGCTTCCTGCTTTGCAGGACAGAAGCAGAACAGTGCTGACCCCAAAACCCAAGTGCTGTGGCGGGGCTTGCGCCACAGTGCGTGAAGCCAGGGGGAATTCTACCTGCAGATTTAGGAGCATCATAGTGACCCAAAACCTGAAAATCCGGAACTGTCGAAGATGGTTAGTTTCCTCTGTGAGGCTGTGGCATGTGGAGCCGGACATGAAGTAAGCATATTGCCCAAATTGACCAGCGTGTTTTACAAACATGGATCAAAGCAGGTATTTAGCAAAAATTTAGATTTCATATTGCATCATGTGCCTCAACAGCTGATCTGTTTCCCACAGAAAAACATGCTTTTTTGTATTAAATAGTCCATATTATTGGAAGGAAGTACAAAAGTGATCACAGCCTAAAGTGGAAGGAAATCCTGTGCATTTATCCATCTCTCTGTATATGGGTGATGTTGTGTCACTGAAATCCTTTGTTAATGCCACTGGAAATCCAGAGCAAGCCCCCAGAAGTCAGTGAAAACATGAGATATATCTGTTATAAGAGTAGCTGTAGGGTTTTTTATTACCTAAGAAAATGGTAAGTGAAATAAAATACCATCTTTTGCTAATATTTTACACTGATAATCCCTGGGTTACGTTTTCTGTTCTGGAGAGGATGGAGAGGTCACTCCAGAAGAGGAAGGGTTAAGTAAAATTATTCCTTCCCTCCCGCTCTCAGCCCTCTCTTTGGTTGATTGCTTTATAGATGCTGTAGGCATCTCTTCATCTCCTTCAAATTAAACATTTTACTGCTGCCGATCCTGTATTGTTGGATTTTTTTCATCATTATATTTGATTGGAAGTCTTGTAACATTTTTCAAGCTGGATTGTTTCTCATGCTATTTGTCAACTGAAAAGGCAAAAAAAGCCCACTTCCAACTCCAACAAGAATGAACGAAGTAATTCGCACTCTTTCTAGATGTGTTTCTACCTCTGTTAGCTGCTACTTGAATTCAGCTTCTGATTAGCAATGCTACTTGAGGCTTTCCATGTGATGCTGTCTGTAAATTCCCTGTCAGTTTATTTGTGGTGTTAAATCCTCTTCTTTTGTTTTTTTTCCACGGGGGTGGGGTGGAGCTGCTCTGTGCCTTACAGTGTCAGGGGACAGGACCAGGGGGCACAACAAGAGATGTAACTTAGCCAGGGGTTGTGTGACAGATTTATGGGGCTGGATCCTCGGGTAGTGTCAGCGATCCCAGCTCTGCTGCTTTCGGTGCTCCCTGCTGATGTAGGTATGGACCTGAGCCTCCTCTGTAACCCCTCTGTTTGGAAACGTCAGTCCTCTCTGGAAACAATCCATGGACAAAAAAGAAATCCTCAAAGAGCAGCTGAGCGATTCTGTTCATTGGAACATTACGCTCTTTTATTACAAAAGATGTACTAAGACATAAGCCAGAGTTTCTCCTTTCCCCCAGCTCCTTGGTTAGCTCCATCTCTGCGGCACCCCAAGTATTTACATGCTTTGGAGGGAAATGAATCTATTGGCACTGAAACACGTTTGCAGCATTTCTGCCCACCAGTGGCTCTTGCCAGGAGCGTGGCAAGCCCTGCCTCTCACCGATGGCGACACCTGCTTTCAGCTGACAGTGTGGAGCTGCCGTGAAGCTGCCTCCTTGTTTGGGTGCTTTCCGTCACTGTCACGAGCCCGGCTCTGCGGTGGCAGCAGCGGTGACTCGTGCTGCCGTTGGTGGGACGCGCGGTTGTGCGTCGGTGCGCTCCCTCCCACGAGCACCCGCTGCTCATCAGGGCGGCGGGGCCAGGTGCCGGCCCGGGCCCTGCGAGTGGTGCTGAGCAGCCGCAGGAGATGCAGCCCCCTCGGCCGGCCGCCCCTGCAGCGGGGGCAGCGGGAGGCAGGGCGCTCCTGGCCAGCCTGCCGGTCGGGTCCGTGTCACAGTGTCTCCGCAGCTCCGGCTCCTCGGCCACACGTGTGCAGTGGGCAGTGGCTGGGGACTTTGATGCACTTTTCAAAAATTGTGACTGACGATCACTGACGTTATAAATTACTACGACAGCAACGTTTGATGGAGGAAGTGAATAAAGGGCTCCTTGGCACAGAGCCTTTTTATTTATTTGCATTACAGGCTGGTAATTCCACAGTGGACTTGCCTCTTGCAGCAGTAACTTGACGGGTGTAGCATTGTACTGCGGGCTCAGTATGTGTGTAAGACTCAGTGCAAGTTCTCGGCACATTTCTATTATTTATCCTTATTTTTTTCCCTTCAGAGAGCTTTAATATAAGGTTGATTTTCTGGATCTTACAGTTTGCAGCAAAGATGTTTTCTTCTTGGGTGAAGAGCCAGAATTCCCTCTTATTTGTGGAAGGAAATACTTATCCATATTGATTTTGTTAGCTCTGTAGTGTTGAGTTCTAATAATTATTTCCCTGCGTCTGAAGAAACCTCTGGGCAAATTCAGCCCTCAATCCTGTAGGGGATTTTTGCCGGTAATCTCTGTTGTATAGATTTGGGTTTAAAGAAAGCATATGGAGCTCCTCTGTGTTTCTAACAATTCAGAGCAGGTATTTTTTTCCCCTGGAATAAGGGCTGCACAAGGCCCTTTCTTAGTCATTTTAAGTGGCTGTTAGGAAGATTAAGAGCTGCATATGCTTTCTTTAAACTTGCCAAAAAGGAGATACTGCTGGTGAAAATCTGTTACAAGACTGAAAAGTGTGTTTGCCCAGAGGGTTTCTCAGACTGGAGGGCTGTAATTATTTGAACTCAGAACTCCGCAACTGGTGAAATTAATACAGATGTAATACGGAGAAATCTGTTCAAGAGATGTGTTGCAGCCAGCTCTGTGAAGCAACCAAACGGACTACAATGTCACTCGTCATAGAAGGGAAGTCTTAACAAATCTCTGTACTTTTATTATTAATTTTTTTCTTCCATAAAGCAGCTGTGATGGATTTTAATGCCAAATCATTATTCATGATAAAGTGGCACCTGACAATCCCATGTGTGACTAGGCCTTTGTGGTACTTGGCATCTTATAGAAACTGTGAAAGTCTCTAGCCTAAAAAGAGGAAACAAGGAGGTGGGAGAAGAGGACCAAAGTGGGAGAACGACTTGTCTGAGGTGGGACAACTGGCCAGGCATCATGACCGCAAGGCTGTAATACCTTTTGACTTAATTTTTGTTTTGGCTATTTTGTATTTCTTTTTATTACTTGCATTTTGTATTTCCTATTTATTTTGTGGTTTTATATTTATTTGATATCATTTTCCTTTTATATCACTTCCTCCTTTCAGTCTGTAGTTACTGATGCAGCTGTCTTACAGGTGAGAAAGGTAGTGGAAAAGTAGACCCTGTTGTACATGTGCCCTTATCTCAAGCACCTAGGGGGTCAGCACGTACATGAAACCTCCGTTTTATCTTGTAGGTGCTGCACAGACAGCAGTCCCAGCCTGCGAAGGAGAACTCCCCACCTAGAGAAGAGGCTCCTCCTGCACCTGCTGAGGACAGTTGTGCCAAAAAGCCAAGATCCCGTACCAAGATCTCCTTGGAAGCTCTAGGTATCCTTCAAAGTTTTATCCACGATGTGGGTCTCTACCCTGATCAGGAAGCCATCCACACCCTCTCTGCTCAGCTGGATCTCCCCAAACACACCATCATCAAATTCTTCCAGAACCAGCGTTACCATGTAAAGCACCACGGGAAGCTAAAAGAGCATTTGGGAACGGTGGTTGACGTGGCAGAGTACAAGGATGAGGAGCTGCTGACGGAGTCGGAGGAGAACGACAGTGAGGAGGGCTCTGAGGAAATGTACAAAGTGGAGCCTGAGGAAGAGAACCCCGACAAAAGCAAGGCAGCTCCAGCAGACATCGACCAGAGATAATGTGAGACAGGAGTGCAGAAAGCAATACATTGATCCAAGGATTTTCTGGTTTTAATTTTTTTCTTTTTTGTTTGTTTCTGTTGCGCATGATCCATGTGCAAACCGAATGAATTCAGCATTGCCCGATCAGACATCGCCTTGACACAGACACTCAAGTGTTACACTTCCTACATTTGACTGAAGTAATCATTGTAATCACATAGGATTATGCCTTCATTAATCTTGCACTTATGAAAGGGACATCTAGCAAGTAAATGGGAAGAAAAAGTCCTATGAAATCAGTGAAGGAAAATTTACAACTTCATGTGTATATATATATATTTACATAAAATATATATATATTAAAATTGCATGGGACGGAACTTTACAACCTGAAAGTATAGACTGTGAAATGAGTTCTTTAGAGATGAGACTTGTTTATGTATTAAAACCACTTCACAATGAGTTGCTTTGGCTTTTTGATAAACTGCCGCCTGCTCTCAGGGTGTGGTGACTATTTTTGAATTCCTATTTATTTTCTATGTTTATCCCTGATTTTTTTTTTTTTTTCTCATTATTATATGGCTTCCTATCTGGCATCTTGGTGGGTAATTTTTGAGGTATGTATTTAAAGACGTAAATCAACACTGCCAAAAAAAGAAAAGAGGGAAAAAAAAAAAAAGAGAGAAAATGGAAAAAACAAATCAGGGCACCTTAAAAAAGAAAACTAGTAAATTAAAGTACTTTAAACACAGTGCACACTTAAAAGGATACAGCATGTTCCACTCTCCAGACAGTCCTTACTGTAGCGAACAGATGAATTTTCATGGGATTCAGAATGACTAAAACTGAAGTTCAGTGCATAGAAGACTTGTCCGTTAACAAGGTCTTTATAGAAAGAGGAGAAAGATAACGTGTTGAGATTCGATGTATGGAATTCATACTATGAACCACATTTTACTGTGGATTTTATTTACCTGTTCTCTGTTTCAGATCTTGAAATTTATAAGCTTCCTTCTTGTTGTTGCTTTTTTTTATATACTAAGGTGAAACACACACACATGCACACACAAGTGTAAAATGACACTGGGACACAAGAGTGCCACGATCCCGACCATCCTGTCCAGGTAAATTGCTGACAGACCGAGGGTTTGCGTTGCTGACTTCCTGTTCGCCCTCCTCGCCGGCCTCCCCCATGTTTCTGGTTTAGCTGGGCTTCCTCTGTGTCACGCGTTTTGTGCCAGTGAAATGAAGTGGTTTCAGCCACGGGTCCCCCAGGCTGCAGCCCACCTCCCTGCTGCGGCGGCCGCAGGTGTGCGAGGCCCTTCACACCCATCCACCTCCTTGCTGAAGGGTTTCGCGGCTACCTAGCTAGCAGCTGCATTACATAAAGCAGAGCTGATACTGACTCTTCAATGGCATGAGCACTAAAGCTGCAGTCTGCTATAGCATCCACCCGTTCCGAGGCATCATGTCGAAAGAGACACCAAGTAGCATTTCCTTTTCACTTCCGTGCAATGATTCCCGAGACGAGAACCTCACCTTTGCTACTCTTGCAGCTGGATTGATTTCAGACGCCTGTTCAAACTGCAATCATAAGCGTACCAACAAGGCTTCTGGTTTTTTTCTTCCTTTTTTCACATGGGCTTTTCACGTAACCTTGACAAAGACCTCATGCAATATCACTTTGAAAGTTACTTTCTGTTTACTACACCAGGCAATGTAATATAGCTGTTAATACTATTTATATATTTGAAAGGTATAAAAGGTAGGAGTTAAAAACGAAAAACAAACCTCTACATGTAGATATTTACTCAGAACAGACAATATACAGGGAGAAGACGTTGCAATACAAGCTAATTCTAGCTGCTCAGTAACCTCTGGAGTTTTTAAGGGATTTTTTCAAAACTAATGTTTGAAACATAAGAGTATCTCTGCATAAATTTCATAGACCTTTGCAAAATGATGGTGGGTTGCTTACTTAATGCCCCTTTTGCTCTTCATCCTTTATTTCTGTAGTATGCTGCAGCTTTAATCAGAATTTCAATGGTTGCTGCTTTATGTTTCTCTCAGAGCTACTCTGTCAAAACTGTCTTCTTATCCTGTAGCTGAAATCACTCCATGCATTTGAAAGGAAACTGAATTTTGCCAAGCTGCGTAAGGTGGTTCATCTGATGATGGCATCGACATTTGGTATCTTTTACACTTCAACCAAAAATTTTATTAGGTATTTTTTCAATGCTGAGTCTTGCCTTTTTATTTTTAATTTCACTGCCAATTTTGCAGTGGTTCTAAGTGAATCTGTGGGCATTTTAGCCTGTGGTCTTGCCAGAACTTTGCGAATTACAATGCATATATGTCTATTTATTCAATATCCATCATATAATATCTATTTGGAGAAAGAAACTTTTCTTGTAGTGCCTCTTAACAAAGCACAATTTTCCGCCTTTTTTGTGAAATAAAAAATAAAAAAAACAAATTGTGTTTTATTGCGGTATCAACAATGTGAATAAGGATTAACATATTGTAAATGTTCTTTTTTCCATGTAAATCAACTTTATCTTTGTTATCACTAAGTGATAATTAATTTTTAACTTATGTGCATTGTTAGGCTGTTAGAATTTTTTGGTTGTTGAAATAAAACGCATTCAATAAATATGACTTAATTTGTCAAGTAATTTACTGGGCCTTTTTTCTTTTCTGCTGAGTTCAAGTGGAACAAGGTCTGCAGAATGGAGGGGGGCATATCTGCATGTTGAAAAAAAAGAGTTGATCAGCGTTACGGGGGTTTGAGAACCTGCACAAGCCCCCTGGGGTTGGCACAGCTGACAAATCTGTCACCTGGGACTGGTCCACTGTGTTACTGGCTTTTTGTGTACACGTTATGTGCACACACCGAGAGCCCTCCGATGGGGAGGGTGTGGGTGCCATCAGCCTGCCAGAGAACATGCTCAAAACACACACATAAAGATCCACTTCCAGTCTGCTGTCTTCTTTTGCTGGTAGATTTTTTCTGTTTATAATTAAAAAGCCACAAATGACTGCGTGTCAGGAAACTTTTGGAGCACACATGTCCATGGTTAATGGACATAATAAAAGGCTTTATTATATTTATAGCAGGGCATCCTACTGAGTGTCTAGAGGAATGCCGGAAGGATTGATGTATCTGAGAAATGTGTGAAATAATTTTGGGGAGAATACAGATAAATGGAAGAAATTGCTCAAAATTCTTAAGCTAACAAAGTGGTGAGTGCCTGGATTCAATCCTGGCAGACAGATCTTACACTGCATGTTAGACTTGAGTTGTCCAGGAGCTGAGGTAGAACAATTTTTAAAAGCATTTATTATTTTTTCTGTCATTCCAGTGCAATAGTTCTTTCTGTGGCTTATTTACATCCTCTATAAAATATCTATGTGCTCCTTTGAGGAAAAAAAAATAAGGGGGGGGGGGGGGGAATAACCACATCTTTGGATATCAACCCACCTGCTTGTCACTTGAATTTAATCTGAGACCAAATAAAAAACAAGCATCTCTCTCTGCTCAGGGAATGTGTGGGCACCTGGAAGCTGTGCACAGCGGCATTTAGTTGAGTGCCGTTCTCTGGGGTGCACAGCTGCTCTCCCTACACTCACCTCTGAGGGGGTCCTGGGCTGTGCCCCTTCCACGGGAACAGGCAGCCAGAACGGGCACCTTTAGCCAACCACCTCCACAGCAGAGCAGCGGCCTGTTTGTGTGCGGAAAGGGCTGTAACAGGACAAACGGAGCCTGGTGCTGCTGGCGAGCTGCTTCTGCTCTGCGTGGCAGGCGTTCCCGGTGCAGGCAGGCAGGTCAGGCTGGGGTTCTGCTGGTCTTCATGGGCATGGGGGTGACAGAGGGCATGAACTGGCTTTCGAAACTGCGCCAGGCAGATACCGTGAAGATGCTAATGGTGTTGGATTGGGTGTCCTTTTCTGCCTGCCAGTGGGACAATAAACAATAGGAGAAGCAGCTCTCACTTCACTGAGAGACAATATTATACATGCACTCTGTGTGTGTAGCTAAATAATATTTAGAGAAAGACACACTCACACACACATATTTTAATTGGGGGGAAATATCCTATAAACATATGGGTTCTTCTACCAAACGGTAAAAAAAAAATTATCATTTAATAGCTGCTATAGCAGAAATATTTCTATTAATGCTTCTACTTTGCTATACTTTACATGCTGCTGCTCCTATTTGTTGTTCATGTTTTAGTCATCCAGACATATGTATTTCCAATTTCAAACCTGTGTGAGTGAAAAATAAACATTTTAAGATTAGTTTTGAATGGTTTTAAGATTATGAACATACTCTTGCCTGAAGTTCATCATTGCTTGGATAGAGGTATCTGCTCAATCTCTTCCCACTTACTAGTTACCAATAATTTGCTCTAGACTAAACTGATTAGAATCCTTCATTGATGGAATTCTGTTTCTATACTCAACCCATTAAACATGGAGGGATAAAAGATAGATACATCTGACAGAGAGCAAATGGCATCTTAAAATCATAAACGAGTCATTACAAAAATTCTCCACTTACAATATAAAGTGCAGTGATTAATTAAAGATGCAGTTTTAACTTATTTATAGCCATTAAAAAAACATACTGGTTTTAACACAAAGTAACATGAGCCAAGTCATCCAGGGGAGGGATGCCATCAGCCTGAGACTTGGGGAGCAAGCAGTGTGACAAAGCCAACAGGGAACAGCAAATGCATACCACCCTTGAAACCTTTGGAAAAGTGCACAGAAGCAAGGATGGAGAGAGGTGGCTCTGGCGTCCCTGCCAAGATCCACTTCTTTCTGCTCAGACAGTTCAGGAGTGTGAAAGCCCCATCTCGCTGTGGTGGCAGGAAACCTGTGTGCTCACTCGTTGGCTGTGGTGCAGATGATGGGGAGCTTGCCAACCAGAGAGCATGCTGTGGGTGAGTCAGCCCTACCTCAGGCAAAAAGATGATAGGGGTGTGGGAGAGACAGCAGCAGGTCAAGTGCAGATTTCTGCGGGCTTTCCCCTCATTCCAAAATTTTTGGTTGCTGACAGCCAAATACTGGTCTTGCTCGACTGGTGGGTGCAGGTCACTGGAACCAGGGGAAGTAAAAGGTGGTGGGAGGCAAGGTGAGGCTCACGTGCTGAGCTGGTAGCTGTGGCTACTGTTCCCCTGGCTGGTTTGGTTGTGTGAAAGGCTGCCCTGCTGCTGAGCAGCTCATCTCTGTCGGGGGTCCTATGCACACACCAGGCACACCATGCTCCAGCCCTGCAACTGCCGGCTCTGCAAGGCAGCGCGTGCTCAAGGCAAGGAGCTACAGCCAGTTCCTCCTAAGAGGAATGGTGTAATTTACCCTTCAGAAGGGGGTCTGGTCTTGATTTGAAAGACCTCAGGAGCTGGAAAATCTACTATTGCCCTCAGTAGTTTGTTTGAATGGTGGTTTCTCTCCCTGCTAAATCTGGACCATATTCTGAGGGGAATTTGTCTGGCTTTCCCTTCCTGGTTTTGTTTTATGTTAGGCTTTTCTCTTCTGGGTGAAAGTCCCAGGTGCTGAAGGATTATTTGTTTTCCTTCTGAAGTAGCTGATCTGATCAGATGAATTTTCTTGAATTGAAGCCTTAGTGTTCAACTGAGGCTGATTTTGGCTATTTCAAGGGGGAAAAAAATCTGCTTTGGCTTCTGACAGAGTTCCCCTTGCAGTCCTTTTGAGAGTGCATCGAGATAATGACAGAAAGAGAAGCGTTTTAATAAAAAGGCTATTTGCTGCTTGTGAACCTTGAATGTTCACAGGTACTACCTGTCACCATTTAAGTTACATAGGTTTATTCTCCATTTATGCTACATAATTGTTGCTTTTCATCTAATCTTATTAACCATGAGAAATTATATGCCTTGGCATGGGGTGAAGATCTCCAATGAAATGTTCTCAGAAAAGAGACTTATTTTTATGACCAATCTTAATCAACAGTGTAGTTTGCAAGAGCAGAAATGCAGGTAGTGTTCACTAGCAAATTCTTCCCAGATGAGGTACAGAAGAGGCACAGGGTGGGTTAAGCATTCCTGCCAAGATGAAGAGAACTGTAAGGCTGCTGTAAGAGCAGGGATTATGGGACCAGCATGAACAGCAAGGTACCTGGATCAGCACTGATAGGGCTCCTACAACTGAGAAATGAGTCAAGTGCCTTCAGACAAAAATCAGAGCCCTACTGAAGTAAAACATGCTTTTGCTCCGTAAGGTAGCTCTGAGATCCAGACACAACAAATCCATTGGCAAGGGAAGATCAGCAAAGATAATGTCTCCTTTGCCTCATGCAGTGTTTTCACACTTGAGCAAGAGTAATAGAAGGGATTTTGCAGTTCTCAGGTAGTGTTTAAAAGTGCTTCATGCCTTTGGCACTGCCAGGGCCTGATGTGCATCCCCCTTTTAGGGGTTTACCTGGTTGAGACCCAGGTCAACTCCTTTGCTGGCAATAGCTGTGGTGAAGCGAGCAAGAGCCAGTGAGAATGAGCCTGATCTGAGCTACCAAAGCGAGACCAAGGATGAGTGTGCCCTGTGGAGGACTACGGTGGGCGGCTCTGAGGGCCCCATGCTGTAAATGTGGGAGGTTTCCAGACATGCTCCCATTACAGCACCAGAATAAATATGCCACTGCCTCTCTGAGTGACTCTGGGCACAACTTTCAACCTAGGGCTTTCTGAGGCGCTGCCTTCCTTCACAATGGAAAGTGCCAGCCAAACATAAAGTATGCATACATGCATAGACCACAGCCCTTCTGAGACAAGAGCTACAGAAATATAATATCCCCAGTGCAGACCCCTCCAGAGGAAGACACCAGGCACAGCCTTGTTGAGATGTTGTCAGCAGGCCTGTGGCTGCCTGTTTCTTGACCCATGTGCTGCAGGTCTATAAAATTCATGTTTGAGTGGATGTGCTTCATGCCATGGTAGGGCTGTGAAGTACAAAGTTAAATGTTGGCATTACCCCAAAGGGCAACCACTGCCAGAAAAGCTATTTGCTACTGCAGTTCTTCTCATCTGTTTCATATGGCTCTGTGTACTGTAGAGCTAGTAAGGTAGCATGAAACAGTGTTGAAGGTAATGTTATGCCCTCCTCAGACACCCAAAACTCAGCTGAGCTGTTTTGTCCACAGTTGTACGAAGAGACTGCAGCTCCTCTGTCCTACCTTCTTACTGTGCTTTTCTTTTCTAAGGATGGAAGTGGGAGAAAGAGGCTGCTGGAGGGACACCATTCAAGGTTGCATAAGCCAGCATGGTGCTGAAAGCAACAGAGCTGCTCTGTCACAGCCTTGGGACATCTGCTCCTGGGTTGAAATAACGGAGCAACCTGAACATGAGCAGCAGTGCCTCAGCAGCAACAACCACCATGATGCCCCCAGACATATTCCTTACAAATAGACTTGGTAGGTGACCTCTCCATGTCCCAAGTCTGACCAGCTCAGTACGACCACATGCCCTTGGCTTCAAGGGGAGAGGGACCAGCTCCTTCTTGCCCTAACAGACTGTTCCTTGCCTGCACAGCTTTGGTCCATCTTTACCATCTGATGAAAGTACATGCTACAGTCATCACAGTTTCAGCTATTTATGATCAGAGATGATCAGAAGAAGCATTTGGCATGTGTTACTCCTCAGGGGAGAAGAAGGTGCAGCATATTGGTCTCATGGACATGAAGGGGACTCTTGCAAGGAAACTGGAGTACAGTGTGACCAGCAAATTCAGTCCTTCACCACAGGGTCCAGCCATCAGTTTCACAAACAGACCAAGTCTCCTCTGTTTGTATTTAAAGGCTATTTTTCTCCTCTATTTGTATTTGAAGGCTATTGCAGAATATCATTCCCTCAATGGATCTATCTTCACAAGCCATTTAGCATCATTTGTTCTGTGTCAACATTGTCCTTTCATTTAGTTTCCCCCACCCAGCGTCCCCTCCTGATCTCTGGCCACCCATCACCCAATATATTCATAGACAGCAGCTGCACCCCCTGCAAGCTGCACACCACTGCGCCAAGCCAGCTCAGCCCTGTCCCACCATGGGTATCTGCAGTTGGCTGGTAGTGAAATCACTGGCAATCCTGTTGTTTCCAGAACTTGCCTGTCCAGTGCAGGGCTGCAGGCCCTGGCCCTCAACTGTGCCATCTTACCCAGGCCACCGCAGGCCTTAGCCGCCCAGTGGCTCCTCATGCCTCATTGGGTCCTCCTGGCTCTGGAGCCACCAGCACTGCCCACATGCTCCCACTCTTGCAACAAAGTCATTTAAGGACAACATAAGGCCTTCCAGAGCCCAGACTGCCAGCAAGGTGGATGCTGCTCTCAGCCCAATGCTCTGACTATCCCAGGGTGCCTGTGCCTCCTCACACCAGCTGCCTCAGCACCTGCTGCCCCTGTGTTGCTGAGACAGACTGCTGGCACAGCCAATCAGGAGCGGCACTGCTGGGGCCCCAGCCAATGGGATGGGAAAGAGCCAAGGTGGGTGGGATGCACTCACAGCTGAGGCACTGTGTCTGCAGCGGCCATTTTAGGATCCCTGGCGGCCATCTTAGGCATGGCAATCACCAGTGGAGGCCATGTTTCTGGGACCACATGGCATCCTGCTGCCAGTGCTCTCCCTGCCACGGAGGGGGTGCCCAGGCAGGAGAGGGTGCCCGAGGCAGAAGGGAGTCTGCTCTGCCCAGGCTTCCTGCCTGCGAAGCTGGGGTCGCCCTGGCATGAGGCCGCCAGGCCCCGTGCAGTGGTGCAGGCGCAGCCCTGTCCCACCAAGTGCCCCAACGGGCTCTGGCAGCATGCTTCAAAGGCGAAGCTTGTCCCTAGAAGAAAGAGAAGTGCTTGCAGCTGCCCCAGTAATGAATGGCTGGGACACAATCCAGCGCAAAGGCAAGCCCGTACTCCAGCTCTTAGAAAACTTCCTCAGCACACAAGGGAGGAAACAAAAATGTCCCATGCAAGTGAGGTAATGAAAGACCGCAACGAATAGCTACCAGCAAGAGAAGCACATGCATTAATCACAACTGTTTGAAGGTAACTGGAGTCATTAACTTTTCTCTAAATGCACAGAAATGACAAAACCTGGGTTGTGAGCATATAGAACACAAACCATGGTACAATTATCCGGTGGATGCCATCTGCTCTCTGCAGGAAACGAACCCCAGTATAATGTGGGCGGATAAACAGCGTCATTCAGACCTACATGACCACGGGTGCTGGCTACCCTTATGGGGGGGCTGTGGCCCCCCACACCAGTGTGCCTGGAGCTGACAAGTTTCCATGCTGGAAAGCAGGCAGGACTGCGGGGCTGAGAAAGGTAAGCCTACCTGTGCCAGCCTGCTGAGACCTCAGCTTTGCCCTGTCTGGTAACAGTCCCCTGCTGAAAAGAGGGAGAGGGCTGTCAGTAGGCCTCTTCCATTAAGGGTTTCACCTTTTATAGTCCCTTGCCCACCGTGCTGAACTGGGCCTTGCAGTGCTGCCTCAAGGGAGCACTAGAAATTAAAAACCTGGGAAGTACCTGCTGCTATAAACTCACAAGGCCTTAGGGGCTTCTTCAGGCCTCCCATCCATTTAAAGCCATGGAGGATTTGGCCCATGACATTTTAGTGGCTGTTTATGTTCCTCTGGCTGACTTCTGCTGTCACTGTGTATGGCCCATGAAGCTCTCTCAGCCTTTGACAAGACCCTCTGCTGTTCTAGTGCCCTGTGTATTTTATCTCAAAGGCCTTGGCATCTTTTCTTCTTTCTTGTTGTCTTTAAAAATGCATGCGTGGCTGCTGGGTGTTGGTTTCATAATTGATGGACACAGTCTTGGCAATCTCCTTTTTAAGGGCCATTCCTTGTCACATAAATACCATCTATCAGTACCCATTGTCTTTATAGTGATCTTGAGCAAACAGTTTTTTTTCCAATCAGGACGTCACACATTGATCTAAACACTCATCTGTAATGGATCAATTTACATTAGGAAAGCAGTATTGTAGCATTGCTGTTCATTACATTGAAAGAGTGTATGTTTAGTTACAGGCTAAAATGAATTAAACAGCCCTGTGCCTTTTGCTGTGAGAAAGTCAACAAGCCAGTCTGTCTTGGACAACTATTTGCAGCTACAGCTCCTTAAAAAAAGGACTCCCAGCATCATCCCCTTTCTCTGAGTTCTTGCTTTCTCCTTCAGAGACTTCTGCAATGTTTTGCTTGTCGTGCAGTCTGGTAAAACACTCTCAGCTAAAATGCATGCAAGAGAAATGACAGCAGTCTTGCTGCCGCTGTTGTGGAGGGGGCTTTCTCAGGGCCACACAGAGTCATGCATCCAAAAGGGAAACCTGCACTTTCACCAGAAGGCTGCCTGATAACACGTGATGGTATATGTGGGAGATGCTGAAAAATGTAGACGATGCTGTTTGTATCTTCATGGGTGAGATCATTATCTCCAAGTGGCCCTGATTTCAGGGGAGGAGAAAAGGAGGAATTGGGAGGCGGGGAGGAATTTGTACATTGCTCTGCTGTTTCTTGCCTTACTGCAAGAGAGGAGAATGCAAGAAGTGCTGGAGGCTTTCTGATAAAGAGAACTGTGATTTCAGCTGGTGATGTAGCTGCAGAGAGTAGGAACCTGCAATTTCAAAAGCAAAACACATAGGGGAACTGCAGGGCAACGCAGTGATGGGATTTGAGGAGCATATCTCTTGGGGCTCTGGCAGATATGGCAGTGGCAGATGAAGGTGTTACTTGCCCCAGCACTCTGCCAGAAGTCAGTGTCCTCGGTGCCAGAAGGGAGTGTGGGCTCGCGCCCTGCCTGCCGTGCACGGTCACTGCGGCAGGGCCAGCATGTGGCTGGGCTCTGGGCTGCCAGGCCCACTCACCAACTGGGTCCCACTGTCTTCTGCCTCCTGGCAGCAGCTGGCAGAGCTCATGGGCTAGAGTGAGCCCATGGCCGTTGTGACAGTGCTGAGGAGGCCAGGCCAAACCTCAACATTGCCACGCTAAGTGACTGTAATCAAGAACTTTTGCTTTTCCTTGTGAAAAAGCTCTGATAAACAGGTAAAAGTGATCAGCAGGGGTGGGCTCTTACTCTGTCGTAAGAATTCCCTCACGACCTGGTGGGCCTGTGCTGTGGAGGACTTGTACAGCCTTCCTGTTTTATATATGTGTGTGTGTGTGCATATAGGGTTTTTTGGCTTGAGACTTTGCCCACTCCTTCTCTACCACTCAGGCCATTCCAGCCCTTGTCCTACTCTTTCATTACATGCACAAAACACTGCTGCAATGCTAATAATAATAATGAGAAGGAAGGAATAGCTTATTAAGAAATTGATCTTTGTTTTGCTCTTGAATAAAGAGGCAGACCTCGAAACTGCTGAAGCCATTCAGTTAATTGGTTATTGGCTCTCTTGAGTGATTATATCCACCCTGGTTCCACCAAGTTCAGCAGGTCTTGTGCTGGTCAATTAGCCTTTGGCATCCTGGAAGGGAAATGTTTCATTCAGGTTTTCTTACAGCCTGTTTGTGTAGCATAAGGTGGACTGAGTGGGAGAGGTTCCCCATGGGCAGTAGGGGAACTTATTAGCACTCATGGTCTGAATCCTGCCCTTAAACGGGCATCAAAGGGCATCTTTGCCTGTGCCCCAGCCCTCTGAAAAGGTGAATGCTTTTAAGTGGAAAAATCTGCCCCAGGGACTGCACTGCAGGAGGACAGCCAAAGCGAGAGGGGTTTTGGAGGACCACAGTAATTTCTTCCAGCATGACCTTCACCCAGTGTGTACTGGGGCCTGTAGGCTGAGCAGTGCCAGCAGAACCTGAGTATCAGCCTTTTTGCCGGCTGTGCAGATGGAAGCCCTGTTGCTTGGTCACAGTTGGTCTGCAAACTCACTAATCGCTACTGCTCTGATTTGTTCAGCATTACCAGGACTATGCAGAGCTGAACAGCTGATGCCATTTAGTGGCTTTTCTTACAGAGTTCTCAGTCCTGCCTTCACCACTATGGCTTGCCAAAGGGCTCCAACACTTGCATTGCTGTGCTGCAGACTCTGTTATAATAGTTGGTTATATTCAGAGAATTCAGTTCAGATTTTAAAACCTCATCAAATAGTTAATGACTGAATATTTCAACACAGCAGTTCCTGCAAGACTTGGGAGAGAAGAGAGAGAGGGAGACAGAGAAGTTATTCATGTCCCATCTGTCTGGAACGCTTGTCCCCTCCCTCCCACCCACTGAGTCACTTCCTCCCTTTATATCTCACTTAAAATTTTTCCTTTCCCCTTTAACTTATGATTAACAGGCACTCACCCTCTGCAAATGGTTTCATTTTTTCTGATGCAACATTAGTTAAGGTTCTATGGATAAATAGAGCATATTTTCTTGCCAATGCATGTATGGGGTGAAATGCAGTATATACTGCATATATGTCCACATAAACAAATACATCAACTGCTACAACATCCAAGTAGTAATCCAGCCTCCCAAACTGAGGCAAGGAACTTGCAATGTACTGCCATGGTTATTTTTCCCTGGTGCCCAAAACACAGTGCTGAGGTGTGCAGGAAGAGGCACATTGCTTGAACTGTGAGGTGGGGATCTTTTAGGGCAGCAGCCACTAGTCTAGAGAGGGGTTGACTCAGCTCTAGGACCTGATCCAGGTGGGTCCATGGGTTGGGGCTGCTTAGCTTAAATGCTTCAAGGTGTGTTTGTGACGGGGCTTGGCTAGCCCAGCCCACTGCCTTGTTGCCAGAGCTTAAGAGGGCTCCTTTTTAATTAGCAGGTGGGGGAGAATTTTGGAGAGTGTTTTGCAAGGCAAGAGGAAGAAGTGGTCTGCTGAGCAAGGAGCTCTACAACCTATGGGTATGTGCTGACCTGGTACAGCAAGCAGGGGAGTAGGCTACTTACAGGCTTCTGATGAAGGAGCAGTAATACCTGCAGAAGAGGAGCATGCTGGTGGATTCTTCCTGGAAGCAGCCAGGGTAAGGAGGACGAGCTGGGTGCTTCCTGAGCAGGAGTGTGAGGTAGTGGCAGTGAGTCTGTAAGCTGTGGAGTAGATGAAGGCTAGGAAGGAGAAACCTGGATCTCCTTGTATAGGTTAATTGAGTTACTTGAAGTTTCCCAGTGAAGGGAGGGAATATGAGGCCCAATGCTATGTATTGTAGAAACCTTGTATGTGTTCTGTCTGCTTTAGCCTTCTTGTACATGGGTCAAAGATGGGATGTTTTATCTGCTTAGCACCTGTACTGTGGTGGTACAGGAAGTTTTTTTCTGAGTGGTGTCAACCTGACATCTCTGAGGAACAAAAAAAGCCACATGAGCACCTGTTTGTGACTGGGGGAGTTCCTATCCTGGAGAGATAACAGCATCACTGTGTTCAGCTACTAGTTGCTGTCCTCTTTTGTAATCTCCTTTAGTAACAGGATCGCACCAGTTTTTCTGGTTCCCATCATTTGGCCATAACCTGATGGGAGATGCCAGCAGCTGGGTAGCATGTCCACTCTGGGGTGCACCGATGGCTGGGGCACAGATGTGTCACACAGCCTGGGCAAAGATCCGGCTTGGCTCCCACTGAAGGCTTTAGCTGTGTGTGGGTCATGCAGAGCCCTAGGCTGGCTCTGTGCCAACCTTCTAGTTCCAGAAGCTCACTGCAGGGATGCTCGGGCTGCCTCTGTCCTGGGCTGGCACTGATCCATCAGTGCTTTTTCTGGCTCTCACTCTGTGTCCTGTGAAAGTAGCTGTCCTGTCTCCAGGCCTGTGTTATGCTGAGCTGGGACTGGGCTCATGAGCCATAGCCAGGCCTCTGAATATTTGCTGTCTGAGAAGTATCTTCATCTTGCACACATGGGTGATGGTGCAGGTGGGCTGAGGCAGGCCCAGGAGCTGCAGGGGATGGGGGGGTGGGGGTGGGGGTGCTGTATTTGCTGTAACTTCACAAATCATGAATCTGTGTGTGCTGAAACCCCAGCAGTTTCCCTTGAAGGGTGAGGCTGGGGAGGGAATACACTGGTCTTGTGGCTTTTATGACACCTAATAGGAGATTGTAAAATGGCCATTGAATTTTATTGCATTTCTGGGAGACTTGATGAATCCAGGGATGGTGTGTTGTGTTACTGGAAGTCAAATAACCACTGGTGCTGATGTTGCTGAGTTGTTGTTTGGTTTTTTTTTAAAAGGAAATGTTGTTATTCTCCCATGCTTTCTCTCTGATGGGTAGCTATGCATTCTTCAGAGACTTCCTTTACCAGCTTACTTTTGGAAAGTTTTACACATATGCATGTAGGGACCGTATAGCTGCCTTTGTATTAAGGGGCAAATGAAATACTAATTTCATTTGCCCCAGAGCAACCTTTGGAAATAAGACAATAGACTCGGTTGTTTATTTCCCTAAGAGATGTTAATGATTAACTCTGAAAAGAAAAGCAATTCTTCTACCTGTTCTACATAAACTTTCATAGCTCTGTGCAACAGCAAGATATCTCTAGGTAGTGTATGGCTTGCAAGGAGCTAAGCTCTGTAACATTACTGTGCAGATAAATTTGGCTGCTGGAGAACTAATTCAGCCTAAGATTTTTAGTACTGCCAGCTGGCAGAAGTGATCATATATGTAAAACCTTAAGCTGAGCCAGAAAAACCTGAGTTCAAATCTCTTGCCGGGGATTGTAGGATAGAATGATTAACCTGATTTTATATTTTTGGATAACTATCAAGTGCCCGAATATTTATAGTAATAAATGTTTTCCATATGTGCTGATACTGCATCCATGGAGTAAAATAGCATGATACAGTTATTGTCTTACTTGAAGATGTTAATTTTAGCTAATCCTATAGGCACATGAATCATGAAACACTGGCCCAATTTCTGCCAGCTTCTGTGAGATGCATCTGACTTTGCTTATGTGAGCAATGCAGGTCAGCAGAGAGCTCAAGGCAAAATTCCAAGAGTGCTGGGGATCCTGAGCTCTCTTTCCAGAAGAGATACAGGCACTTGATACTTAAGCACTTAAACCTGCAGGTGGGCACTTTACCAGTTTATACCTTCTGAGGCATACTAGTAGATGCCTGGCTGCGTCTTGAAGTGCCAAGATGCCACTGAAAATACAGTCTTTAACCTACAAGTCATTGTCATGTAGCCCTGTGATCCTTCAAGTCAAAATTGACAGGGGGCTCTTAATTTCCTAAATTCATTTGGAGCCTGATAGACTGGTACAATAGCCATGCTTGGAGCAATGCTGGGGTCTGTTGGACTGACTCGGTATGGTACTGAGGGTGCTCAGCTACTGCAGAGATAGTGCTTCTCTAGGGATGTGGTGGCTTACCGGTCAAGCTTTTAAACACACCTTAATGTAATAAAACATCTTCAGTGCATCATTGTAGAGCTACTCTCCAGTTTTTTCGAAAAAGCAACAGAGGAACTGTATGAAGGCTATAAAAACAGAGAAGGAGAGACTAAACCAATACTCCAGTAGTTTTCTCTTCCCTTGAAATAGAGGTAAGCCCGTCCCGACGTCTTCCTTTTAAATACCAACTGCTGCATCTGTTTCAAACCAAAAATAATACCTTTTGATTGGAAATGTTTAAATAACATTATTTGTGCATTTTATTGAGGCAGAGGTTGCAATTATTAGAGTCACCAGGAATTTCAGACGTTTAAACACAGCCTTTATTTCTCCAGAGTAAACCACATCCCTGTGTAATTATTCTTCTATCTAAATGCCTTCAAACCAAGTCCTAAACCAGATCTGACATTTGTTGCTGGTGGTCTCTCTTACAAATCGGCCCTTGAAATGAACATGCAGGGCTAAACAAATGCTGAAGGGGTTGAGCTGGTCCCTGGGGATGCTGAGAAAGGCAGGGCTGGTGAAGGATGCAGCTCATAGCCCTGAGTAGTTCTGTGGCTGTGAGCAAGCTGCTGTTGGTCTGGTCAGGTACTGTAGTCTGGTCCCTGCAGATTTTAAGAGTAAGAAGAAGGGTTTGTCTGGTCATGGAAACTGCTCCTTCAGCCATGCGATCTCTTTATGGCTTTTCTTTCAGCTGGCTTCTCACTACGAAGCAAACAACTACATCTGTGGTAGAGAAGGGACTTGGCTCAACAGCCAGAATGCTGCTCGCACCCAGCTCCCCCTCCCCCGGCATGGTCTCGGTGTTGCCCCCTAATCTTTTCAGCAAATGCTTTTGGAACTTTAATTAAAAACCTGAGACCTCTAAGGGGTGTCTAAGGCCTGAATCTGCTTTGTTTTCTGGCTTCTCTACATCCTCTATTGGCAGCACAAGGGCTAGACATTTAAGCACTTTCAGATTCCTGATGCTTCCAGAACAGCATAAATAAGAATTTGGGTCTAAAAGTCTGTTAAAATTCTGACATCAGTGAGAACAAAAAACCTTGAAGCCAAAGGAGGTGCCCAGCTTACGGCTTAGCTTGGAACACAAAGAGGTGAGAGTTTGTTTAGGAGGTGACTTGAGGCAGAAGTAGTGAAAGAGGAATCCTCCTCAGCTGTCCGAGGAAGTTTCAGCACCTGCCTATTTAAATCTCTAGCAAATGCTTGCTGGCTTGGAGGGAGCAAGATTAGGCTTATGGTGGAATGCAAGGATGACAATCATGACTTCTGTCATCTGCTGTCTGTGTTTTTCCCCCATGTAATCTGTAAGAAAAGATGCTGAGCAACCTGAATGGTGTGTCAGGACTTTGGTATCTCCAGAGGGAAGCAGTTGCCATCTTGACCAGAAAGCCTTATACTATAGCACTTTGGTAACAGTTGTGCACTTTTCCAGGGTCTGGACTTTCCTGACTATCTGAAATTTCCTTCTCCCTTTTCCCAGGGTAGCAGCATATCGGCTGCTTCCCCCCGCCCTACCCCATAAAACCTCAACAGTTCTCAGGAGAAATATTGTTCTTGCTTATTCTTGTGATGATGGCGAGCCTGCAGTAACAAAGAAGCAGAGTAAAATACAGAACTCTTATTCCAGTAAAAAAAAGGTGGGCCTCAAACCCTTGCTCATCTGTGGGCAAGCAGGTTCCTGGCAAGACTGTGGGTGTGCACTCGTACTTTTGAGACTTTTGTATATATAGTAGGCCAGGTCTTGAGTGCACTGTCAATTAAGGGCAGCAATTCAAAGCGATTCACAGCACATTACACCAGCCTGTCTCTTGATGGAGCATACTCTGGTCCTGTGCCTGCAGGTGTTGCACAGACTGCCAAGCCTGGAGCTAGCCTGCAGTTATGCTGTCAGCCTTGCTTAGATCTAATGCTTTATGACAACTGTCTACCTGTAATGTGATAATGGGCTGAAAACCTCTGCAAAATTGATAGGGTCTCTCACAAAGAAGGAGAAACTTCTAATGTGACAGGCCTGATCTCTTCTTAAGGCCCACGTGAACTGCAAAGATTTCTTTGCAGCTGGAAGGCCTGGTTCTTTTTCTGCCCCTGACAAGGGGTGGTTGTGCTCCTGTCTGTGAAGCTGCTGGCCTCCTACTTTCTCCCAGTGCAGGGGGAATCAACCTGTTGCATTTTTAGGCACTTTAAATCTGTTAACAACTCTGAAACCTAAGATACTGTTGGCTTCTACCTCCTAGAGCTTCCTGTGTTCTCTGCCTGTACTTTTCATGTTCTGGATAAAATCATCTTCTGCCTTCAAGATGTTTCCAGGGTTTATACAATAAGTTGGTTATGTTTAATCCCTAAAATCTGAGACATTGTCTAGAATGATTAATGGGTAGTGTTCTAAAAGAAAGAAATGATGCTTAACATTGTGTAACATGGCCTGTATAGAAGGGGCCAGATTCCTAACTGCCTTTTACTGGTGTGATCCAGGAATAGCACCAGTGACTGTGCTAGATCAGTGTTAAGTGAGAGCTGGGCCTAAAATATCCTGACGAACTTGCAAACCTTCCAAACTTTCTATCCAGCTAAAAGCACTGCAATTGGGAAGTTGCAACTATGGGAGGGGTGGTCCCCCTTGCTCTGGAGAGGCCTAGGCATGTTCACTGTTCATAAACACATGAGCTACAGGCCTTTTTCCCCCACACCCCCTAATGCAGTTGATGGCACAGTGTTGTCACCATCTTGGTCTGGTTCCTGGCACAGGACTTAATGGCAACCAAAATCTACTTTTGCAGCTGAAGTGTTGTCATTTTAGCTGGTGTATCTAGTTGCAGCCTGTCCTTTTCCAGCTGCCCAGCTTCCATCCCAGCTCAAACAGGCCCAGGGGCAGTGTGAAGTATCGGCAAGGTGGGCACTTGCACGGGGACAGCAGAACAGCGGTGGTCTCCTGATGTATTTTGGCTGTATGGGAGACTGGCTAGTGCAGGTGGGGGTGACTGCTGCGGGTAAGTGCCAGGCCTTCCTGATGTATTTTGGCTGTATGGGAGACTGGCTAGTGCAGGTGGGGGTGACTGCTGCGGGTAAGTGCCAGGCCTTTTGGGGGTGGAACAGGGAGATTGACCCTCAGGGCCTGCTCTCTGGCACAAGTGGTCCGGCCCTATCTTTGGGTATGCTGCTGTGAAGCCAGGAACTGGGTCTTGGAGCGGTGGACTGTGCTCTCAAGATCAGAGTCTCCTCCAGAGAAAACATGGATGTTTACACAGAGCACAACTATCCTAACAGCCATGTGATAATTAAGAGGCCTGAGGCTGCAGGATAAACCCTTCTCTATGACCTTCTCATCCTCCAGAGTACAGGCCCCTGTGGTAGCTCTGAACCCCCTGCCATTCACTGTCGCATCTGTGGGCTTATCATACTTCTTAAAGAGCCCATAAACCCATTAGCTCTGGGTAAATGATCCCTGGGCTGTCTTTAGAATAATTAAAACCACAAGGCAAACAGTTACTCTGGACTATCAGCAGCATATCAACAAAACTTGTGTCTTGAAATGTGTGTTCAATTTCTGTTATTAAAAGGCACAGAGCCATATGTGAAACATTATCATGCATCTTTGTGAAATTAGCAGAACTATTTGAACAACCATTTTGTTTCTATCAAAACAGTGCCTTATTATTTTTTCATACTTGTAGGAAGGTGAGGGAAAGCAGGAGGGCTCAAGCAGGCGATCTGACTTCTGTGGCCACTGGCTATATCTGTTTGCTGTGCAGAAGTGGACACTGTCAGAGAAGCCCAGGCAATGCTGGTCATAAATGGGGGAAGAGGAGCAAGATGAAGAGTCCTGTGTTGCTTTTAATCCTGAGATCCAGAAGACTGCTGGTTTCATCGAACTCCTTAATTGCTCTACTTTGAGGCTTTCACAGAACTTACCAAATTTAGTTCCTATTAGGGTCAATAGAAGTTTGACTGTTGATTCAGTGGGAAAAGAAAAAAGACTAATGCTGAGTGTGCTTTGAAATTCCCACTGCCTATGGTTAGGAACATATGTTAGAAAAGTGATGTCACTTCTGACTGCTTATGAACTTTCAAAATACCATTAGACTTTTTTTTAAAAAATAAAAATATCTAGTCCTTAGTTTCTTGAACTGTCCCTCTGAAAATGACACCAAAAACACTTAAGGGCGAGGTTTTCTGAAGGAAGGGGAAAAAGGAAGAGGAGCTGTTTCTGATTAATAGCGACCAGTAACTGTGGGCAAGGTCAACATGTGGCATACAGCCAGGCTTGAAGGAAAACATGGTATGAAGTGTTTTGTCATTTAAAGGACACTTAAAAAAACCTTCACAAACAAACAAACCAACCCCAAAATTATTGATCTGTTTAGCAGCACAATTGGCAATCGATGCTAGCATACAAGTCCCTCTTGTGGACCAAGTACCTTTAGTTCTGCCTTTGCATGGCATACAGAGGATTTTTAACTTTTAGTGGATATAGTTGGGGTCTTTTTTGTGCATGTTTGGTTTCAAGGGTGTTGAAGATGAGTGAGATCATATTTGGAGATGATGATCATTAAAGAAAATTCCAGTGTTTCTTGCCAGGCCTAGTTATCAGCCAAATGGATAGAGATAAGGCAAACAAAACTGAAATAAATATGAAATCAGTTGATTTAGTCTGCTTAGTCAAATTGAACAACAACATCCCTTGATAGTCAGAGCTGAATCAGCAAATATAAAAAAACCAAGACAGTCAACCCTACACTTACAACCCACTTGAGGTTTTCACGCTGACAACCTAGTCGCTAAGTATAAATAGTCCTCCCACTACTGGTTTGTCTAAGTCTCGGGTTATATTCAGGGATATGACTACATCACTAGCCTTGCGATCTTAACTTGGTTTGTTGCGTTGTTTTGTTTTTTGGGTTTTTTTAACTGAACAAATACATTGGAACTTTTTTACTGTGCCAAGTATTTCTGCTAGAAAATATTCTGGAGGATTCATGTAATAACAAACATGTGAAGGATTTCTGATATGAGAGAGTCTTATATTCATTTTTTAGCTCCAGAGTGAGATTAACTTTTCTAAAACTGCTTAAAATCTAAACCCGTATACCTTCAAATGTGCAGTGGCCAGAACTACAGGCTCTTGGTACCTCTATAATATAAACAGTAGGTTTAGCATACATAGTAATATGTGATATGAGCCTTGATTACACAGGCTCAGCTCTGCTTATTAATGTAGAGCAGTGGCTTTTCTCCTCTTTCTGGAGAGCTGTGGATCCTGACTGAAACTTGACATTTCTTGCTTTTTCCAAGAGGATCTGTTGTGGATCCTTTTAGAAGCGGCTCATAAGTGCCTAAGGTTGTGTGGACTGAGCTGAAAACCAAGAAAAGAGAAAAGCTTCAGAACTAGTTATTCAGCTATATTTCTGTTTTAACAGATGTTAAGATGTAATTTCCACTGATAAATAAGTGTATAGTCATTGTTTGGTACTTTAGGACTCAGTCTCTTTTCCTCTAACACACTATGTAATACCAAATGCAGAGAGCTTAAGATTTCTGCTATCTGGAAAGGGAACTGAACAAAAATGCTTTCAGAGACACCTTCTGAGTCCATAGCAAATAGCACCTGGAACTCATATGAAATAATAATACAATAAGTTGCAAACACACCTCCAGACAGAAGTTATCTCTGTCAGCAAAAGACAGGCATGTTTTGGGGTGGCATAGAGCAATAAACAGTCTGAAAGCCATTACCTTGTGTTAGCTATGGAGGCTCAGCAGCCGTTAAAGGGAATATCGCATGTTCCCCTGTGTAAGATCAAGCTAACTTGCAAACCAGCAAGCTTTCTGGTCTCACAGAAAGACACTTTGTGCCTGGTGCTGGCAATGCTGCCACGTTAGAACTGAGGAAAGGGAAACACCACCTAGGGCTGCTGCAGCTGGCCGCTGGCCTGGCATTGTCCCATCTTGCCACCTTCCTGAAGGTGCCATGATGAGAAGTGTGTTCCAGTTTTCCCCAGGCAGGGCTCGGCTCAACTCAAATAGTGTGCCTTGTCCAACATCCTGCTGCTGCTATTGTGGTTTTGTGTGCTGCTTACCAATGAGTGGTGTACTGCAGCCCATGCTTTCCCAACACAACCATAAGACATACCTCCCATCATCCATCCTGTAGCGCAACTGCTAGTTAATTGGCAAGGCTGTACAGAAGAACTGACTGAACAGTGTTTGTGTAAGGGGACAGGGCCTTACACAAGACACTGCGTTACCAGACTTAGAGAAATAAGGGGAGAAATCAGTACAGAGGTGGGGGAAAATCCACTAATCTCTTGAAGGATAAATCTCTACCTTCCTTCTCTTATATGACCTTACTGGGTACCTAGGCAGTGGAACTGGGAATAGCTGCAGAATCATAGAATTATTCAGGTTGAAATAGACCATTGAGTCCAACTGTTAACCCAACACTGCCAAGTCCACCACTAAAACATGTCCCTAAGCACCACATCTACGTGTTTTCTAAGTGCCTCTAGGGATGGTGACTTCGCTGCTTCCCTGGGCAGCCTGTTCCAATGCTCAACAATCCTTTTGGTGAAGAAATTTTTCCTAATATCTGATCTAAACATCACCTGGCACAACTTGAGGCCATTTCCCCTTGTCCTGTTGCTTGCTACTTGGGAGAAGAGACCAACACCCACCTCACTACAACCTCCTTTCAGGTAGTTGTAGAGAGTGAGACGGTCTCCCCTGAGCCTCCTTTTCTCCAGGCTAAACAGCCCAAGCTCCCTCAGGTGTTCCTCACAGAACTTGTGCTCCAGACCCTCCCACATCTCCGTTGCCCTTCTCTATCCAGCACCTCAATGTCTGTCTTGTAGTGAGGAGCCCAAAACTGAACACAGAATTCAAGGTGTGACCACACCAGTACTGAGTACAGGGGAATGATCACTGCCCTAGTCCTGCTGGTCATGCTTTTTCTGATACAAGCCAGGATGCTGTTGGCCTTTGTGGCCACCTGGGCACACTGCTGGCTCATGTTCAGCCAGCTGTTGACCAGCACCCGCAGGCCCTTTCCTGCAGGGCAGCTTTCCAGCCACTCTGTCCCAAGCCTGTAGCATTGTGTGGGGTTGTTGTGACCCACGTGCAGGACCTGGCACTGAGCCTGGTTGAACCTCATACGCTTGGCCTTGGCCCATCAGTCCAGCCAGTCCAGATCCTTCTGTGGAGCCTTCCTACCCTCAAGCTGATCAGTGCTCCTACCCAACTTGGTGGTGTCTTCAAATGAGTTGGGAGAAGTAACATACACGCAAGGTGTGCATTTCAAGTGGCTAATGCCGTGGTTGACAATAAGCTCTTTCATGGGGCTATCAACTAGGAAGGGATCAGAGCTCAGGCCAAAATAAGTGATTCTTATGTTTTCCACCTATACCAGGAAATGTTCTGGTCACCAGCCTCTGCAGTTGTTCCAGCTTCCACTGCCTTTTGGCCCCTTCTCCACAAATCCTTTCCATGCAGTTGTCAAAAGTTGGCAGCCAGAAGTTGTATGAGTGCCCCTGCAGCTGGGAAGTGACTCATCTGGGTCTCGGCCTCCCTTGACCCAATTGCAGGTGCTCTGGACAATGCGATTACCTGTGGTGTGTTAGTACTACTAATATGGGTACTGTTGCTCATTTAACCTATATGAGATGAGATTTGCTCTGGGTGTGGTGCCTCAACATGGGTGTATAGGAGGAACAGCTTCATCAACGTATTCGTTATAGGACTTATTAAGTGCCTGAAACATAAAATATTATAGTTCCCAAGACCTGAGGGTGAGGTGTGGAAACATCTCCAGCAGGGACAAAGTTAACAGTCAGCTTCTGATAAGCTGCAGTTTGGCTCTGATTGCAGTGGAGATACTGGTTTGGAAAACTGCCCAGTGTGCTGTTGCAAGAGACCCGTAATTAGCATGTGATCACTGCTAGTAGTGTATCTGAGGGTAGTAAGAACATGACAAACCTCATCTCTTTTCAGTTGTTGCAGGCTCTTGGTCTTTAGCTCTTTACAAAGCTGTGGGTAGTCCTTTAATTAAAGCTCCCAATTATGCATTTGACAAAGATCCTGTAGGCCAGCAAGCTTTAATGTTAAATGCCAATTGATTATGGAATGTCTCTGCAACTTTGCAGCCCTGTGATCCACCCCATATCAATATTATAGTTGGATGTCTTCTGCAAATGTGTATAATCAGTGTCTTATTAAATCTACAGCATCTCTGTTAAATTATGTGCTGTGTGTAATAGTTTCTAGAGATCTGGATCTCAGTGTGAGTGCTGCATGTGTAGAGAAGTGGAGATGACTTTTACCAGTAGCATGTGCAAAGGGGAGGAATGCTTAAACTTCACTTCCCTGGGGACACCAAGGAATCTCTTGGGCAAACAAATCCTTTGAGATGCTCTGGCTGGGACAGCTTGTCTGCAGCAGGCAGGAGGGGTGAGTAATTGGGGACCTCATGAGTGCAGCAAAACCACTATTTTCATCACAAACCCAAAACATAGCGTGATACAAGCAACTATGAAGAAAATTAATTCTATCCCAGCCAAAACCGGTGTAACTGTTAAAGCCCTCTGAAGGGAGAACATGCAGTTATGAAAAGCTTGGCTTCTCTGTGCTTTTGCTTTGTGCATGCTAGTTACAGTCCAGATGACCTGCAGGCAAGCTGGGAGACTGGCATTTGAACAGATGCACAGAGCAGCTAGCTGGAGCTACCTGCGAGTGGGTGCTAACCCTGGGAGCAGCTGAGCTGTCTTAGTTCTTTGTAGACCAACTAATTAGCCTGGACAGAGCACCCCATTGATATGGTAGCACCACTTCAGGTCCCAAGTGGTCTTGGGTATCTGTCCTGAACTGAATTGCGTGATGTGGACATTCCCCATCTTTGCCAAGTGCAACTTGGCGGTGGAGAATCAGGTCTAGAAATGTTCTATATTCTTTTGTTTTGGGTAGCTGTATATCAGCTCAATTGTACTTGGCATTTATGGTATAGCCACCTGGAAGTAAAGTGCACAGAGGCTTTCTGTGCTTTTCCCAACACAGGAAAGTTTCAGGTTCTTCTGGCCAAACCTCACTGAGGCAGGAGAGCTCTGGTAATGTTGCAGCAGTATCAATTCACCTCATTTAAAACATATCACAAATATGTTTGTGATTTGGAAAGAAGTGTCTAGAAATTATCTCTTCATTTGTGTTTATTATAATATTGTATAAAAATGCATGCTCAATTGCTGCTGAATTGCTATAATTTATTACATTATACCTTGAGCAACTGGTAAAAATGGTAAGAGCTGGATCTGAACTAAACTTCATGTCTGAGTGTGTCAGTGTTCTGTGGCAATTTAGGTGAGAACCTGAGGCACTAAGTGCTTTGCAATAAAAAGTCCTTTGAAAGAGTTTGGACCCCAGTGGAGGAGCTAAGATGCACCACCCCACCCCACCCACCCCCAAAACAGTTGGTCAGCACTGTCAGAAATGCACTAGCAGGAGTTCTGCTTTCTCATTCCTACTTGAATCTATACATATTTGTAGCATTGTTTTATAGTTCTTTCATTTATTTGAAGGTATTTCACCCGTTATTAACGAGAGAACTGTATCCCTCCTGAAGTCCTAGCCAGAATGTGTTTTCTCCTCCTACACTTCTTTGTTTGGGGGCTTAGTTTTCCTGTTTCTGTAACACAGGCTTTAAATCTTAAGGACTGAGTGCATCAGCAAGTCACCAGGAGAACTAACGTTTAGGCTGTACTAAAGTGTAAACTACTCTTACCCCTGCCGCCCCATGTAAAGCTGGGACCCTAAATTCATAGCTGCTCCCAAGTTACTGTAGCAGAAATCTTCCCGTGAGCCAAGGAGGCAGCACCACTTGCTCAGAGCGGGGTGGTCCCAATCAGCTGCAGTGTGATTTCTGGGTGAGCACAATGGCTGGAGGACACATCCTGCAGTGCAGTAGCTCTTAGTGCAGGTGTGGCAGTATTCAGCTCCTATGGCCTCTCTGGTTTGGGGAGAGGATGTGGGAAGTCAACACAGCCTGAGGAGATGGTTGAAAGAATAGTAGCAAACAATGGAGAGTTTGGTGAGGTCCCATCTACAACCCCGTAGTGTGGATGATGGATGTGCCCCTGCACTCTCCCCAGCATAGATATTCCTGGGTTGCTGTGTAAGCTCTCCCACTGGGTGCTTGGCTCCCTGCACAGACCTTTGGGCTGCAGCTGAGCAAAGATATTTCTGTTACAAAGGCAACACCATCCTTCCTGTGTCGAGGGTCCTTGTATGTCTCCAGAAGCCTGAGCTGTGATGTTCTTTACAGATCTTTTCAGAAATCCCTGCTTCACGCTCTGGAGTTTCCTGCCAACCACTTCCCATGCAGAGGAGTAAGTTGCTGTTATGTTAGTCCGTGTTAGAGTTGCCCATTGTCTTGCATGTGTATGCTGTAGCCTTTAGCACCTCATGGTGATTTTGGAATGTCAGAGTGCTTCTTGGTACAGGAATTTTGTAACATCCACCAGACATCACTACAAGCTGGCAAGAGACAGGTTTCCTAAAGTGCCAGCCAGCACAGCGATATTCATCAGGAAGCCAAGGCATACAGGTAGTGTTTCTTCAGTTCAGGGTCAGCAGTGTTTGTGTGGGACCAGCCTGGCTTTCAGTTAGGCTCACAGGTTTGGAGAGAGGGGGGAAGTGGGCAACTGACATGCTCTTCTGCTTCATGCTCCAGTTGGCCTCGGATCCCCCATTTAGCAGAATGGGTACTTTTAATGTGATTTCAAATTGAGGGTCAAAAATTACTTGCCAAGTGATTCACTCATATTAAGTTGCACTTTAGACTTTTGTTCTCAAAGGTGAACGTTGGTGTATTTACAGTCTTCTAAGGGAGAAATGCACAATTTAATAGAACTTGCTAAACAGAGCAAATGAGGCTGCAATATACCCTCTCTCTGTTACATATTAATCTGGTGTTATTAAGTGTTAACTTAACAATGTATTGTATGGACAGCTAAACAGGGCCAGGAAAAGTCTGTGTCCAACATGTAAACAGCTAGGTTTTTTTATTGGAATCATTAACTGCACTGCAGTTAAATCCTTTGTTTTCATGGCTGGTTTAAATTAAATTAGCAAAACTGTATTTTTTTTTTAAATGTGGTGCTTTTTAGTACATACCAAAAAGTTCCACAGAATAATTTGACTATGTCTATTTAAAAGATTTCATAATTTCTAAAAATTTGATTTACTCAAATTTCCTCTGGTAAAAAGCTGGGGTTGTCTAAGGCCAGTTCAGGGGAAGCATATTTAACCATCACTTTCAGTGACACAATGCAATCCAGTGTTATTCAGTCATTTTAAGCACATGCATAAAGGTGAAGATGCATAGAAATTGAAAATACACTCCTGAGCTGGGTCCTGTGGGACTTAAGTAACCAATGTCCCTTGAATCTCAAATATTTGCGTATGTAATGCCATAGGTTTTCCAAGGGTGTGCTGAGCTAGTATCTACAACTAAGCAGACAGCAGATATAATGATACAAGGGTATGTATCATTAAACTGTAGAGCATAACACACAGACCTGAGGAGATCGCCCTGTGGCTTTTGCTCCAGACCAAACCCCAGGCACTCAGTATTTATGGATTCCCTCTCAATGCAGCTCCCGTCTTCAAGAGAAGGTGTTTCCTGCTTTGGTGTAGGTTTACTGTCTCTGAGTACCTGCCATCTCAGCTTTCTGGTCAGAGCAAAGGAAGTCACCTTGGGTGCTCTAGACTTTCAGCTTGGGCTTTAGCATGTTTCAAAAAGCCTCTTTCAAACCCAAATGAGATGTTTGAGTTAAAACTCATGAAGTGGTACTGGGGACTCTGCCCCCCAGCAAATTTGGGGTCTGGCTGTTCAGGGTTACTGTAAATCCTTGCCCTTCTCCAGGCACGCCACTTGCATGACAGCATATGGCAGTGAGGTAGACCAAGATGTGGTGGGTTTTTTTTTTCTCCTTTCCCAAGGATAACAAGTTGCTGCTTCCTTTTCCACTGTTTCAGGCCCCTGTTCATTTCCAGTGAAATGCAGTGGCAGTCACAGCGTAGGCAGCCCATCAGGCTGCCAGACACACTCAGGTGAATGCCAGACTTGCCTAGGCCCAGCAGCTTGCAGCCCTTGAGGAGTGAAGCTTGGTGGTGATGGGATTGCAGGAGCCCCACCAATAGCACTGGAATTGCCCTTACACTTCACACTAGCTTTGGCAGCAGTGACACAGGTCAGCCCTGTCTGCTGCTGAGCCATGTTAAGAGGGTCTGTCCTCCTTCCTACTCCCTCCATCCTCACACTGCACTCAGCTACTTGTTCCTGGTTTTTCCTCCTTGCTTCATGCTTCCCTCCTACACATGCACCTGGCTGTTGCTGACTTCCCCCTGTGCAGATGGGGCTGTTCAATAGCCTATGTTTGTGGAAAGAGCTAATTTAAAAATGCACATTAAAAACGTCTCTTATATAAATGTGTTTAGATTTTTCTCATGTAATTTTATGTAAAAGTTGGATCAAGTCATCCTGAGCCTGGGGAAGGGTACTAGCATCTGCTGGGTAGGCCAGGCTGCTGGGGTCGAGTGGCTGGGTTTAAGGTAGAAGCTCCTAACATGAATGTGTTGCTGGCTGGGCAGTAAAGTACCTGCACAACCTCGGCAAAATCCTCTACAGCTCTTTTTCTGTCTCTTTTTTTGTTGTTGTTGTTGGGTTTTTTGGGTCCTAAATGTAGGTTGGTGTGGTGAAGCACTTTCTGGAATTGGTCAAACACTAGAGTGTACAGGCAACTGGGAGAGCTCACAGCATTGCTGTGGCAGGAGGTTTAAAAGGGTTATAGTGCAAGAGGTGGCTTGTGTGCCTCTTCAGAAGCATTGGTGTGAGTTACCTCTGCAGGAGTCACTGGTCCCCTGTACAATCCTACAGCAGCGGCTACTGCATGTCTTCCTAAAGTAGCTGCTGGCGGAGTAGAAAGGGCAGTGATGGGCAGCAAGAGGCAGAGAGAGAAATTACTCTCTTTCACTGGAAGAGGAAATTTGAACAAGATCTAAAGCCAAATATCTTAATGGTTGCAGGCGGAGGAAAGACAATAAAGAACAAAATGCCCCTGTCCTTTCTTCACCTTTCTGGGAATACTTCAAAAGGAATGAAATGGGCAATCAGTAAATGATTCTGCAAAATACATTCCTGATCTATCAGCAAAGTCAAATTAAATTACCTAAACAATTTAGAGATTAGGACCATTGCAGAGCTCTAACCCTTCTTTGAGGGAGGTACACCCACAGTTTGTATTTACCAAAGCATGAAAATACAATTTGTCTCAGTAGGAGATGGTAGGACTTTCCAGGCAGTGCTGGGTTCCCTTCAGGAGAGTCTCAGAGCTGTACAGAAGGTGCTCCTGTGGGCTGTGTTTGATGGTATGGGTCAGGTCAGTGTTTCCAAGGCTATTCTAAAGAAAGAGCCAGGACAGTTGGACTCATTGCAAAAATATCTCCCCAGAGAGTTGCTTGTTGGATTCCCTAGACTTTAAACAGACTTGATTTAATGCTAGAAACAACAGGATTCTTTGTCTTCTATGTTTCTCCGAGGTTGGGACCATCTCTCCTGTGTGTTTCTAATGCATAGTTTGAAGTTCAGAAATGTACCTAAGACTGTACTGTTCCCATACAACAATAAATCACGAAGAAGCTGTATAAGTAATGGACTCCACAGTGCCTTCCTCCTGCACTGGAGGAGGCTGTGGAAGCGTAACTCGCTCAGGCAGGCCCTAATATCTGCAACTGCAGCTTTCAGGCAAAGCATTCATGCATACCCTCACTATCAAAAAGGAGGTTTCCTTGAGTGAATCTATTATTCGTCTTTGTGTCCAGAGCCTTCAGTGAGGTTAGCTCGCCCCTGCCTCAGACACAGCAAGTAAAACTCTGTGGTAAGCAAAGGGAACACATTCAAAAGGCTCTCTGGGGACTTGCGAAGTCCGAAGGAGTCAAAAGTTGAAATACTTGTGATTGGTTGGGGAATACTCTTATTGCACGATGTACCATTGCCGCTTTAATTCTTATTTCAGTTCCTGAAGTTGGCTCTAAAACTGGTGGAAGAAGATCTGTGAAGGCACTGGTAAATGTGATGGTAGCCATGTTCTGTTTTTTAGATTTATTTTTAGAGGAGCAGCAAGGTACTACAGAGCTATATTTTAGAATCTTGTGCCCTTCTCAGTGCTAGAACCTGCTTCCACTCTGCTGGGCAATAACCTAAATATTTATAAATGTTTCTTTCCTGATAGTATGTGCAAAACCCTTTGCTGGTCTGCGAGGGGGAGAATAATTGAAACAAATATTTCCCCATTTTTGTTCCCCACTACTTTCCACACACAAAGGCAATTTCCTGCCCTCTTCAGCTCTCTCCAAGGGTTATATGGAAAAGTTTTGTTGAGAGATGCTTGGAGCAAAACACTGAATTCAGTACATCCCATGCTCTGTGGATATTCCAAGTCAAACAGATGAGCTGAGAGTTTACCTTTTTGGCTTTTTTTTTCTTTTCTTTTTTTTTTTTTTTTTTTTTTCCTTCCTTTCACCCTCCCCTACAGTCAGTACTTATTTTTTGTTGCATGTCCTGGAGGTTAGCAATTCTTGCCCAGAGGATAACGTCCTACCTTTTTTGATGGGAATGGGGACCAATACAAAAATCTTCTTTTCTGATTTAAATTGTGAGATTGGGTACAATTGCTTCTTTTTCCTAAAGGTGTACAGATCCTTCTATCAGATAAATCAGCAAAGTGAGGATTGGTAAGCAAGTACTTAGCTGGTATGAATCAAAGTAATGCATTACAGCAAATCCTGGCTGCTGTGCTCTCCCTGTCGCTTCTTGCCCAGCTACTGAAGTTTCTTCTTTGTTGTGTGACTCACAAACACTGTCAGCACATCTGATGGACATGAGGGGGTGATGCTGTGCCTCTTGGCCAGAGTGGGTGTTAGGTTGTTAGGGTGTTAGGTTCGGGATGGGTCCTCAGCAGGCCAGCTGTAGCCCTGTGCTGCACCTCTCTGCTCTGCTTGTTGGCCTTGAGTGTGGGCTAAGGCCAGTTGGCTGACTTAAGGTTTTGGCAGCTGCTTGCATTCAGCAAAAGGCTGGAAGGATGGGGTGACCATTTCATGGCATTTGCAATCCTCTTGCACCACACAAGGCCAGATTCTCCTCCTGTGCACTCACAATGTCCATGGAGTTAATCCCAACCTACAGTGATGCTGGAAAACTCTGACCTCTACAACTAATTTCCAGTTGTAATCCTAAAAGAAGAATGGTTGGCTAGTTTGGTTTTTCTGCCCGTGCTAAAGTGCATTTTGCTTTCATTATGGGTGTCAAGTTGTTAATATTTATGGAGTGCACAAAAGAATGAAAATTCTGTTTCGTGTTCAATCTGACATCTTTTGGCACCACAACCCTCTAGTCATGGTAGTAGTTCTGTTTCAATTCGGCAGTGCTCTTTCGAGATGAAGTCCTTTAAAATGTGGTTTGGCTTTGCGGAGGGATTCTATGCAAATAGTATTCAGGGGGTCTGCCTTTATTGTCTCAAATATTAATAATTTCCAGATCAAATGCAATTTGCCTTGAGTTTGTTTTCTTGTTCTTTCTTTCCGTTCTGTCATCTCAGTCAAATGCATCATGATGCTTTTAAAGTCAACCTGCTTCTATCGTTAGCAAATGCCACCCTGCATGGTGAGGTTCTGCAGACCTCCAAGTCAGTTACCCCCTCCACTCTGCAGCCATGCAGGACTGGGAGTGGGGCCTCCTATGGGCCTGCACAGCCATAGCTTGGCCTGGATTGGTGTAAAACACAGGCAGTTACATGTGTGAGATCAGAGGTCAGTAAGTAACCAGTTACCTCTAGACGATCTTTGTCACCACAAGGGTAAGAAACCTGAAGTGTGAGTGTTAAAACAGTCCCATGCAGAAGGCAGAAGAAGCAAGAAGTGGCTTCTGGGAGCTGTACCAGAGGCATGCGCTTCTCCAAGTGGGTGCACTCAGGCTCCAGGGCTGCGTTTGCAGAGACACAGGATGCTGTGCTCCCGTGAGCCTGTGGTGGGACAGTGTTCTGCCTTGCTGTTGGAAAGATCCGCCTGACCACACACGGCGCTTATCCAGATCTGCTCAGCCCAGTCCAGACTTCTGAGGTCCTTGTGAACGATCAGTGGGGGATGATGTCATTGTTGGCATCATGCTGAAATGCCTAGCCCTGGAGGCCTTCTCTGAAGCTCGAGCAGCACAGCCATGCATACTAACATGGGTGAAGTGATAACTGTCTTGAAAGTTCTTGGGTCAATGAAACTTGTTCTTGTGGGAACTGGAAGATGACAAAAGCCACCTTAATACTGCATTAACTGTGTGCATTTTATGGCTTTGCAGCAAAAATAATCAAAAAAACATCAACAAAATTCTCCAGAAAGCTCAGGGGAACGAGAGATTATTACTGAAACGGGTTTTTAATTCTCTTGGTAAAAAAGCCCGTAGATTTTCAGAGAGTTAAGGAACATTGAATACTGCAAACTGTGTGCCTGCATGTACAGGTGTAGTGCATGTGTTCAGAGAACATATGTTTATATATAAGCTCGTGAGCATGCAGCATTTGTAATGTATGCTTTGCATGCAGTGCTCAGTCTATGAAATACAGCAAGGACGCGCCATGAAGAAATGTTGACTCTTGAAGTAGTTTATGAATCTAATGTAACTGTTGAAATTGCAGTTGTCTGGAAAACCTTCTTCCAATAACTGTGCTATATTCCCTGCTAAGATTTCATTCATTATTTGGTATACTAGCTTAGGCATACATTGCATATCCATAAGTCACTACATGTGAAATACTAATTTAAATCAAATCTCTCCTGGAATAAAACCCTTTAGGATACAATGATAATCACCGAAGAGTACATGCTAGATAGTTTCAAATTCTCATTCATTTTTTTTATAATTTATAACTGCACTATATTCTACTATTGATCAGATACTCTAATCTTGATAGATTTTTTAGTGAGGATTTGTGTATGAGGAAAGAAACATGTGTATTTGTAGTAGGACATAACAACAAACACGAAAGAAATAGCAACCTTTGTGCTAGAGGCTTGGGGTATCAGCCACTTGGATAACCACTTGTTGTTGCCAGTGACCCTGTAAGTACAGACGTTAAGATTAAATATCCTCCATCGCGTATGCTCTATGACACACTCCATGGTAGCATTTAATGCACTCTACACCAGCCGAGTGGGATGTAACATAAAAGTTAATTTGCAAACTTTCACGTTTTCTAGCATATTTCAAAGTCCATCCAGACACTTTAGCTGGGGTTATGGTGCCAATGGATTGTGCCCTTTGATCTGGAGGAAATCAAACTTAGCTTCTGCCACACTTGCCTCCTGCTGTGGTCTGTGTGAGCTGCCAATAGCTCTGCCTAACATCCAGGAAAATAGGAACTGTCTTGGTTTAGCTCAGTAGAAGGATCCTGATGTAAGTCTTGGGCTGAAGTGTTGTGGGATGATTACACAGTTTTATTGTCTCTCCACATTTTAGTGACAAAATGAAAGAGCATTCTAAAGGGCCTGTCCTTGCAGATAGGATGCCCATCTTCCCCCACCTCACCCCTCACCCCCAATAAAAAGTATAAAGCATTTATTTATTGGATGTTAGCACAGTCTTTCTTCTGCTTTCTGATATCTGATATGAAAAACACCTGTAAGTGTGATCAGTGCTTGGTTTGCTACATGGGAATGATTATAGTTTGAGGGGAGCCTAGGGGATACTTTACGAGCTATTAAGTAACTCATTAACTAGGAGGCTGCGCACTTAACACAAAAGACCCAGGTAGGCTGGGGTGTCTTTTTATACAGCGTACCAGAGTTTAAAGATGCAGCAAATAAATGTTCACCCAACGGTACAACAAGTTCTCCTCTCTCCTACAGACAGCATGTCTTTTTAAATAGCAGAGACACAATTTGCCTTTGCTGCTGGACCTTTCCCAGAAAGAACACCTATTTCTCATATTGCTGACATTAATGCTAGATAAAGCTTTCTGTCAAAGCAGAAAATGTGTTTAAAAACGGAGTTGTTCTATTACTGCAACACTTTTGTGTGTGTGTGTGTGTAGTCTTAATCATAGGTCTGAACATTAAACTGTATCAGTCAGTGATGGCTCATACCTTCACCCTGGAGTTCCTTAGTCAGCTTTAGGACATGTCACTGCTGTACTCCTACAGCCCCCCATTTCCTGCTATCTCAGCACCTTTCAGTTGTAAGTATGATGTAGGGAAGAGCTATTATAGGTATGTTATATTTAGAGAGAACTGAGGCACAGGGCACCTCAGGATTTTTTTGTGCTGCAGCTGAAAGAGCGAGCATGGGTGTACATACCCTTGTTAGCTATAGCTTCTTAGCATATAACACAATGGTAGCATGTGAGAGCACAGACAGCAGCAGGGTAACCTGAATGCAGCCATTGCCTCTTCTTTATTGTGGAAGGCTGTGCCCCCTGGATTGCAGCTGCCAGCTGTAAGATGTTGTTTACCTTGCAAAGCTACTTGACTGCATGCTCTGCCATCCTCATTCCAGAAGGCTGGTAGGCAGATTGGCAGCATCTCCTTTAAGTCTTCCCTTTTTCATTTGACAGATTAAGACACTCTTGCTGTTCCTCTTCTGCTCAGGCCAACCCACCCCAATGGCACAGGAGTAACTGTAAGGTCAAAGCCATAGAGGATCAGAAACAACAGGAGTGTGGAGTGCATAACCACGTTGGGCCAGGGTGGGCTGTCAGTACAGGAGTGCAAAAGCCTTTGCTCCCTCTTATGCAAATGTTAACATGCACCTTCCTGGGGGAAAAAAAAATGTGAGTATTGTTTTATAGGATGAGTGAGAACAAGAAAAAGCTTGCACATGGTGCAGCTCCATTCACTGGTGAGCGAAGGATGAAGCTGTGCCAGCATCAGAGCTGCACCCTAAGGTGCTCCTTCTGCCATCTGTGGTAACTCACTGCCCCGAATTCCTGCTGTTGCGCCCCAGAGCTGTGGTCACAACTGCCAGTGGGTGCTGGCACAGGTGAGTAAGCTGTATGCCAGTAGGGAGAGTGGGCTGGCCACAACCAGGTGGGAAGTACAGGCTGTATTCAAGTAACAGAGCTGTCAGGCAAAGATGCAGTGGCTTGAGTTGGGGAGGTGGGGCATTTAACCCATGAAGACTACAGTAATTTCAGGGAGAAAACAGGCTAGATCCATTCCCTGGCTCAGCACCCTTGTTTGAGAGGGAGCCGTTTTGGTTAGGAACTGCTCCACCCCCACTGCTCATAGTGCCAGTTCCTGTGATGTGCTTGGGGCATGATGCTAGAAGGTAATCCATGGGCTGTGTGACCAGCACATTAAATATGCAGTAGTACCTATTTTGCCAACTGCATGCAGAGGGAATGGGCATAGGAGAGGATACTCGCTACAGCACTCATGGTACTGGTGTCTCAGCTTTTGAGACCAGCAAGGAGGAATAGAAATCATAGAAATTCTGCAGTACAGACTGCAGGTCAGCGGGGTAGCACTATTAACCCATTTGTGCCAGAAACAGATAGTCTGTGTTCTCAGCAGCAAAAGCTTGTAAACACTTTTAGGGAAATTCTTGGTTAGAATGGTATTTCTAAGTTAATTCAGTTTTCCCGTCATTGCTAGTGGAGAAAATGGGCCATATCGGTTTTTTGGGCTGGGGAATTTGTTCAAATACTGGTATTTTTGAGGCTTTCAATTTTATTATTCCTAACGTCCAAAAAACCCCATAAAAATTGAAATAATAACATTGTAAGTATTAAGCCTCGCTTCCTTGTAAATTGTCGTGATGTCGTAGTTTAACCCCGGCCGGCAACCAAGTACCACGCAGCTGCTTGCTCACTCCCCCTCACACAGAGGGATGGGGAGGAGAATAGGAAAGGAATGTAAAACTCAGGGGTTGAGATAAGAACAATTCAATCGGCAAAGCAAAAGCCACGCACGCAAGCAAAGCAAAGCAAGGAATTCATTCACAACTTTCCATGGGCAGGCAGGTGTTCGGCCATCCCCAGGACAGCAGGGCTCCATCATGCGTAATGGTTACTTGGGAAGACAAATGCCATAATACCAAATGTCCCCCACCTTCCTTCTTCCCCCAGTTTATATACTCAGCATGACATCATATGGTATGGAATACTACTATGGATAGTTTGGGTCACCTGTCCTGGCTGTGTCCCCTCCCAATTTCCTGTGCCCCTCAGCCCTCTGGCTGGCAGGGCCCAAGGAACTGAAAAGTCCTTGACTTAGTATAAACATCACCCAGCAACAAC
>JAVJGI010000064.1:655888-690907 GCA_035590275.1 Ibycter americanus
CACATCAAATCCAAAACACAGCACTGCACCAGCTACTAAGAAGAAAATTAACTCTATCCCAGCTGAAACCAGGACACATGATCAGTAGGAAGTGCAGATAAAAAGGAAAATAATGTGCAATATTTCACGGTCAATATAGACCATTGCAGACAAATTCTCTTAATAAGTTGACTTCCTGACCGCATCCACAAATAGTAGGGATGCCTTCCTCAGCATGGGTGAATTTTTGTCATTTTCAAAAGTGTCTAAGGTAGCACAGAGGTGTTTGTGCAGTAAAACAGGTAAACAAAAAGGGCATGCTCTTCATTCCTCTGCTGAATAAAATGTCGCTAGAGACAAAGCAAATAAGATTTGGAAAAATGTGGAAGGCAGTTGTCAGTCTTCAGTGTGGCCAAAGCAGATCTGGGATTCCCTAAACCGTTGTATATATGCAGTTTGGTCAGAAATCCCCTCTAGAGTACTAGATTTGTGGAGTCTCAGCATAGTCACAGTCCTCTGGTGAAGCAAAAGGAAAAAATAAGCTGCTCAAATTGACTGGCAAATATCAGGAAATTAACTACATCTTTTTTCAGCCTACTTTGAGTCCCAGGTTTCCTCATGCAGTTGAAATATTTTTTAATGTGTACTGTATGCAAAATTACAGTTATAAGGCAAAGCTATTTATTTTACGTTATAATGTTCAAAACCATTCTCAGTTTTTAATATTATCAAACCCAGGTATCAGTAAACAAAAATTCAGGTGCTCCAAAAGAGAGTCTTGAAAATTATGAGACTTCAGAGTAAAAGCCCTTCAAATGCTTTCTGATGTCTGGTTTTGCAGGTGCACTGAGCTTCTCCTTTAAGGACTTACCCCCAGCTCCAGTGACCAGGAGAGCTTACCAGTGTGTAGTTTAAACAAATGCAAATTAAAATTCTCCCACATTTGCCTAACTCAGTTGGTGCTGTAAGGTGCTTGACTAATATCACAAGACTCCTGCTAAATGTTTTGGCAAGACTCCCAGTTGCATCCAGCTGATAGATATGCAACACGTTTTGACTGTATGAAGTACTGGGGGGTATTCTGGAAAAGGGTGCAGTAGCAGGGTGTGAATGAAGTAGAAAGAACAGAGTTTGTTCCTTTGGAAGTAACTATTTTTTATTCAGATTTTTCTCCCACATTGGTTTGGTTTTGTTCTGTTGGGAAATATCTGAGACTGAAAGGAATTTCTTGAGACCATCTAGTCCAACCTCCATCTACAAAGCAGGGTCAGTTAGAAGACATGGGTTTGAGTGATGGAGGAAAGTGCATTTGGTATTTCAGAAAATTAGTTGAAGTCAGCTAGAAGGCGAGGAAGAGGAAGAAATGTGATGGGCTCCTTGGAAAAACAATGTGGCTTGCTTGCTTCAGTGACTACTCTGCAAGTGTTTAAACATGCTCTTAGTGCCTCTGATCAAACAGCTTTATGTGTGTGTCCACCATGAAGGCTGGAAACAGAAACAAAATTCCAGAAGTACTTTGCTGGGCTAAATGATGACAATATATATTTTGGATATATATTTTTTATATATATATATACACACACATATATAAAAGGATATATATACTTTATATAGATAGATAGATGGTTGTACATATACATACATTGTATAGATAGATAGAAATATGCTTAAATGAATGCCATGCTGAAGAAAGGTAGATGGCAGCTGTGCAAAAAAAGAAACCTTTTCTTCAGACAGACTAATGATATATTTGTATAGCTGTGGGGCACAGGAAGATGCTCCCTACCTTAAGACCTCAAGCTAGCAAGTAGGCACTTCAGCCACAGAGCAAGCATAACAATGAATAGCAGATTACACGTGACATACGTGGCAGGTCTTAACACACTTCAGAGGCAGGTCTAACATACTTCACCACAGTGCTGGTGTCTTTCTAGCTGCTACCATACCCCTGACCCGTGCTGCTGAGGCTGTGACTTAACATGGTGCTTTGAGTGATGTATCTCCCAGTGCACTTGGGTAAAATGGGAGTAAATGCATGTGACATGTGCAAGATGGAGATCACTGGCTGCTCAGCAGGTAGAAGGGAACGCTAGTGTCTTCAGGGACAGACTTACGAACTGGGATAAAATAGGAAAAAAGAATTGCTATGGTCAAATACAAGTCTCCAAATGCCTACACATGAGAGGCCATTTGGCAGGCTGAGAAGTATGCTAGGAGCAGGTCTGGCCAGTAGTGCTGTCTTTGACTTCTTGTGTGTTGAGCATGTCTGCTCTGCGCTGAAGCAGCCAGCTTAGCCCTCTAATAACGTGTTTAGTGGACTATCTCCCAGTCACTCTCGCAGGAGCAAGAGGCTGGAGGTGTACCAGTGATTCCAGTAAACTACTCTGACCTTGGACTGTTAGTGGTGAAGAGCCAAAGTTCCTGGCCAGCAGGAAGTCTAAGCGTTTAAAAATTAAAATTCATTTGTAATTGAAGTGAAAAATGAAAATTTCAGCATTTTATGTGAAGCAAATTCAGGGAAATGTTGATTACTTCCCTAGAAATCGTTCTGTTAGATTTAATGTTAAATGTAATAGTCATATTAAATATGAAATGCATAGCTATGAAGGGTCAATGTAAATATTTACTGTAGCATCAACTATATGATATGATTGCAATGGAATGTTTGGACTATTTTCTTCATTACAGTTTTATCATAATCGACATGTTTCCCCAAACATTTTGGTTTCAACAAAATGATATTGATCTTTTTCAACAACATCTGTTTTAGTCAGCATTTTTCCAGGCAGCTGTGACACATAGGGTGGGAGTCAGGCTGACCTTGTCCCTTCCAGCATCCCACAAACAGCTCTTCTGTTGGGTTTCTCTTCCAGAGTGGAGTCTTTGATAATGTTAGGGGGACTTTGTACTCCAGGGGTGGTTGGATCTAATCAAGTGGTGCCATGGAAGGAATCTGGGACCGCTTAGGAGGAGAAAGAAAAGCAAAATGCTTTTGCTAAGAACAGAACAACAGAAAGGGAACATGCTAGAGCTAGCTCCTCACAGATACTGACGTTGGGCTGTTTTTGAGCTAAATCAATGGGAGTGAGACCCTGCGTGCCTTCAGGGATCCATCCCTCAGTGTGCTACAGTCTTGTGGGGCTGTGGCAGGGCTAGCCCAACCAGGCGTGTTGGGATGGGGTTGTAAACCCTGCTGGAAAACCCTGGGCACTGGTTCAAAAATGCCCAAGTGATAGTTTGTCTTAAGGTCAGGCTGCTGAGTCCAAGTTGTTTTGATATTGGAGTGGGCTGGTCCTCCCTCAGCCATCGCTGTAGCAGCTTTGCTGCCAGGGCTCTGCCAAGGCTTGATGGGGTCTCACAGGTATGCTGGAGCCCTCTTCCACCTGCCTGCCTCTTCCCTGTGCACTTCAAGACTGCTCTCCCTGCGTGTCCCTGGCTGTTGGCACTCTCCCATAGATGCAGGTCTACTTTCTTCTTCTCTCTGAGTCTTGTCCACTGCCCAGGCAGCTTCTGGGCTGGCTCACATCTGTGCTTACCCTGTCAAGGGATGATCAGCGCTCTGTGCTGAAGCAGCCACTGTAGGAAGAGGTATGGGCAAAGCTGATTTGTACCAGTTTATGGTGGGTTTAATAATTTTCCACTTCTGCAAAGAGGCAAAGCCTTTCCTACTGCTTTTGCTGTCTGTGTGTGGTGGAATAAACATCTGTTGGGCCAGTTCTAATTTGCAAGTGAGGGCAATTACCCGTGGCACAGGTGTTATCCCCTGAAAGGTTTTATTTCTCTCAAATGTGGACATGTCTGCAAATAATTTGAGGCACTGTTATTTTATAGCCTTACGCCCTATGGAGTATAATTACTGAGCTTTTTTCTTCACCTTACTGTATCTTTGTTTTATACACCAGAGGAAAACTCCCACTTATGCCCCTCCCATTTGCCACATAAAAACTTTCTTTGAAGTGGGAATGCAAGTCACAATAAGTTTATTGTTAAAGTAAATCAGCACTGAATGAGAACATAGTGTATGTTTATAAGCCAATACATTTTGGAGAATGAGCCATTAAATTCCAGTAGTTTGGCTCCCTTCTTTTGTGGTTGATGGCTGGCTTGTGTGAAGGTTTGATAAGAATCAGTGGGAGAATGAACTGACCATCTCCTGCAAACAAAACACTTCTTTTTGACCTTTCTGTCTGCAAAATACAGAACTTTTAGGGGTCTGTTTCCTTTCATTGCAGGCTGCATCTGCAGATGATTGGAAACATACCTACAAGTCCCAGGATGTTCAGATCCAAAGTCTTGGAAGTTCAGTTCTACATCAAACCCTTTGAAGTTCATTCCCATCTCTGCAAATGACTGATGGAAATGACTGAGCATCTGAAACTTGTTAAGAATCGAATCCAAGGACTCCCATTTAGTTTAGTGGCTTTTGCATCAGGCCCTTGCAGTGCGCTCTCCTGAAATAAGGGACATTAGTTTTCCATCTCAGTTTTGCTTCATTATTGATTGGTAGGAAACTAAACTAGCCAGACAAAATCTAATGAAATTTTTCTTTTATTACATCCATTTAAATAGTTTTTAAATGGCAGCCTGGCATAAAGTGATGTCTAAAACAAGGCAGGAATAATAAGAAATTTTTGGGCTTCAAAATTCCAAAGGAAATTGAGATTGTCGAAATTTAGGCTGGACTCTAGGGCTAGTTTTCTAGGTCCTGAGGCTCATCCTGTTCTTCAGTGTGGTAGCAAGTTTGCCTGGATGGGGGACAGAGGGAACGTGGAATGCAATTGCTAGCTCCATGCTTTCTGGCCCAGGCTCCCCTTGTTTTGGGGTGGCTTCAGATTGTGGTGTTGGTGCAGAGCACTGAGAAAAGCTGGATATTGGAAAATCTCCTTACCACAGGCATTCCTATATTATCCAACTTGCCTGTGATCTCTGCTGGAGACTTACATTCTCACTGCCTGTCATATCTGGCTCAGGAGTGAGCAGTGCTTGGGGTTTGCTGACCTGACTTAGCATACTGGCGTGCAAAAAGCAGTGCCAGGGTCTGGTGAGCATGGAGGCATCTTAAAATGGCCTTGTGTGCATCTGCAGTGAAAGCTTAGGGAAAACTGTCAACTTTACCACTTTTCTTTCCATGGGTTGTTTAGAGCTGACACAGTAAAACTGGAGAGTTTGCCTTTTCTACTGGTTTAGTCTCTCTGAACTCTCTATTTGTACAGCCCCTCTTGGTATGGCTGTTACACACAGGATGGAAGAAACCTGGCTTTGCCCATCAGACCTCTGCTTGGTGTGAAAGAACAGCTTTCTAATTTTTAACAGTTTTCCCTGAGGTGGCACATTGGAGATGATGTGAACATGGAGTCCCCTTAAAACCGTATTGTAAACTTGCTTCTCAGAATGAAAGGATACATTGATCTTGACTGGAGAAAAAAAAAAAAGTAAAAAAAAAGTCCATCACACTACTTACGTTGGAAGAAAACAAACCTTCTGAAGTGAAATACTGACTCACTGAGGTCAATGCTGACGTTAACACCTAGAGATAATATATATGAATCTTGTCTTGGGCTAGGAAAATGTCATCCCACTTGTTGTGTTGGTTCCCTGCAGGGTCCCATACCCCAGCTCTGGAGGCATTGTGGAAGCCCTAGGTCCAGAGCCTGGGATCCAGGACTCAGCAGTGTGAGGTGATTTTCCTTGTGACAGTTCCTCCAGGCTGCAGTAGCCCACGGCAACTGGAAGACATTGCTGCAGCCCTCAGATTGCTCTAGTTAGCACAGGGAGACCTATGCAGTGAAATATCTCATGCTCTAGGAATTGAAGTGCTAAATGCAATCCACTTGGGAGCACAAGGCCAAGTAAAGCATTAACACTGGAGTTAAGACAAAACAATTCAGGAATAACTAATATTGTTGACTTTGCTTGCACAAAATGTCACTTTCTTTGAGCTTATATTTCCTCCCCCAAGAGCAGGTTTAAGGGCAAACACAAATATTAGTCATCTTTCTCCTATTAATTATTGTTAAAGATTTAAGGGATCATAGACTTTGAAGTTAATGCCCCATTCAATGTGGGAAAAGGCAAAACTGTGCATCCCCAGTGGTGGTGTTTGTTCTGCCTGGCTGGTTGATCACAGACCAACTGTCCTGCCTTGCAACATCAGCAGCACGTTGCCTTACTTAGGGGCAGTAATTGTGAGGTGAAGCAGATTTCAAATGAAGAGAGTGAGTGAGTGAACTTGCCTGCATGTGTGCATTGCACGTGTATGTATGTGCACTCCTGAACATGTAGGTGAATGAATGCAGCAGTAGATCTGCTTCTAAATCCTGGTGTGGCAGGCCTGCTTTTTCGTCCTTGTGCAAGATTTTATCTTTGCTTATCCTACACAATGATCTCTTTCAAGTCTTATATACAAAAGAACTTCTGAAATCCTGGATTAACTTTGGAATAAAAGTTTTGATTTCCACCAAACATGGGTGGCTTCCATGGCCTGCTCTACTCTGAAAGTAACTCTCTCCAAATGGCATAGTAGGGCTCTGAGATTCACATTTGTCAGTTCCAGATCAGATTTTTTTGCCTTATGAAAGCGAAGATGTGTTTGGTAACCCCCTGCACTCTTCCTCGGATCAAGATGAGCAGGTTCTTCCTTTCTTAGGAATCTCTTCTGTTGGCTATGCGACTGCCTTTCATCAGCCCTACACAGACATTACAAAGGATGGACTTGTATTTAGAGTTTTTACAGGGGATATGTCTAGGGGGAAAAAAAAACCCAACCCTGCTAACAAGATTTTAGTAAGATCTGAAGAATGTAACATTTTTGTAAACTTAATGTTTGTTACGCAGCACTGAATGGAGTATTGAATATAAAGCTATTGAAAGACAGACAACTTGCCTAAAAACTGGATTAATTATTTTTACCTAATCAGTTTCATTTGCCCCAAATGCAATTTTGGAGCAATCAAAGCCAGTTATTACTTTGAATCAAATTTGATGAATAGCTTTGGCTATAAGGGTTGAAATATTTTGCATTATATCCATATAGCTATACCTGTGTCAAAAACCCCTGCTTTGCACTTCTGAAAGCATTTGAGTTTGGGGCATTTGTAATGTAGAGTTGCACACTATTTATGCAGTGATGATTCAAGCTTTAATTTTTGATGAATTGATGTATTGTTTTTCTGTCTAAAAAAAAAGGAAGGACAATATTTTCAAAGAATGGTTTATCTTTTTTTTTTTTTTTTAACCTAGGTGCTTTTTCTGAAAGGGTTAAAAAGGATAAATATTTTTTCATCAAGAGCAGATCTTCTTAAGAGTCCTCCTGTTTATTGTAAAATGCAGGTTTTTTAGTATTTGTGCTCAGCCAGTGAACCCCAAACTCCATTGTTTACACAGCTCTATTTGTAGTAAAAGCCAGAGAAGTTTCTGCCTAGAAGTGGGATTTGCACCCACATTGCCTGCCTGTCCTAATTACCTCTCTCCAGGGTGCTCTAGGGTGTTTGGCCAGGTTTCCACCTGGCCTAGGTTTGCTTGAATACTATGAGAAGGAAAGGGAGGGGACTGACTTTGTAGCCTGCTCTTACTTCCCTATACATGGGAGTCCCTGATGCAAGTCTGAAAAAATCTGTACTGAAAAAAAATCTTTTTTAAAAAAAAAATTTTTTTTTTGCACAGTTTGAATTGACACCTACAATCCTGTTTTGTGCAGCAACATTTTTAAGAATGAAACAGCATTTCTCACACTTTTCTGAACTCATCTGCCTCTTCTGTGACAGTGGCAGGCTTGGAAATGACTGCTGATTATGACAGGTGAAAGTCATGAATACAGCGGGACTGAGAGGAAAATTGCATCGCAATCTGCCATCTACCCTGGAAACCAGAAGGGAGATTGTGCTGTGCCAGCATGTCCTCTGTACACACTGTTTAAGGGCAAAGGGGGAGCTGGACTCTCCCAGGGATCTATGCTGAGCTTTAGCACGTTTCAGAAATCAACTCTTTAAACAAACGAAAGAACGTCCTGGAGGCAGTGCAGGTTCTGCAGCAGGTGGGGGGGCAGCAGGAGACCATCACCTGGCAGTCAGCAGGTTGAGGCAACACTGGAGAGAACCACTTGGCAATGGGCAGGTGGACCAGACAGCAGGAGTGCGGCACCATTTGCTCCACGACTTGGCATTAATGAGACACCTATTGGAATTCTGCACACTCTTTAAAGACCTTCTGTGCGGAAAATCGTTACGTTTACCGTAATCCTTTGCAAGTGAAAAACCAAACTGGAATCTTCCCTGCTGTACTTATTTGTGGGCTTCCTAGGAGGCTTTTGGAGCTGTGTGAGTCATGTTGCTTTCTGGATGGAGGTGCTGAGAGCTAGACAGCTACTGCAAGCGATGCACAAACTGGAGAGTCTTGTGCATGAAGGGGGTAGGGTTCAGCGTGAAGGGCTGTTATTTGACTTGACAGTCAGGGTTGGGTTTTCCAAGTGGTTTTCCTCTGTGTGTGCATGCTTTTAAAAGCACAGTTGATGCACCTGCAGGAGAGCGCTGGCATGCCATGGATAGAAGCACACAATGGAGAACATCTCTTAGAAATGTGGCACCCTAGACTAGGGCTATATTTTTAAGGAGCTTAAATATCCAGTATGCTGAGCTCTTCCTAAAAGACTGGCTGTAGGATTAGCAGTGAAGGGGTAGACTGTGAGCCATCCAGGCTGTGCTTAAGTGCTTAAAAGTGTTTTTTCTTAGACCAACTTAAAAGCTTTTGGCTTTCTCAGTGGTGGTGGCAGTGACAGCCCACAGTCTGTGGAAGGAGGCTCTGTGCTAGGGTAAAAGCAGTCCATGGTGCTCTCTGGCTTATGATGCAGCTGGACGGTGAGGAAGGGAAGGTGCCTTTTTCATTTTGTGATGCTGGTGATCACTTACGGGGCCTCATTATTTCCTTCCCAAGGACACCTCCACTTCCCATATGTTTCAAAGCAAACCATTGCTCTCCTGCTCTAGTCCTTTGCCTGCGCTACAGTTGCATGAACACAGCACTGACCCAGAACCCCTGATGGTTCAAATTTGAAACTCTGGCTCAGCAACTGGAGAATTCAAGTGGTGTTTCTGGACACCTGGCCCTCATGGGGATAGAACTTGTTGCTCCCTGGCTGACTTGTGGGCTTTGCTGGTTCACAGCACTGCAGGAAGCTGCCCTGCAGCCTTGGCCTCTGCACCCCTCTCTTTGACCTACCTAGAGGGAGGGGTGGGGAAGAGAGAGGAGAAAAAGAAAGGCAGAGGAACTACTGTTTTGCTGGGGGGCTGGGGAAGGCCTGACACTTACTGTAGATGAGAACAAGCATAGCATCCCCTATAGTACCAGAGCCAGGAGGCAGCCAGAGAAATGTATAATCTTGTGCCTGGTGTCGTAGGGGGAGGGAAAAATGTCTTTTAAAGTGTAATAACACCTAGGTTTTATAATCCTGCCCAGCTCAGGCTTGACAATTCTTCCGATAGCCCAAATACTATAAATTTAGTTGAAGATAACAGAACAGATGGGAAAAACATATGGTTTGTAGGTAGTGTGCGGTGGTTGATATTTGTGGTACATTAGGGGAATTTATTTTATTCTCTCTCTTTCCCTATGTAACTGTTTTGATACTTTCTTGAGTTCTTTGTGCCTTTAGGTGAGCTTAGGGCTTTGCAAGAGTCTGGTAACTTGTCCTTGTTCAACCAAATTATCTGTTGGTTTGTAAATCTCCTTTAGAGTTAGAGAGTTTATTTCTGTATATGTTATCCTCAAGCTCGAGTTTGAGCCAGTAGAAGCTACATCACTTAAAGCCCAATCACTTATTCCATCTGTCCCATTAATATCTGTGGAGAACTTGAATGGACAAGCGGTACTGTACAGAGACTTCCCTTTGCTTGGCTGCTCTACCAGTCCTCACCATGTGCATTGGATGCCAAGAGATGCAGCACAGACAGGAGTGTGCCATAGATGCAGAAAGAGTGCCTGTATGCATTGGCTGGGAGCAGCATGGGACCTGCTGGGCAGAGGCCACTTTCTCACCACCATGGGCCTTACCCTGCTGCGGTGTGGCTCCTGACTATAAGTGTGTGTGAGGGAATGGGAGGGCACCTCTAGCAGTGTGTGCTGTTGCCAGCAGCATGGACTGCTTCCCTTTGGTTTGGAGAAAGCCTGCCTGTTTTGCAGGGGGCTGCTGGAAAAGCACACAATATTAACCCCCTGATTTATCTGCCAGTCTCCTCCCCAACAAATTTGTGTGTTATGCTAGAGCTAGGTACGGTGCTCAGCTTTTTATATGATGATAAACCTAGGCAAGTCAGACTGGGTTTAGAGCACAAATACACAAACACTGCAAGTATTTGCTTATAGATACCTGAGAAAAGCTGTGTAAGAATACGAGTTGTGGTTACAGCACAGATTTGCATTTAAGGGAAAGGAACTTTAGACAAATGTGCAGGAGGCAATACATTTTCCCATAACTTTAAGATGCTTGAGAAGAACTCTCTTTTCCTTTGGAAAGGACATTTGACAGCTGATCTTTCCATGTGGCTATCGTTTGAAGGAAAGAAGAACATTTTTGCTATAATAAATGGACAGGATATAAAGTCCAGTTTCTGATAAAGGACGAGTTCAGGCTTGAACCAAACTCAGCCTCAACTGTCAGAATATTCTATCCCTGAACCCCACCTAAATGCCACAAGTTCTGAGACAGGCTGCTGACTGAGCCAGTGATGTCCATCTTCTGTCCTGAATGTGTTCGTGTGATGCAAGGACATTGTACTTGGACCAGAGCTCCTGAATATGTGCAAGGCTTTGTTTGTCATCCAATGATTCACCTTAGTTCATCACCTGCACATCTGCCTTCTTGCATGCTCAGAAACTACATGTCTGTACTCCTTCTTACATTCAGTAACAAAAATTATGTACAGTAATATTCTCAGTGTATTGCTGACCTAAATTTGCTGAAGTGGGACACATTATCTGAAAATCATTTGTAGGTTTTTGACCTCAGCTTGAGACAAGGCTCTTCCATGTTATCTCAGGCTCCTCAAAGCAGCCTGGTGGTGCATGATCTGTCATTAGAGATGTGGAGTATGCGAACAACCTGATGAAATGAATACTGCAAATATTTTCCGTTATGTAAACACTGTAATTATGTTGCCCTGTGGGATACATGACATGAGACATGAAGTGCATGGCACCAAGCTTATCCTGATGAGAAAGCCAAATGTGCCATGGGGAGCCAGATGCAAGAAGCACCAGCAAGTTTAGGTCAATTTAGCTGAGACAGGTTTGGGTTGATGTCCATGCTCCTTAAAGCAGGATACCAAATAGCTATATTTTTATCCAAACTGGAGAATTGAGCAGGAGATTACTACTTTAGCTGTGCCTGGAAAGATGCACTGCAAATTAATGGAAACCAAGGATACAATCCTGCAAAGCATTTGGCATTTCTATAATCAGCGTGTGTTCTATGCAAAGATCTGATCCAGTCAGTGGGATCAGTTCTGGGCTCCCATTGACAATGGTGGGTTTCAGATTTGGCTTATGGAATTGACTGGGGCAAACTCGCTGATATGGATTTGTATTTCAGGAGCAATGGTCAGCTTCCAGCTGGCAGAAGGTCACTGTGAGTTGTCACTGAAGGCACAGCCTAAAGGCTAAGGGAAATCATAGGAGAAGGATTATCTTGGCAACGCAATTTTGGACTACTGGAATTTTAAGACTATTACAATGTGCATGTGCTGATCAATGAAGATCCTTAACTCTGGCATCTCCCCCTTGAGGCCAGATTTTAAAATTACAAAATTCAGAGGATCAAAAGAAACTGTTCAGAACAGCATTGAAGACCCAAAGCTGCAGTTCCTAGTAGAAGGGCTTGTGACTCCCATGTTACCTGGTACGTTATGTCTGCCGGGGTAGCCCAGGAAATGAAGGCGTTAAGTTGCGGAGAAGGGAGCTTTTCATTAGTGTTCTATTAATGTCAGCATGAGCAGAAATGGGATCTAGAACTTGGAAAGGTGAATGCTAAATAATGGGCCTGATATTACTGGAGGATATTACATTGTGCTGTGTTGCTTAGTCAGTCTCAGAAGGGCTGTGGAGAGATGCTGTGGCTGGGGACAGGATGACTGTACCTGGGGAGCTCTATGAATTGGTCTTGCTTTTTCGCTTGACTGGAGAACACTTCTGCTCCAACACACAGCCTTCGTAAAATCATAATATGTTTACAAAGTGACTTTTCACACCTAGAGTACCTTCTTAGGAAGGGAATGCTCTATGGGTCAGAAGTTTTTAAAAAACTGTTACTAAGTTTCTGATGGTGTTTTATGTATATATCCCACCTTAGAAATGTTTCTTTTGGAAGGATGCAGGAGGTATAATTATTCACTTGGTCTTTAAGTGAGGTGTTTTTTCAGCTGTAATTGTGCCTCTCATTCTTAAACTTACTCTTGTAATTAAAAGGATATGACAAACTTTTGCATTCCTAAATGCTGACCCATTTAATGTTCTTGGTTGTGCTTCATGCCTTTTCTCCATTTTTCTTTTTTTCCTGAGCTCCTAACTCCCAGGTAGCCAAAATTGTTTGTTTGCTACTAATAGCTTTTCCACCCACTTGCCACACCTAGTTGGTGGTTCAGCAATGCAGTACTTTAAATTAGCCAGAACCTGATTCTGCTTTGGCTTACACTGATGCTGTATGGCTGTAGCTCCAACAGGGAGAAGGGAATCAGTCTCAATCTATAAACATTATTCCCCTGAAATATTTGGCAGTGACTTTTTTTAACCATATTGCAGAAATTTCCTTTGCAGGACCATGCAAAACGTATTTTACATCTGATAGGGCATTTAATGAATCCTTGGTTCCCTCAGAGTTTCAATAAATGTGTCTTGCTGAAAACTTTATAGACAGCCCCATTGGCAAGGAAACAGGACAGAGCAGAGCTGCAGCCTGTAAAGACCTGAGGCTGGAATCGCCATTGCACTGCATCTGGCTGAAGGGGGGTGGTTGCCCGCAGTGGAGAAAGCAGGTAGCAAATGCCATCTTGATCCTGAAGCAATTTCCATCTGCTTTGCGCTGGTATAAATGACTGCACATAGCTGAGCTTGGCATACCTTTCTGAGTGCCAGAGAAAATCACAACTGAGTAAAGATATATCAGCGTCAAATGATACAAAGAGGAAACAGAATTAATGATCATTGGAGTTGGTGTGGAGAAACAATAAAACCACTGGTCACAAAAACTGCAATGAAAGAGGCTTTAGCTATTGGCTTCATAGATGGCTGTGGATCCCAGAGCCCTTGATTCTGGAGAGTGTCTTGTAGCAAAGGTACCTGGGACTGCAACTGTCCCCGGTTTCCCTGATGTGCATCGACTGGGTCCAACCTCTCCCTGAAATCTTCCATGCAGCTGCCACCTCACAGAACTGAAGACTTGTGGGCCAGTGTGCTTGTTCCCTTCCTTAGATGTGTCAACTGTGATTAGCTGTTAAAAGGGGCTCCATTGTAAGAGAAATGTGAGCTAGTGAATGGAAGGAAAATGTTGACTTCTAGTTCCATAGCATTTATAATCTATTCAAGACCAAAAATGTCATTTATTACTAAGGACTTGTGTTTTTGCTATTCTTTGTATTGTTGCAAAGACAGCCTAATTATGTCTCTGGATTTATTTATACTGTTTGTACATGGGCCCCTCTTTTTCCCTGCCCTTTAAAAAAGGGAAAGGCCAGGAATATCTGGTAGCAGAGTGAAACTGTCTCCATCTCTGGGCAGGCAGCATATGGGACAGCTGTGCTTCCCACAGATGCCCTGCCGGCAACACCGTTCCCTCCATATCAATAGGAGCATATGCTGGGCTCAAGGCGAGGACATGCCTTGTTTGCTTTCAAAGCTGTCCCGACTTCATTTTGGCCCACGATGTATTTACCTCCCAATATTTTCCTCTTCTCATAAATTCATCCTATAGCTTGAATTTAGCCAACAGAAAGGGAAGGGGAAAAGGGCACCTGAGAAAGGGAGGAGAAAGAGAAGCTTATAGAGGTGTGGGGAAAATTGCGTTGATGGCTGGCACTCGGCAAGTGGAAATGAGGTGGACAAAGCAAATTGTGCAAGTAGAATTCATCTGCCTGATGCAAAATTTATGGTATTTAAATTAATATTTGCAGAAGGATCCCTGGTCTGGCTGGGGCACAGGGTAAACTCAGTGAGGCCATCCTTGTGTTCTCATAGTATTAGCACAGAGAACTGTAGTTTCCCTGCTGCTGCTGGATTTCTGTATAAAAGTGAATCTAAACAGGGTGTTTCTGTCCACCCTAATGAAAATGAAGGCATAATAAGTCAATAAAATGTGTCTTGAGGAGGAAGTAAAACAGCCACTTTGTGTATGTACATGCCAACGCCCGAAGCAGTCTTGTAAAACAGAAGTGGCAGCTCTTCTCCCAGTCCCTTCCTGGTGTAAATATGACAGCGGGTGCGATCTGCACTGGGCATTTTTGCTCACACAGAGCACCAGAAGAGTTAAAGGAAGGAGCCAAATACTCTTGAAAGTGAAGAGGCAGCAGGAGCTTGGCATCTGGTTTGAGAAAGGAGGAAGTATGAGTAAATATTTGAGGGGAACAATCATTTTAGCCTTTTCATTCAGGGGCCCAGTGTACTGGGTTTTGCTGAGGCCAGAAGGATGAAGCCCTGTGTTTGTCATTAGGACTAGGTACACACGGTTCTGTGGATTTTGTACTTTTACAGCTGCTCTGTGATAATGTAAGAGGAAAAATAATCCTTTATAGTCCCTGATTATCAGGTTACAGTTTATTAGAGATATAAATGCCAGCAATTTAAATGACTCTGTATTAAGTTGTCCTTGAAAACACAGAATTTTTAACTAAAAGGACAGTGCAATGAATGCCTTATGAAACAATAATGCCGTATTAGTTGGAACAAGCATTGTATATTTAGAAATACTAAGTCATTGAGTACCTTTAAGCAAAGTATACATGCAGTGGTTATCTTCCTTCTTTATGCACAAAAATATTTTATTGCTAAGTATTATGAAGTCCACAATCTTTAGGCGGAGATTATAATGGACTAGATACAAGGCACTATCAATAATCTTAGTTAACATTTCAATTCTGTTAGCTTACTACAGCATTCATTGCAGATGGAATGACAATCAAAAGTGTACCACAAGAATAATTGGACAATATTTACCTGTGTGAAGAATTATTCTACAGGTCCGCATATCACACTGATTTCTCTTCTTCATATTTCAGTTTGCTACTGCCGTTTCACTGTGCAAATGATTGTAAAGCTAGAAGGTTACAGGAGGACGCTTGTGTGAAGCTGTGTTAAATGCCGGCTGTAGTGGCTTGTCTGTACTTGGTTGTCTTCCAGATCTCTGGGGTTGGGCTCCACCTGTGCCAAAGAACTGTGTCGTCTAGTGGTTCCCATCCTTTCTGGAGCCAAGCCTCATGTTCGAACCCTGGCAGTGTCCCATGCTTCCTTGGATCAAGCTCCAACTGGATCAGGGCTTGGAATCCTGTTTTTTGCTTGCGCATGTATGTGTGCACCTGCTTTTTGATGTGAAGTGTTAGCAAGTACAGCTTGGCGTGTTAATGCAAAATCTGTCAGAGCAGGTTGCCCACCTGAAGTCAGTTTCTTAAATGTATGGCAGCCACGTTTCTGCTGTGATTTCTGTGATTCTGGAAACCCTGTTGCAGTTTAGAAGGGAGAGGTTGTGCTGTTTCCAGCTCTTTCTTTCCCTTTAGACTGGTAACTGGACTGGTTTGTAAACTACATCCTCTATACCCTGACTCCATTTGTGAAAGTATGGGGTGAACGTTAGAACAGCCTGGGGCTTCTGTGCTCTTACCACTGTACTCAGATGTGTTCCGGTCAAAACCTCTGTTCCTCAGATCCCTGCGTGGGAAGAAAGGTTTATCCTGTGAGTAGCAGCAGCATGAGGTGTTAGTTGAAGGCCTTCCTCTGGAAAGCAAGGTTGAACTCTGGTTTCTGGGTAGTTCTGACTGGCGAGCTGTGATGTGTAGCTGGGCTTCTAGCAGAATAATGCAAGTCTAAGGTCCCATTTTTACTCTAGTGTCCAAAGGAGTGTAGAAGATACTGCCATACAAATAATGAATATTTGGATTTCCTTCACACTTGCTTTAGTAGCTTTGTTTTGCTTTGTCAAATTCTAGCTTGAGTGCTATGCTAACCATGCTGCAGAAAGGCAAATTATATTGTGTTTGCTTTAGCCCAAAGGAGTACACAAAGCACTGGAGCTCTCCAAACCCACATCAAAGGTGAATGTACCCTCTGCTGCTCCAGACACGTCTCTCAAAAAGGATAAGCGTTTGCTGCTGCATGGAAAGATACTTAAACTGCCTGCTAATGTAGCAAATTACTTCTGCTCCTCCTGGCTTGGAAAAGACACTTGAAAATTAAACCTGTGCAGTCTGAGCAAAACATGGAGCAAACTCTCATGGCAAACAGCTCCAAAGAGAATATCAGAGCAAAAGGATGTAAGACAGACAATAAACTTTCTGAAGAGAGACAATAAATGTTACTTGGTGGCAGTGTCTTATAATCTGTCATAAAAGAGGATCCACCTAACAGAGAACTTGCTCTGCTGCTGCTTACTGTATCTGTGTAGGAACAAACTGTGGAGGCCTTCCAAGTACTGCACAAAGCAGGAACTTGTTTTGCCTAAAATCTGTCCCACTCAATTACTGTCAGGCTGAGAACTGGACTTTGCTCAGTTTGTACAGCTAGCCTCAGGCTCTTGTAAATTACTTTGATCTACATGGATCCCTGAGGATCTCTTAACTTGTGAGATGGGCTGTGCAGCCTGTTCCACAAAACGGGAAATCATGTCTTACTGACAGGGGTCTTGCTGCCCCTTCTGATAGCAGCAGCCTGTTTCACACTCAAAATCATAGGACCTGGTGCTTCTTTGAATAAGTGGCTTTCCAACAGGGTAACTACAATTAATTTACACTGTAAATGCCATAAATGAAACCACATCATCTGATTAAATTAAAATTTTATAGTATAACTTTAGAAATATCTGTTTTCTTTCTAAAATCATCACCCCAGTTGAGGGATATGGCATTTTCTGCAAATGATGACCAGCTGGGGTTAATAGCCATTCATTGCACCAGAGATTATCATCTCTCAGCAGGGTTTTTATTTTTTTCCCTAGGAAATTTCCTGTCTTTAGGTCTGTATTGCTTAAATGATACTACTGCCTTAAATGTCAGCTGGCATACAGGGATGCTTTTCTGGCTTACTCAGTTTTGACTGTGATCAGGGTGGGAAATTTTCTGTCAGTTTTGTTTCTCATGGAAAATACGCTTTTCACAACATAGATTTTCTTCTGTTTGGGGAATGCTGACTTAGAGATTTTTGGTTTAAAGGTGGCTGGGATTTTTTTGTTTGGTTGGTTTTTAGTTAGCTTAAAGCTTAGAGCTGAAAGCTTACATTTGTTTTCTGTGTGGGAGCAGTTATTTTGATGGTTCTTACCCCACAGTTTTGCAACGGGGAAATATGTTGTAAAAATGGGTGGGGAAGGGGGAGATTCGCAAAACCCAAGGTTTCCTACAGAGAAATAGTCAATCTTTCTGAGCTGAAATGTGTATTTTCTTTGGTTGGATCATTTTTCTTAGTGGAACTAAAATGTTTGCTTTGGAAAAACTCCCTTTGGGGCAGTGTGAGCTTCCCTTGGGCCCAAGTGAGTGCTTGGTGCCTCCTGGGACCGCTGATCCACAGTCTGTATGTCCAAGGCCAGTGTCCACCCTGGGGTTGCCCTGCCCACACAGCTTCCACCACCAGTAGCCTTCCTCCACTGGTGATGTGTTATGGGGTGTTGTGGGAAACTTGGGTGAGCCAAGCAGACAAATGAGGGTCTTTGGCCCCTGGAGCAGCTCATAGGTTGAGCTGTTTTATAATGAAACATTTTTACTTTTCTGAATGGAGTAATTTGATGCCAGTTATTCCACAGGTGTGCTCTTAGGCCAACTTGCAAAATAAAAGTGATTTTTGTATGCCAATCTAGCAAAATATACATTGAATACTGGCATTTTGCTCAAGATCAAAACTGTGCTTTTCAGCTAAGAGAAGAGCTCAGGTTTAGATGATGGCGTATTTGTGGTTTAGCTTCCTAGTTCTACTGTTGAGGATTTACAGTACTGTAAATCTAGACTAACATCATGTAAATCCATAGTAATGCAACTATATTTATTTCCTTCCATGAAGCTGTCTAGGTTTACACCAATGAGAATCAGAACGGTATTTGGCCCTTTAATATTTATCTCCAGATAATAAAAGTCATGTGAGGGTTTCACTAAATATTTGGCAAACCTACTAAAACAAGCCCAACAAACTACGCAGGGCATAGATTAATTTCCTCCATCAGCATCTGGGTTCAGCATTATAATTAGCAGCAGATCTAGTGATATGCCAAACAAAGATGTTTATGTCAAACAGCTATTTCTTAGAAGGAAAAAAAAAAGGGGGTGGGGGGTGGGGGGAGCTCAAATTCATCAAATACCATGAAATCAGTTCACATTGCTAGCCTGGGTGATACGCAGTTACTGCCAGAGGTGTTTAGATGGCAGCTAGCAAAATTTTCGGTTACATTATTCAGTTTGTGATTGTATAGGCATTGCAGGGGCATGGGGGACTTTAATTTGACTTTACTTTCTTACCTCTCCTATGGCTGCTTTTCCCACTTGAAACTTCTTTTGATCTCTTGACATGCGAATCACACTTGTTCACTTGAACTTACTTAGCCTTTGGCTTCAAATCAACTCTGCGTGTTGAGTGCACCTCATATGAGTGACAGGCAATGCTTAGAAAAGTCGGCATGGAAGCTTTCTCAAACAACAGCTAAAGCAGTCATATCCACAGCCCAGTGAAGTCTCTGTATCTCCTGAACTGCCACAGAGGGGCTGTGTGTATGAGGACAAAGCTCCTGCTGGTACTTCAGAATGTGAAGATCCCAGTCACTGCCAGGAATCTGGGGAGAGGGAAAAGAATGAATTACTCAGACCTCTGAAGAATTTTGAATTGAGCTCTGCTGCTAGAAACAGATACAGATCTATGTGTGGCCTTGATAAAGGAAACTTTGATTCTCAGGAGATTAGGCAGTCACTAACAAAAACAGAACTGCAAAGAGTTAATTTACTGTGGAGGGATTCTATGAATTTCTGGATGAAATTAATATTGAATGAATGACTGAATGAAACTGCCATCCAAAATGATCAAGAGTAGTCCGAAGACAGATTTGGCAACTCTTCTGAACTGTTTTACCACAAAATGACCTTGGGTTTATAGCTGTGTCACACTAACATCTGAACCTCCAGTTTGTGTGCTACAGGGCTGTACTCTGCCAGTGGCAAAGGATGCTTTCACTCATTTATAACCTAGAGATACTAGACATCATAAAAAGTTCAATATACCAGTGTGATGATAATATATCTGTTGTCTGTGCTGCAAACTTCCCAGCTAGCATTCCAGGATTATTTGTCAAGCAGTAATTAGTATGATGCATTTTAAATCTTCTGAAATGGTGCCAGGAAGAGAATTGCTTTCCATTTGGAACAGTGTTAGTGGTACAGCTGGAAATGCTGCCTAATGAAAACAGTTTTAAACATCTCTTTGTCTGCATTTGGTCCCAACCTGCCCAAGGAACACAGGCAATCTCTTATGTTCACCTTGCTGGGCTGCAAAAGAATTACTTAATAAGCTGTCAATGCTGATCACCCATACAGAAGAGTTGAGGTTTTAATGCCACTGAACCCTAGTGCAAAGAGCTCAGAATGGTACCAAAGTACCAAATACTCAAAATGTTCAGGGGGATTTGTAATTTTGCCTGATTGTCAGGGTAGAACACCTTCCCCTGCACCCAGTGTGACTTCCCAAGGCACCCAGTGGATCTGAGCCTCAGTTCTGGATCCTAATTTACAGAAGAGCCATACTGGTCAGGATGTTTGTCATCAGGATTTTAGTTCAACATAGTGAAAGGTGAAGAACTGTCATTTTAGATCTATGATTTCTATGTATCAATGCAGACGTATGACCAGAAGATTGGTAGACTTGTCTAGATTTAAACTCTGGTAGAATAGGGTTGAAAATCTAGTATTGAAGTTAGAAATAAAGCTTAAAAAGGTAGGTTTCAAAACATTGTTTATGGAACTTCTCATAAGGAACTTTAGTCATTTATGATCAAAACTGCCATGTCTACAATGAAAGAAATCTTTATTTCATTTGTTTATAACCTACACCCAGGAATGAAGGCTCTGGGTCAGATCATGTTACTGTCATCAGGGCATTGTTACAATAAGGTCTGACTCAAGTTATCTCCTGCTCAGGCTTCGTAGTAGTAGTCCATTAATCCTGGGATTTAGAGAAAGTTGATGAATGAACAGATGCCTGCATGGCCTCTTTCCTGTCCAAATCAGTAAGAAAAGCTCTTGGTGAAGTAGAATAGAAATAAATTTATCCACTTAAAATATTCAGCTGTTACCTTTTGGTCACACTAACGTTTCTCAGAGTACAAGTCAAATAAGTATGCAGGAAAAAATTTGTGTGTCTATGTTTTCCACTAGACTAATCTTGTGATTCCTGCCTTTCCAATAACCAGTCTTTGGGAACGTTGTAATGGTTTATCACACTTTCTTTATACTGAACACCAGGTCCTCAGCTGATATAAATTAGCACAGCAAGGCTAACTTACACTGATTTACCGTAACCCAAGATAAGACTGAAGGACATTAAAAGGGAGTCATCATCTCATAGAGCAGAACCAAACATATGCATGTTGGAAATGGTTTCAGTTCTTAGCATGGTTTTGTTGTTCTACTCAGGAGTTCTTGCGCATGGCTGTCTCCAAAGGTGAGGATTCACGTGCTGCACTGACACTTCTTGTCACAAGGAAGTATTTGCAGGATAAATCAACTCTTTGGCTCTTGATCTGGAGGTGGCACTCTGCATAGCTTCTTAAATGTGGCTCCTCCTGCCCAAACACGGCGGTCTTCCCCAGGGTCACCCTTCCTACTTCTACTTTGGGTTACATGATCTCTAAAATAGGTACAACTGCTTCTGTGCTTCTCCACTTCTTTCCAACCACTTCTACAGATATCCTGCTGGAATCACAGTGAGGATGCCCACATGGGTTTTTGCCTTCAGACTACAGGAAAGAAACAGGGGCACTGCTAGTGCCAAGGCTGTTGATGGCTATTGATGAATGAAGGTCCACTCTTAGTGCTGCTGCCTGTCCCACACTGGTTTTCATGCTCCCATCTTGGCAGTGCCCTTAGCCTTGCAGGGCACCTCTCCCTGGGATGGCTGAGCTCCACAGAGAAGCCTCCTCTTGCAGGGCTCTTGGTCTTGGGAACTTGAGGCCGTCTGAGGGGTAGCTGTGTTGACAGCTCTCATCTGAAAGTGTTTGGGGAGAAAATAAAAATAACTCACATAATTTCTCCCAAGGAAATAGGGGCAATGCAGGCTATCTGTCTATCTCTCATGGCAGAGCACAGGGGGACCACAGCAGCATAAGTGAAGAGGCTTACGTGACTAGTCCTTTGATGGCAAGGTGGCCTGGTCCTGGTTTCTCCCACCCTGCTTTGAGATCCACCACATCCCTCAGCACAGCCTAAGCGTCACTGCATTTTTGGCTGCTGCGTCTCAGAGGCCAGTGGTACCTGCTGGAGCAGTTCAGACATGTCTCCTTAGAAGCCTGACCAGCAACAGGATTGCTGGCAGCTTGGAATGGCACCCTGTGCCTGGAGAGAGAGACGCTGTTCCTGTGCATTTGCAAGGCAAAGGGGAAAGGTTCTTCATTCTCTTTCCTGCAGCGCAAGGTGAGCCCCAGTTTGGCAGTTGGCATGCAACTGCATTCCTTCTGCTTCTTTTCCCTCTCGTTTTCTCTCTGTAGTGCAAAAATAGTACCAGTAACACATTTATATCCTGCAGGAAAGGTAACATGTGGACAATGTTGCAAAACTCCAGGTGGGAGCTGTGGCTGTCGTACAGAAATGACATATGCAAAAGTTACCAAATATACACAGAAGCTTTGAAGGAGAAAGGTGTGATTTCAGAGAAAATTACCTCATTCTTCCTGAGACAAATGGGAAACCAGGTTGCTTGCCCCTCATGGGAGCTTTCATGGCACTGGATTAATTATGGTTAGCCCTGAAAGTCTTTATGTGAGGTGAAGGACACCTTGTCTATGTCTGGCTCTCCTTAGTAGGTATGGATATTGCTTTCTATCTAGGTGCAAGTGAAGATTTAGATTAGGCCTAGTGGTGACACAGGAGAAAGGAGAGGCTGTGGGAGGACAAACCTTTCTGGAGGCTTTCCATGCTCCCAGTCCCTGGGATGGCTCTGAGCCATCTCCTGACCCCAGGGATGGCTACTTCTGATCTGAGAGCCACTGTGTCCTGCCTGTGTGGCTCAGCCCTGCTTGCTGCTGAACCTACTAGTCCCTGTGAACTTTTGCCTTGAATATCTGGTGTACAAGGAGCTAGGAGTGGCCAAGGCTGAAGACACACGATACATCACTCCAGGCCTCTCACTAGCTGTATAAGTTCTCTTTGCTGGACAGCTTCCTTGCAGGCAGGGGCAGCTGCATGAGACAAGGAGCTTGGCTTCCCAGTGCCACCTACCTGCAGAGCTCGTGTGGCAGCCAAAAGCCTGCAAATCCTACCCACAGCGAGCCTCATCTCCTTGTCTATAGCTCTGAGCACATCCCTCAGCAATGCCTTGATTTGGAAACATGAATTTAGTCAGAAGTGTGTTTGGGTCAGGACAGGGCAAGCCTATACTTCAGTTCATTTACAAATTATCTGTGTGCAGAATTACGCATGGGAGAGTTGGTTGCTCTGCAGATTATTGTGAACATTGTTCCATCGTTTCTGAGACACTCAATATGTTTGGCCTGAGGCCCCTAAGAAATGCCATCTCCTTTCCCGGTTTCTGACAAGCCATTACTATGAGGGCTGGACAGGCCTGCATATGCCCAGTGCTCTATCTGCTGAATGACAGGAGTAACATTTTGGAGCTGGGCTGATAAGAAAATGCAAATGCTTTTGTGAAAAGCATCTTTTTTTTTTGTGGAAAACTGAGTCTTTAATGAAAGTGATTTATATGGATAGAAAATCCTAAGTATTTTTAAAATTCACAAACAAAACGTTTCATCCTTAAAACAAATATTCCCATTGAAGCCAGTGTCTTGCCTACTTCATGGGAATCGTAGCTGTTCCCATTCTCTTCTGTGCATAGGACTTGGTAGTTGGTCTACACCTTCCCCAATGCACTGCAGCCAGGGAATCTAGCAGTGACAAGCTCCTCTTTTTTTACAGGCAATGCTGTATGGTGAAGCATGAAACCTGGGCATCTAACCCACAGAGGAGGGTGGGATATCCAAACCCTAGTGCCTATGTGGCACTGCTGCTCTGGCATGAATGAAAAAAATTCTGTCTCTTTTATTGTTTTCTTTCTCCCCGCCCCCCCCCCAACCTGGAAAAAAATCCATTTCGATAAAACCCAAAATTTTCTCCAGAAGAGAAGAAAGTGGTTGATAAGGAGGAAATATAATAATTATACAGAGCCAGTTATACAGATTGTCCATCTGTTGGCTTTCTGTCAGTGGCTCCTTGGTAGTGTCCATCACTTGTCTGTCATTCAGCAAAGAAGCCCCCACTTTCGTGAGTCATGGCAGTGAATTTCAGGCTCACAGCAGGAACCAGTGAATCTTTACTTCAGCAGGAACAAGGCCCAGCCCTGAACTTGTCCCACTCAGCCAGATACTCTCCAAAAGTTGTGATCTTTTCAGCACAGATTCTGTCTTCTTTCAGCTCATTCTGCATATAGACATTGGAGCATAAGCTAGGTCCTTAAACAAAAATCAAAGCAAAGCACTTGACTTCAGAAGAATAGGAGACCCAAAAGGAAAGAAAGGAGAAAAAAAAAAAAAAAAAGGGCCACTTAGGTAGTGAGTTGAACAGATGCCATGAGTTGTTATAGCAACTTGAGTTCTAAAAACAGGAGAGAATACCCACATGCTGCCACATCTACTGAAGAACCTACACTCCAGATTTCAAAATTCAGGCACTGAGGAAACACCTATTTCCTATTATTAAGAAAAAAACCCCACGGCCCCCCCCGCCCCCCCCCCCAAAAAAAAAAACACCAAAAAACCCCAAACCCAACAAAAAGCAGTGTGTAAAGCAGCCTCAGAAAAATCCACGTACGTTATCCTATGAAAGAGAAGAGCTCTTTAAGATGCTTTGATAAGGCTTGCAGTATCATTTGTTTATGATACTTAAAGCGGTGTGTGTGCATGTCGGGGTGTGATGTGGGTTTCAACTCGCAAAGAGAACTTGAAAGCCTTCCAGCAAAAACGTAAGCGCTCTGACAAAGAGTTTGTGGAGGGAATAACTGGCAGCAGCAGATACCGAGGTGACAGTGAGTAGTTGTAACATCAAATCTGAAACACTTACCAGTTTTGTGTACTTGTATGAGAAATAATGACTCCTCAGACGCTGACTGTCTCTGTCAGTGTGGGGAAAAAGCACTGAGTAGTAGTAAATCTAGGAAATAAATCTTCAGGCAGGTATAATGGGAAATTTTCATAGCAAGATATCATGTCTTATGTGAAAATGTGTAAATCGGAGTCCATGTTCTGGTAAAAGCTTACTATGGCCTAGGGAAGTGAATAGGTGTCTTTTTCTTGACTTAATTGAGCACTGGATCAGGCCTCATACTTTCACATGAAATATTGCTTGGTTTGGGATATTTATCTGTTCCAATTTTATCTGAGTAACTTGTGTGGGAGTGTAACAGCCTGAGATGCTCCCCTGGAAAAGGCAAGGGACTTGAAATGCCATATTTGGTTGTTATTCCATGATTTTATTTTGTGGGTTTTTTGTGTCACTATTTGTGCTAAAAGTAACTTGTGGATTCATGCCTTGGGTAACCCATCCTCCAGCTGGCTTCATACAGCAAAAGTGGAGTGGCTTGCAGCACCACACTGAGATCAAAGTCAGTACTTAAATAAAGGCTGGCTGCTGGGAAGGGGGCAAAGCGAGTGTGGGACTGCCCTTGGCACTTGGAGAGCAACACCTGCATGGGTAGGAACTTTTCCAACAGAAAGGCCATAGAAAGACTGGTCACAACCTTCAGTCTGCACCATGGAGACAGCAGCCCCACTCCACGCTGGGCCAGCTGGCTGGTGACCCGAGGGTGGCAGCCTTGGGATGCTTGCATGGGTGCTCTTGCCATGCAGCTTGTGTGGGACAGAGCCTGGGAGACCTGAGGAGCAAGCCTCAGCAAGTGACTCAACCCCTTCTTCCCTCTCTGGTAGGCATGAAGCAGCACAGGAGAATCTTGAGGGTAGATTAATCAAAGCAAAATGTACAAGTTGCTCAGGTATGGCAGTGAGGAAACTCATATGTGTGTCAGAAACTCTCCATTAACGCCCATGTGAGTCCCCGTAGGAAGGAGATTTTGCCTGCACAGAGGTCCTTTGAGAGAGAGAGGGCTGTAGAGTTTAAAGGGTGGAGAAGTTCCCCTCTTAACCCTCCATTCAGCTCCACCTGGCCCACCAGCTCACACTGCAAAAGCAGCATTTGTGACAGAGATCTCTATGTGCTAGCGAGGAAAAACTATTGCAGACTGCAGTGGTATTTGTGGCAAGGATGACAAGACACAAGATCAAAGGTTTTGTCCGTGATTTTTTTTTTTTCCCCTCCAGTTCCTAATGTTAATATTTTTCTGTTGTATTTTATTGCATTTTTTTGATGGATGCTGGGGTATACCTCTTTCCCTGGAAGAGCTACAGTCCCACTATAGGCTGCCCCAAGCACCCTCTGGCCCACTAAACCAGTAAAGCCAGGTGATAGAGCTGGCACAAATCTGCAAAGGGATGAATCTTTGTTTGGTTGTGAGAGAGTCAGTGGCTCCTACACCAGGCCTAAAAGTCACTCCTCAGTGTCTTTGAACTTTTGTCTCCTACCTTACTCTTTCTTAGCGGTATAATTTTCAGTAGAAGCTAGCTCAGGTCAGCTGTTTTTTGTACTCATCTTCCAAAAATAGTGCATCTGGTCAGCATTTTTCTTCTCTCCCTTTAATTCAAATATGGCTGAAAGACATTGCCCAAACATACCTCCAGTAGTAATAATATTTAATGATACATCTTCAGACAGAAAAGAATATGGAAGCTATTAAACCCTGAGGCAAATACTTTCTGAGTTATGAGTGTGAGAAAATTGAGTTATAGGTAGAATGTAAATGGTTTTGCAATCTTCATAGCAGGTGTTAAAACCAATCTGCTAAAATAATTATTTATTTGTCTTAAAAGTGTAACCTTGGATTTTTAAAGCTATCCTGGAAGGAGTGTAGAGGAATGTATTTTCATCTGTGAATAAGTTAAGCAGGAGTTTCTGGAGATGGGGTGTGAAGGAGAGTTAGTGGAGTTAGTGGAGGGGAGGAGGTTTGGTTTTAAAAATTATAATTAAAAAAGCCCCAACAGCAGGAAAGTCAAATGAAGGGTTAGATTTTATTTTTTTTTTAATTTGTTAGTGAATGCCCAACTACCAGCGGAGAGCAGTCCATGGTACAAACTCAAGCACAGAACTAGCATTGGTATGTTGTGGAACAGCTGTTAGATTGAATTCTGAGAGATTTGAGACAAAATGGGCTTTAAGAGAGATTTCTCCCGGCAAACTGGCACTAGTGCTGTTAGACATGGTGCAGTTACTGTGTGAGCTAACTCACAGCTTCTGCAAAGTCCGTAAGTGAAAACTACCATGTAGTGCTTGCTCTTGTATTCTATAATGGGTTTGTCAGAGAAGCTTATCTTAATGGTCATGTCTGTCACACTGGATGAGAAACACAGGTTTGTTTTTCCTCTCTGTCAAATTCAGCATCAGGGATTCAAATGGGAATAAAAGAAACAGAGGCTCACGCATACCAACCAGCACACCACAAGGAAGGTGTCAGCAGCCATGGATATACCTAGAGGAGCAAGGACAGCTGCTGGGCAAGTGAGCAGTCCAGCTGTGCCCTCCCAGGTGAGCTTGTTAAGCCTCAGCAGAACACCCCTCTTGGGGACACAGGGCCCCAGGCAAGAAGGTCCCACTCTCGATCCAGGAGGGAAGCTGCAGAGTGGGCCCCCCTTGGGCCTGGGCCTCTGTTGTAGTGGAAGCTACTGCAGGTGCCTGAGCAGCAGCACTGCTCTCTGTGGCATGAGAGCCCCCACAGCCAAGTGTAAATGCTCTGGCAGTGGAGATCTAAGCAGTGCCAGGTGGGGAACTGAACATTTCTTCTCAAGAAATGTTTCTGAGATGTTGTTGTGGTTTAACCCTGACTGGCAACTAAGCCCCATGCAGCCGCTCACTCGCTGTCCCCACAGTGGAATGGGGGAGAGAATCAGCAGGGTAAAAGTGAGAAAACTCATGGGCTGAGACAAAGACAAGTTTAATAGGTAAAGAAAAAGACAGACACACAAGCAAAGCAAAACAAGGAGTTAATTCACTACTTTCCATGGGCAGGCAGGTGTTCAGCCACCTCCAGGACAGCAGGGCTCCATCACGCGTAATGGTTACTCGGGAAGACAAAAGCCATAATGCCAAATGTCCTCCCCTTCCTTCTTCTTCCCTCAGTTTATATACTCAGCATGACGTCCCATGGTATGGAATACTTCTTTGGATAGTTTGGGTCACCTGTCCTGGCTCTGTCCCCTCCCAATTTCCCATGCCCCTCCAGCCCTCTGGCTGGCAGGGTCCAAGAAACTGAAAAGTCCTTGACTTAGTATAAACATCACCCAGCAACAACTAAAAACATCAGTGTGCTGTCAACATTGTTCTTACTCCAAATCCAAAACACAGCACTGCACCAGCTACTGAGAAGAAAACTAACTATATCCCAGCTGAAACCAGGATAGATGGACAAAATGGAGATTAATGACATTGTAATTCCAGGAAAACCAAATCAGACCAAAGGGCACTCATGCAAAGGCATATCCCTGCTCTGCCTGGTGAAACCTTGAGTTTTTTTGATGAACCGTCCATAGTTTCCTTCTCAAGATTTCCTTTAAAATCTCATTGGGGCTGAGGAATAATGTGGGAAGGAGGGTTTATCTGCTTAGCAACCAAAGAGGTCCAGTCTCCCATTACACCTCCAGTGAAGGCAAGAAGATTTAGTTGCTAAATTTCAACTAGAAAATGGGATGCAGTCTTCATTCTCCTGTTGGGTGGTAGAGTGGGGAAGGAATAAAAGACCAGATTTTGTCCTTGAGCTTACTAAAAAGCCTTCTGAGCCTTCTTTGAAAATAATTCCTGGCACAGTCAGCTTTAAACCTAAGTTTGACTTTTTTTTCCTCTCCTTATACCAAACATGATTAGAACATAGTATGGATTAATTGCTCTGCCAAATGTCATTCCTATAAATCAAATCTGTTTTCTGACATATGAGTGAGTGTCTGAATACTCCAAAGCCATTAAAAATATCTGCATAATTTTAAAACCTGCTAAATGTTGTTGTTTTCTCTCTCTCTCTCTCTTTTCATTCTTGGTACAGTATGGTATTTTACTCCGATGATGATAAGTTGAATGGCAAGTTTCAGTCAAATGCTTTTTTTTTTTGCAATCCAATCCTAAAATCTTGACAATGACACTTACAGTGGAAATGCCACCAACTGTAAATTTACACATGGACAAAACTTGGCATCCCTAATCAGCTCTTCTTCAGGCATAACTTGTGGGATCTCTGCCCACATTCTTTCTGCGGGAGTTGGTGTTATCCCACTACTGAAGTATTCATGTGTTAGCGCCCCAGGTGTATAACAGCGTGCGGGACAAAGTCTCCAGTGCTTGTCCTGCTGGTTTTTACTGCATTTCCTGTGTCATATGGTAGAAGTAAGTGCCTGTGGTAATAATGACTGCCCCACCACCTGAGTAGCTGTATCATGGAACTAGAGCTGGTAAAAAATTATCCAGCACAACATCTTTTTTTCGTTGGTAAAGGCTGATTCGACAGATCTGAAACAGTTTGTGGGACTTCATAATTTCTGCTGGTTCTTGAAAGGAACCATCCACACTGGTAGACAGATCTGTTCCTGGCAACCTGCATGACTGCCCTCCTTTTGAGACCCATGCGTTTTTTGGCAAGGTTATAGGGAATAAGGTTTGCAAGTGGCTCTTTCCCTGCCTCTGTCCATGGCCACTGCCAGTCTGTTCACACTGGCCTTGTGACACTGGCAGCTTGGAGTGACTGACAGTCTGTGTGATAAAGTGAAAAATTAATTTGGGATCCCCTAAAATTAAACTTACTTTAGCCTTTTTTTTTCCATATTTCCCCTCCTAGGGTGGTGGGGACAGATGGATGGAGGGGGGGACAACAGTTATCTTCTAACAGTTCTTGTCTTGATTTAAAGGAGGGGTTTTTGTAGTCTTTTACCAGAGAAAATTTGGTTTACAACTCACATCTGTCTTTTGCTGCTGAAGTGCCTGGTCAGAAAGACAAGTTGCCTTATCTGCCCTCAGCCTGGTCCAGAGCTCACCAGCACCCATGGGGTACTCTCCTTGATCAAATGGGTTTGCGAGCAAGACCCAAGGGGTCAGGGTAGCAAGCACACTGACAATCTGACAGCTTTTCAGGTTTCCCTCTTGGACCTGTAGGTGTGTCCTTTTGCCACAAAGGCAGATAAAAAGGTCTCAAACCATTTCAGGAAGGGGATAGTCTGGCAAAGAAAAAACCTGTGTTTCTTCTCACAGTAGAAACTGCCTGCCTCTGAGATGGGCTTTCCTGGTTCCCCTGCTGCCTCCTCCTTCAAGGCAAATGTTACTTCTGCTTTATGCCACCAGCACATCTGTGGGCAGCCAGGGCAGCTGTGGCCTGTGGGGAGAAGGGGACCATCCCTTCTAGTGTGCAATGGAGAGTGATTCAACAGTGTGTGAGCCTGACCCCGCAAGTCTGTTGTACTGGGTGGACTGCTAACTATCCTGGGAGGCTCATAGTGTTTCGTGTTTGGATTTTTTTTTTTTTTTTTTTTTTTTAAATTTTGCAACTCTGCAACTCCAGTTCTTCAGATCAAGCTCTGATAATTCAGTTCAAGAAAGCTTCCATGCCCACTGTTCTAGGATTTTGTATTTTGTCTATTTGCTCCTCTAGTTAGTTTCGTTCTGAGTTCTACCTCAAAGGAAAATGCTGCTTTGAAACTAAAAGCTGGAAACCTGGTATTTCCAGTAATTTTTTCCTTTTTTGACAAATCTGCTAAAGTTGACTAAATTCTCAAGTACTTTTAGTCATCCTAATTTTTGTTTCTGTTTTTTTTTTTTTTTAGTGGATGAGTTATAAGAATCATTTCCCATGATACTTTCCAAATTATTTCTCATTGGTGTAACTTTAAATAATAACCACCCAGCATCAAGGGGGATGCCATGCTGTGCTCTGATGAAAATGGAGACAAGGTATAATGTAATTCAGTTCAGATCTCATGAGTATTGTGTGGCTAAACATAATGCTATGATACAGAAAATGAGATTCTGGCCTCTTTACCCTCTGTGACAAGTTATTCCTCTGAACTGAAGCAGCACACTGGGAAACAGGAAACTGGGAAACCAGGAAACTGGGAAATTTCAGAATTTGACTAAACCCTAAGTCTGTTGACGCCAAGATCTAAGCAAAAGGGGTAGAGAATTAGAGATGTCTAAGGGAGCAAGTAATTTTGTGTGTCTACTAATGCTATAAGACAATGTGAAAGAGTCAGAATGGTCCTTTAATGGCAAACATACCCATATCTCCTTCTTGCCAGTGGTGAGCTCCACCTTTGAAGATCCACTTCTGGGTTTAAACCTAAGAAGGGAAAAAACCTATTTCAAGAGGCCCTAAAACCTGTTCAGATTAATGTGACGGGCCCAAAAGGATCATAATCTTCCATAATCTTCCAGTTCAATGTAGCATCATTAAAACTGTCTGGAGCAATTAAAGCAGTGCAAGATAGTGTGATCCAGTAAAGGGTGGTGGAGTATGAGAGTGGAACTGGTTTTGTATCATTGTTGATCTTGGGGAAGAGTTTTCACCTTTCTTTTCTGTTCCAGTATCTTGTTTTGTCTAACCTGGGTATTTAAACTGTGAACTCTGTAGCTGAAACTATCCTGTACTACACAGGACACACATGCGTATGCAGTTTCTGGGGTAATAAGAACAGGACTGTTTCTGTGGGATGCAGATAAGGAGACCCACCAATTTTGAGAGCTTCTGGTGAAAAATGCTTGTGTGTGTGTAAAAGTACAAAGTGAGAGTGTTATTATTCTATTGCTATATGGGTGATCTAAAACATTTGGGTCTGGGCTTATGCAGCTACTAAACCAGAGTTTAGCACAGCGATGCCCTTTTTTCTTCATTAGACCTTTTGCCTTAGTCTGGAAATTTGTTCTGTTTCATTTGGTTTGTTTGGGTTTTTTTTACTTGTTTATTCATTGTATATTTCAGATCCCAGTAGTTCTCCTTTGGGAAAGAGAGGAGAAGTCTTGGGTGTTTTTGTGCTCTGGATGAGGCTGGAGAACCTGGAAAGCTGCACTGTTATAGAGGAGAAACTGTATGCTAATGAGTTTACACGTGTAATGTGAAAAGGAGTCCTTTTGCAGAAAAATAGAGGTAGTGATTTGGATATAGGAGTGGTTCGTTACATGTAGCAAGAGGCTTGAGTCCTGTGTGGAGTGGATGCAAGCTGGTTTTTGTGCTGCCTCTTTACATCTTTTCTTCTGTGAGTCTCAAAGAGATGAAATCACGTATGAACCAGAGAAGTTGTGCACAAGGTGTCTGGTTTGCTCTCTGCTATAGTCAGACCTGCTTCTCTTGTCTGAGTGCTCCAGGCAAGTGAAGCAGAAAAAACCCTTTTGTGTGCTGGGTGGAGCAGGTGTAGATGTTATTCTGTTTATTTTCAAGCTATCTAGCACGAACTTGCCAGGGACAGATGGTCTGCTGGGGGAATCCTTTTGAGGCTCACAAGGAGAACACGGGTTCAGGGGGATTCTACACGATGCCTGCCCTGTTGGCTTTCCTCTCCCCAACATGTACAAACAAGGAAGTGTAGCTCTCTAATGGCTGAACTTGGCTAAGGGCCAGATCTAATTTAAATTCCTCAACAAACTACTGTAGGTAAGTTTAATCTTTTTGCCAGTTCTTCTCAAAACCAAAATGGCTCAACAAAACCTGCGTGTTTTAACCTCAAAATTTCTTTGGTCTTTAGATAAAGTAGTCTCTAGTACGGGGAGACCTGCTAGAAGCAGAACCGGCTTGCTGCTCTCTGCCAGCAGGTCTGCAGAGCTCCTGGGCATTGCTGCTGTTAGCATGTGGTTGTTGTGGGCTTGTTACAGCTGTGTGAAAACAAGGGCATACTAACTTCTTTTTTCAAGGTGGCCCAGAGCTGTGTTTTGAGAAGCTTGAGAGGTGCCTTGATGATGAAGACTATAGCAAGATGAGAAAAAACCAAGACTTTTTAAACAGATACTCTTTCTCCTGTCTGATCTCTCTTTTCTGCCAGGAGGCTGGCTTTTCATTGCAAGAGACAAGCCCCCAAATGCTCTTTGTCGGAAAATAGATCTGAAGTCCTCCTATGGCTCACACTAGTGCCTGGGGGAGAAGGGTCTGTGTGTGTGAGCTGTAGTTCTGCAGATGGCAAAGGGTGGCCTAGCATGACAAGCAGAGAGAGCGAGAACAAGGAGGTCAACAGTTGTCAGCTTGGAAATAGTAAAGCTTGAAGTGTTTTGGGGCAGCTGTTCAGATGATGGAAGAAGCTGGTGATGATTTAATATCGAAAGAGAATATGGGGAGGCTGTGTAGTGGACTAGGGCATGAGAAGTGGCCGGTATGAGTCTCTACAAGGTGACAACACTGCTCTTATCCAGCACTATGGTGAATGTGTCTAAGATGATGGATGTGAATCTGCTGCTTCTCTGTGTCTTAGTGGTGGTGAGAACTGCAGCGATGTTTGCAGAAGGAGGAATCTCTCCAGGAGGTTGAAAGCCGGCTTTGTATGGAGTGACTAAGCAGATAGAGGGGGAATGTGATCCATGCATCTGTGTGAAGGCACAAAAGTGTAAGGTGGGAAATGTGTATTCAGTTTTTTCTGGGGATTTGGGGAAAATCCAGTACTTTAAAGCCTCAAGTATTTTTACTTTCAGAAAAGTGTGTAAATTGGGAAACTTTCTCTCTTGAACTGAGAAGTAGCAAAGCTTCCACAGTGTATGATATCTCTAAGATTTAAATGAAGTGACACTGACTTTCAGTGACACTTTTCCCAAACTCTAGTAAGTAAGTGACAAGGACTCTGGAAGAAGGATATTTAACATAAAATAAATGTAGTGGTAACACATAAACTCCTTCAAGCTGAAAGTGTTTTTGAATATGGAGTGGATGTTAGTGGCAACGGTTCTGACTTCATGGGGTCCCCAGCTTCCAAGAGGAAGATGCTGTGTGATTGAAAAGATATAAAGAAAATCAGGGCAGAGGGGGCAAACTTAAGCAGTCAGCTGGCATCAGGGCATAGGTGCCAAATCAAACCTTTGAGTCTACTAAAAATTGGGAAGTAGCAACGCTGGGGCTTTTTGTGTTTTAGAATTGCTGGTATTTCTTGGGGGACTATAGTTTAAAAAAAAACCCCAAACCTATACATTTGTAACTGTGAATTGTTTGGTAAGAAAATGAATAGCCAAGCATCGTTCCTGCAATGCACTGTTTACTCTGGTCTTGGGGACTGCACAGTGTAAAGCAGCCAGTAAATTAGTATGTCATCTGGTTGCTATGAGCTTGTTAAGGGTTACAAATAACTTTTTTTTTCTCCTAAGCTGTTCAGTCCGCTTTACATGTGTGTGTTTGCTGTTACGTTCGCTGGGATAGCGCCTTTTGTATAGGTGGCAAGGTCAGGAGAGAGAGGCTAGGTAACATTGATGTGCCTTTTATAATGTTTCATATAAGCATAGCTCAAGGATTATCGTTGGTGGTAAAGGACAGCCAACACTGATGTGTATAAACACTCCCCGGAGTGCCTTGCTACAAGGTTTGGAGGAAAAGTAATTGTGTTAGATTTTGGTTTCAGTGGAGATCTGATAAGATTATGTTGGAGATATTTTACTTTCAAAAGTCTGATGTGATCCTTAAAAAGCAATAAATGTAATACCTCTTCCTTGAGGCTGGATTGTCATTCCATAGCACACAAAGTTTGGTGAGGTCACAGTTAGCTACTCACTGGGAATCTCTGTTGGCAGAATCTCTTACCCCTGCTCTTCTCTCCTGTCATAGGTCACTGGTGTGATTTTAGCTTTGATTTAGTGATTAAATGAATGGACAGCAGCAATAGGACGCAAATGCTGTGGTCTCTAGTCATGTGAGGCCTTTGCAAAACTAGTACTTTACTTGATGGAAGTGTAAAGAAATCTGTACAGAAGAGTCTGTTAGTGAATAAATGGTTCACCGGCTCCAGGACTGTTTGTGCTCTCCAGTTTCATAGTTGCTGCTGCTGGGGACAGCTTTGTTCTACCAGTACAGATGGCTTTAGTCAAGCCGACTGTAAATCAGCAAGAGTGATGCATCTTGCACAGCCTGACCTCTTTATGAAAACTTTGATTTGAAGCAAACCCTAAACACCATGATAACGGCTGTTTTATTACAATCGGAATGAAATTATTTATGAAGGCGTTTGCAACACAGAAGCATAGATATATTTCACAGATAATAAAAAATTTTTCTAGCCCAGGTTCTTTGACAATGGCTTTTGGCTTTGGGTACACCTCTTGTTAGCTTCTGTACTTGAGAGACTAGTAAAGGGATCCCACCTCCTGAAAGCAAGAAATTGTGACTTGTGATCAGTAGAACTTTGAGAGTTTTGGTGTGTGACTTTTTGGGAGTTTTTGTCTGTCGCCTGTTGCCCCCACCCCCCCCCACCCCACCCCCAAAAAAAAACCCCAACCAAAAAGCCAAAAACAACAAACCACCAAAAAACAAAAAAAAACAAACAAAAAAAACCACAAAAAGCCCAACCCCCCCCCCCAAAAA
>JAVJGI010000064.1:693507-703763 GCA_035590275.1 Ibycter americanus
AGGAGCCCTCTGTAGTAATACCTAGCAAACCACAACTGCTGTGCTCTGCACTGCTATAGAGGACATTGTAAACTTTGTGGCCTCTTGGCTTGGAGTTTGCCTAGCTCCTGTGCAGACCTAGGATTCTTAAGCGCTGTGGTAGCGTGCAGTAGTAATGTGAAGTAGAAACGCAATGATTATTTGTAGGCAGCAAAGTTTTGGTATAAAAATGTCTTTTGCAATGCATGAGGCCACCCAAATGTTTATAGCAGTCTCACTGTCTTTCTGGTTCAATTACTTTGTGGTTCCTTGTTTGCTTCCTCTATAAAAGCTAACGTGGTCAAAAGGCACCATGATCACTCACTGTGCTGTGGAATGGGGTACCCGTGGGCTTTCTGTTCTGACTGTGAGCTCTCCAGAGCAGGGAATGCCATATAACCCCTGCAGCTGGGCACTCATGAGCCGGCCTAGGCAATGCTTAGGTGTTTGCTGTAAACACTGGTGGGACAGTGCAGCCCCCATGGCTAGTTCAGGGAGGACTCCACTGCTGTACCCAACCACCAGTGTGAAAACAACAGCATGCAGAAAACCAAAAGAACTGCTTCAGAGCACTTTGGATTAACTTTCCTGAAATCTAGGAAGCACAACTCCAGATGTCTTCATGGTTCTCAAAACAAACTTTTCAGGACTGCTGCTAGACTTGAAATCCTAGCCAAATGTCACTGTCAGAGACAACAGTGCTATCCTTTTCCTTTCTTACGCAATTCTTATTGTTTTGGAAGTGCAGGGAGCTGGTGAATGAAGGGGTCTCATTGTTTCTGGGAGGGACACAGGAATAATCAGGGAGGCAGGTTTCCTTGTTTTCCTCTCCAGTGCCCTCTCTTTGAAAGGAGGCAAACAGAGTTCAGTGCTGCTTTTCCTCTCAGTGGGGCAACATCCTCATGCCTCTCCTAAAGGGTGATTTTTGAGAGCACCAAGAACCCTGTTGTTGCAGAGCACTGGAGCAGCAGGAGGAGTCTGGCATTGATCTGGCTGACAGGCGTGTGCACTTGTGTCCACACAGACCCGCACCAGTCCTTTCTGGGATCAGAGCGGCACTGTGGAAGTGGCGGATTGCTAAGCCAGTAGTGTTGTGTCAAGACAGATGCATTTTGTCATAGGCTGTTCTTAGCAGCTCAGACTAAGGACAGGGTTTGAGCTGAGGAATTGAAATCCCAGCTGATGAACAGGAGGACAGAGATCTTGGGAAGGAAGAAGGGTCTGTATATATCTCCCTGTTAGTGTGTCACTGACCGACACCAATAAAAATTGGTAAAAACTACAATGTGCCAAGTTTTCTCCCTTAGCCTTGCCTGAGGGCTGGGGAGGGAACTGCCCACACCCACTCGGAGGGAAACTTTGTGGGGGGTGTCATTCTGCCAGTCAGGAACAAAATCTGCAGGATTTGGGTCACTGTCATTATTTAGCTTTGGGTGTTGCAGGAAAGACATTTTGCTGCAGCTACTTGCTCCACACTAGTTCTGCACTTGAAACTTAAAGCACTGTCATGCGTGTGGCATTTTTGATGAACTGGTACATGTAAAACTAGATGAAGAAACTTATAGCTAGTATCTTGGATTTTATTTGCTGGATAGGTCAAGTTTGAAGCTGCAGGGACTGAAGTTTATGCTTGATTTGATGCACATGAATAAGCCAATTGAATTCAAAGTTCAGCATCTGTGCAAGACTTCAAGACTGGGGACTTGCTTTGTAAAGAGGAGGATGCCGCATTGCTAGGAATTAGAGAAGACTGCTTTTGTATTATTCTAGTCTGAAAGAGAAACAGCTGCCACAGAAATCTTAGGATGTGACCTGTTTAAAGAACCTCTCAAAGAATTTATGTTTGTAAGAGAAGTGAGAACTGAAAGCTACCTTATCTTCTAGTGTAAATATTTGGAAATATCATTAATATATTATAGTAATGGGATAATTATTAAATGCTTTGGTACTTAGTGCCACACTATGATGAAAATCACTTGATAACAAATTAAAGTACTTTTATTGTAATTGCTGTGGTTCTAGAGGATGCATATGGTTATGCAATGTTAATTTTAAAGACTTACATGAATTTTTAAGCTTAGCAGATACAAACCTTTGGAGAATAGCCAGTATTCTTGAATGTGCTATATACACTCTAAGGGGTATTTAACTAAATCTTTTGGACCTTTGTTGGAGGTAATTAACATTTCTTCTGAACTTTCAATTATTCATACTTTTTTTCTTTAGTAACAGCTGCAGATGTGTTTAAAGTAAGCTCATATGCTCTGTAGGTGCAAGTGATGGGGGCAACATATGAAAATTATATACATGCTCCAGAAAGTTGTAACATCCAATAGTTAATAATCTACAGGAATAACCAAGCAATTGCAGATTGGACTAAGTGACTACTAGGAGCACAACTGCCACCAAAGCCAGTAAAAGTCTGGTTCCTAAATCACGTTCCAGGAAAATGCTCCTTCATGTTATTGTATCTGTCCATTAAGAAGAGCAATTGGTCCCATGGAAGAAGGGCATCATTACCTAGCTGGCATAGCTCTAAGGAACATTTGGGGGGTGGTGGTGGTGGTGGTGTTTGGTGATCCTCCAGATAAATTGGCTTACATCTGCTGCATTCAGAGGTTGTCCCTTAGGACTTCTGTGGCCTATTTCCCAGACGTGCCTTAAGTCAGTCTCATACACAACGGCTTTTATTGGCTAGTTTGATTTCTCATGTCTATAAGGCCTAAAACTGTTGAATTTGGATGCTCATGATAAGGTAGGAATGGAAAAGAGAGAGCCTGGATTATTTTGAGATGACAGCAGGCTCTAGCCCTGTGCAATTTGCAGACCTGGGGCTGTACATTGATAGCTCTGGACTTGTGGTGCATTTGAAGAACTGATGCATCAGGCTCACCTCACGCGTGGGTCAATTGTGCTGTGGCAGCCATCTGCCTCCTTGCCACCTTTAATCTGATGCCTAGACCTTTGTGTTGCCTAAGGAAATGGAAAATACAGCACAGGGACTCAGAAACTGGGAAAAGCAGTTTGAAGATCTTGGCCATACATAGGGCCAAGCCCTTAGTACATTTAGATTCATGTTTGCTCTACAATAGTGAGCACTGAACAGCCTGTGCTCCTCAGGGCAGCTGCTTACCCTTCCTGTGGCTACTGAGAGCCTTTAAACACAGTTTGTGGACTAGCTTTTATCCCGTGGCACAGGGTAACTGGCTATGGGAGAGATGGCTGGAGCCTCTGCAATGACCGATTGGGTAGTGCTGGCCTCAGGTGGAGTGGCCAGTGGCTGGGGATGATCTGAAGAGAAAAAGGTTGGCAGGGACTTTGTGCTGGGGTGTCTGGAGCAGGGAAGCACTGTGCAGGACATGACAGCCGGGCCAAGGGCTCCTGGGTTGAGGCAGTAGCAGGATACTCAGGGTGTTGAGGGTGCATCATGAGTAAAAAGTGCAGCAAGCTAAGAGATGCACTGGGAATCTGAAGTTCAGGGAGAAAATTCAGAAAAGAGGCAAAGGAGGGGGAGGAAAATTCTTTGGGAGCTGTAATCTAGGTTTAGCTTTGGTATTAAACCAAAGTTTCCTGTTTCCTCAGAGATGTATCCTGAGGCAAGGGTCTAAAATAGACTTGGGCACGTTCCAGGCTCTCTATAGTGTGGTGAGTACATATCACACTATTCCGCTTCAGGAACCTTGCTGTTAAAACAAAGCCAAAAGTCTATTATGTTCCTGTATTCCCTGACAGTCAAAGTTTGAATTTCAGGAACAAACTCTTGGGGTTATAATCAAACAGCAACATTAATCTGCTATGTTAGATGTGGGTAATTGATTGTACTAAGTAATTTTTTGTGGTCTGTTTTAAGAAAAACATGTGGCCTGGTCTTCAGCGGGTGGAACTGCTTTCTTTTATACTAGCTGAACATCTTGTGTATCTTCTTATCTTGGTTGCTTTTTTAGAGCAAAACCGCGAGGCAGTGACAGAGAGATAGTTGTCTTCATTTGTGATGTCATGTCCAAATTTTGATTATGAATGCTTTATCTGGAAGGGTATCATAAATAATGTTTCAGTAAGTGGTGTAAAACCTGTGACTTCTGTAGTTCTGTTAGTTCATTGGGGAAATACGGCTGAAAGATGCTTTGTGGTTGTCCCTGTATCTCTAGTGCTGGTTAACATGGAATGAGCAAAAGAGCAGAATCATTGTCCATTTCTGTTCTGGTATGTAGCTTAACTGTGCAGTCATGTACTTAAACTATGTTCAATTTTGTTTTCTTTAAAGAGGCTTTAATAATGCAAGGCACCTTAAGAAAATATATAATTGTGTGCAATTTGCTGCTTAAGAGTACACAGCGCTTCCTCATTTGAACTACTGCTACCTCCTGAAAGCAGGAGCAGGGAACGTGTCTTCTTTGAATTTGAAAGTGTTTTTCTCCTATGTGCAGAGTGACAGAATGCATAAAGCTGGTCTTTGGGATGTGCATATGCAAAGTGAGATCGTGACGAAGCCTACTTTGCAGTAAATTTATTACAGCTATTCTGTATGTACAGCTATTACTTCCTCTTGTAGAATAGTCCCTTCAACTTCCTCAGTAGCTGTTTCTCTGCAGGCAGGTCCTCCCCTTCATCTCCTTTGGTTCTGCCAGTGTGAAGCTGGGCTTTTGCTGTTATTTGGATTGTTCTGAAAAGGTGTTTTGTATGATGATCTCCCACTATAATCAAGGAGGGTGAGAAAAGTATTGAATCAATCTGTTTTCTAGCTTTAAATTCTCCCCGGACCCAATCTTTCCTTTCCTTTAAAGGCACCACAAGGTCAAAACTCTTAGTGTGCTGCAGATCATAGAGACCATTTAACCTCATCCTGTACGCAGCCTGTCATACCTATAGACTAGGTATGGTTCCTTGGTCTGCTGGTTCTGAATTGTGCTTGTTCCTGAAGTTCTCAACTGTCTGTGAAAGTAAGTACATTAGATGTTCTGAAAGCTGCAAAGATCTCCTGTATTTTCTAGACAGGCTGCATGCCGTTCTCCTGAATGTCTAAACTGTACTTCTGTCACCTTACCTTTTTCCATGGACACCGGGTTATTGCCACGCATTTAGCAAAAGCTGCAATTTAACCCAGGAAGTCAAGCTACCATGGGAAGTAGAGCCTGTCTATTCAGTGGTGTGTTTTGCTGTGGGATTGTGTTGGGTTGAAGGCAGTGATTTTAATGTTCAGGATATCAAATGGCCCCAGCATCCTAATCTGCAAGATTTTCCCTCTCTTCCCTTATGCTCCAAACCACAGAGAACCACCGTCTGTTCCTAACTCTGGGTCTCGTGAAGGAGAAGCATACCATGTTCAGAACATGCCTGTGTTTGGGTACCAAACCTTGGCCAGCCTTTTTTAATGAGATGACATTCTCCCAGATTGTACTGCCCAATATAGTGCCACCTTAAATATGCCTGTAATGCAGATACTCAGTGGGAGAAGATGCTGGATTCAAAGGATCTTATTTGTAGAAGACGACATTTTGACTTTCAAATGTCATTGTTTCCTTTCTGTAAAATGGGAATGATGATATTTCTTGGACTTTCATTACCCTCAATGTCAGATCCAATCTTAGAAAAAGCTTGAGGACAATAGTGTTTGCTTTTTTTCCCGGCATGGGCAGTTTAGGAGACCACTGAATTAGACCACTGGGTTGAGAACAGGGCTTTGAGATTGCTGCCTTTGCTGGGAGATGATACGCAAGCTTCTTTGCTCAATGGTGCCAATTGCTAATCAAACAGAATCTCCTGTCTGGCCTCAGACACTCGAGCTTGTCCAAATGGAGACAACTGCTCTTATGCTAATGAATGGCTGCAGCTAATTTGTGTGACTTTCTGATATGAGGAAAAACTGCAGTGACTCTGGTCATTGTGATCTTTTGTTGGTTTATTTATTTATTTGTTTTATACTGCTTTCTCCTCAAGTTTAAATATTCTTAGCTAATTTACCACATCAAGGTGCAAAACTTCTGCATTGCAATTTTTCAGTTTTGAAGACCAGTAAAAACATTCTGGTCAACAAATGTTAAATTTCCAGTAAAAACTCAGTACCCTCCTGAAGTGGCAACCCTTATGGTGAAAAACCACAAACCCATTTGGCCTGGCCAGATGCTTTCATCTCCTTAGTTTAGTCGAGTAAATGATTCCTATGGTTCACCCCCACCCTCTTCCACTGCTTTATTTACTAACACAGTAGTAGGATCCAAGATAGAGGGGTTAAAAGCTGGTTTCTCTGTTCTTTTTTTCCTTCTTTTGAGGACATGACCCTTTCACATAAATGTTTTTTGCTTTCCCAAATTCTAGTCCCATTGTGGAATGTATGGAGGCAGAAAATAAACGATATTTTAAAATGACATAATTACATTTTCAGTAAATATGAAATTATCTTATTAGTGTTGTAATGAAAAGACTATCCACCCACTCCCGGGAGAAAAGGCAAACCAACAGTGGATCAAATACTGACAAAACCCAATAGTAAACAGCGTGAGCAATTAATGCTTTTGGTATCTGCTGAGACAGTAAAACCTTGTATCTGTTTCATAGAGAGTGTCTGTACTAGAAAGCCGTGTCTGGTTCCTTTTGGATTTTGGCATTGCAAATTTGAGCAGCAGTGCAAGATTTCTGTATCAAAGGTGACCAGACAGACTTGTCTACCAAAGGAGGGAGGAGGGCCAGTATGAACTGGATCCAGATCTACATTATCTGCTTTTGAGAAGAAGGTAATGAGCGTGGAGACGAGATGATTCTGGGGTTTGCTGGAAGGGAGGAGTGGTGGCTTACACTTTCTCTGCATGTACACTTGAAACTCCTCAGCTGGGATGGGACAGAGTACTGGAAAATACAGATAATAGCCCAGCTTTGACAGCTGTGGCATGGATAGCAAAATGCATTTATTTGGTCTCATTCATGTCTCTTGTGAATGGCGGTGGCCTGGTGAGCAGCAGAACAAGCAGCAGAGCAGCTGCCCTGGGTTTCTGTACTGTGAAGGGAGTCTGACTCACCTTTTCATAGTGATGCTCACTGCCAGGAGCTCTCCTTTCTTTGGTCATCTGTGGAGTTTTGCTGTCCCTTAGTTGTCCCTGAGACAAGAAGGGGCAGGCTTTTATTATGGGTGAGTTGTCTGTGAACCTCCAGCTGAAGATCTGTCCCTAGTTGTTAGGCTTCTGGACAACAGAATCCACTCCCAGGACAAACACTGTGGAGAGGGCCAGGGTCACAGTTGGGGTATCCACCGGGATTGTGCCATGCCTGTTTACTTACAGCAACAAAACTAAATCTAGAAAGAGGGATAGTTTTCATGGATATATGAACAAATAGGAAAACGCTAGTCTCATGTATCCTATTGAATTGATGGAGGGAATACTAGCCAGTTACAAAAAGACCCACTGTTGAGTACTTATGTAGAACAAAAAGATCCATGTACAGTAACGTCAAAACAGCAAGAATGCAATTTTAATATAAGCTATTGCCAATATGATGTGAAATTAATTTTTCTGTTGTTACAATAGGTGCCAAAGAATCCAAGGTCTCAGCCAGAGAACAGACTGTTTGGTTTATATTTTCTCTTTTACAAAATTTGAAAAGAAGATGTTGTTCTGTTGGCATTAGAACAGTGCAGGAGAAGAGTAATAAGTGATTTAAGATGCTCTATAGGCGGGTCCTCAGCGTTTCTCACTTACATGGACCCACATGTTTACTCTTAAATTTCTGATTAATTATAATCATATTAGAGTTACATTCCATATCTTTCAGAAACAATAGTAAGCTATCAAAGGGAACACATGTGTCTATGCACAGACATTTCACCGGTGTTAGTACTGGAGCACTTAACCCGTAGCACGGTAAGTTTACAGTCTCAACAGTGCTGAAAGGCAGGGATGTAATTGTTAGCGTTGTAAAGGTAGAGATTCAAGGCCCAACAGCTAGGTGTGGCAATCCTGAAGGAGATGAAATGCTTGGCTAATGTGGAACAAAAACTCTTGTTAAATGAAAAAAGTAGTTGGAAGAGCTTTTGGCCCTTTGAATGTGGTGCTGTGCAGCAGTGAAGAAGACAGGGAGACTGAATAAACCAGTGGCTCTTTCACATGAAGCAAGAGCTTTCTCCAGCCTCTCCTTTTATGTTCTCCCTCTGCTCTCTCATTCCTCCAGTTCTGGCCTGAAAGGAGAAATGGTGTTTCCTCTTTCCTGAGCCCTGAGCCCGATACAGTGAATTAGTGGTCCTGGGATGTGGTAATGGTGGAGGCAGAAGTTTCCTCTGGACTGAGGTGCTGAAGACATTGTGCCAGCAAAACCAGATGATGCTAAGGAGAGTGAGCCTCTTCAGAGAAGAGTCCTAGCGGACTTGCATGCATCTTAAATGTGTGCCTGGTAATGAATGTGCTGTGGAGGAGACTTGAACATCTGGTCACTTCATTTTAGTATTTCTTAATTTATAAGGATATGAAAATTTGAACATGATATTTGAGATAATCAGTCTGATAAGGCTGTCATTCCCCAGGAGTGAGCATTGTTCTTGTGAATATGGGATGGAACTGTTACTGTATCAGCTGTGCCTGTAGCTCATTAGCAATGTACATTTCTGAGCTGGAAATCTACTTCATTTATGACTTTAAACTTGGTGTACAAGTGTCCCAAACTCTCTGCTACTGCCTCTGTCAGAAAACTGCAGAAGTGCTACATATCCAGCAAAGACTGTTCTCCAAAAATATTCTGTGTGCAGTTTGAAGAGCAGCTAACTTATTAAGAGTCAAAACCTTTGGCAGACAAACAGTTTCATGTGTTGTATGCCTGGTGTGTGAATATGCTTTCTGGGGCACCATTTCTCTGGGGGGCAGAGCTGGAAAAGGGGCAGGCTACCTCCAGGATGGTCACTACCACTTGCAACTCAGCTGGGAAAACCTCTCAAAGTCTTGACAGAACTGAAAACAAATTAGGCTGATGCAAGAATAAATGCCTGGTTTTAAAGACCTTTTTTTCACGGGAAGAGGATGACCCTATTAATGAACATTAGCAGCACTAACTTCTGGTGGTCCTGACCGAGGAAACAACATCCACCCAATGTCTACTTTTATTTTTCTTTGTCTTTAAAAGCAGACCGAATGTTTGGTACTTCTGCTTTTGTTTAAAACTCTGCCTCCGTGCCCATCTGTCAGCTGAGATGTAGGCTATGGCTTCCATAAGGTGAAGTTCTTGTGTGATGCCAGCATCCTAACTGTGGCCAAAGGCAGTGTGTGTCTGCCTGCAGGATGCTGGCAGATGCCCTAGGGAGATGCTATGTTTTCAGGCAGCTGAGGGTGCTTGAGGGACTTGCCATGACTTGCCCTGTTGCAAGCTAGAGGTCCCAAGGCAGTGCTGAGATGATTCACTTACCAGCCTCTGTCCTCTGTGTGCTGGTGGCATTAGTGGGGGTGGCAGCAACGGCCTGAGACAAGCTCTTTGGTTTCCCATTATTCCTTGGTCTGTCGTCTTCCACAAGGCATGATCTCAATGTATCGTTACCTATATAAGCTGTGAGGCCTAAGTGAGACCGATGCTTGCTGTTGATGGAGGCCCTTTAAGGCAAAAGATGCACAGTATGTGGGTTTGGCTTAAAAAAAAATAAAATAAAATCTCTCTTGCTGGCTCTGGGCCAGCTTCCTGCTGTGGTCCTGGCCAGCTCTCCAGCATGGCCAGCAGCCCCTTCTTGGCACCTGGCATCAGGGCCAAAGCGAGGATGCCACACTGGTATCCTGGTAGCCCTAGTATGGAAAACTAAACTCATGAATGCTTTGAAGGGAGGAGGACATAAATGCACAAAGGATTAAAAAGTTAACCATATGATTCTGTAGGGGCCTGAAGAGAGAGCAAGCCTGAAATGACTCCTTATGCTGCTACTTTCAGATTTGTTTTCTTTCTGTGAAACATGGTGAAATAGAGCTAAGGTTTACTGTGACAGTTTGGAGTCAGGCTGAGTGCCATTGTCCTGGGACACACAACCAAGCTTTTGGTCCATATTTCTGCAGTTATTACCCCTAAGAACGCAGTGCCTGATTTTTTTTTTCCTCATTATTTTTTTCTTTTTTTTCTGAAGACTAAAGCATTGTTCATTAATGCTTACCAAAACCCTGAAAGTTCTTGGAGCAAAGTCTTTTGGAGAGTGTCCTGTTATATAATCATGCTTTGCTTCCCCCCTCTCCCCCACCCCCACCCCCCCTTTTTTTTTTTCTTCCAAGCTTCTCCTGTCAAGT
>JAVJGI010000064.1:703773-779855 GCA_035590275.1 Ibycter americanus
TGTTCTTTCCTTTTTTTTTTTTTCCTTAAATTGCCACTGACTGCCATGCTTGCTGGAGTACTATGGGGCCAGACAGGAATGACAGCCAGGGGAGAAGCCTTTTGGATCAGTAAATTTGGTCTGAAGAACAGCTACTGTTTTCAGGGCAGAAAAGCATGTTCCTCCTCCATCTTTGCCCCATAACAAAATTACTGCAAACTAGAAAAGAGAATTCTGTTAATCAGAATAGTCAATTGGGGAATCATTAGCTCTGATTTTAAACACTATTTGTAATTTGCTTTAGGGTCTGTAGCCTAATTCTTTCCTTTGAGTTAATTAAAATATGTTTGAATGTGACAGACATTTCCAAATCTTCCCGCAATACAGGAGGAAGGGTAAGTTTTTTGTCATCCTCCATCAAGTACAGAGGCTCTGAGCACAGAAGAATTTCACTACAATGCTGCAAGGTTGTTTACCTTAGCTCCTTCACAAAAGATAATCCAACAAATTACATTAATTATAAACCAATATGTTCTGTTCAATTCCCACATGAGCCAAACCTGGGTATGAGCATCTGCTCTTATTTTCTGAGCTGGGTTTTGAGGACAAGACTCACAACAATGCTCAATCCATAATTAACAGAAAAATTAAAGATGCAACATGCCTTGCATCCTGCTTTTTGAAGCAGCATGTTTAAAAATATACATGCACTGTCCTGGCAGTTTTTATTCAACATAAAAAAAACAATACTCTATTGTTACCCCTGGTGTGTTTTTGTTTGTTTAAAATATTTACATTTATGTTAGGCTTAAAATAAACATGTAAATACTTTCCATAAGAAAAAAAAAATCATAATTCCCTCTTGTGCTACATTTTTTCTTTTCAATTGTTTCTCTCCCTCCCCCCAAAGATGACCTCTTTTCATAAAATGTGGTTTATTCTGCATTAAGCATATTGTTTTCTTTATGAAAAAAGGACTGGTTGGACTTCTTCTTATTTTATTTTTTTAAGTGGCATATTTTTTCAGTTTCATTTTATAACAGGAAACAAAAGAGAACGTGATTGTTTGACCCGGTTACCAAAGAAATATTTGGCTAATAAAAATCCCATTAGCATGATGCCAAGTTCTGCTAGTTGTTTATGGTAAGCATGCCTATACAATTATGCTCCATTTGCATGTCGAAGGAGTGGCGGAAAGAGAGCTTTTGTGGTTTAGGCACTAGACTGGCACTTGAGATAAGAGATCAGTTCCCAGCTGTGCAGCAGACTGACTTTGAACAGACAGCAAATTTCCGTGGCTTACTTTTGCAGAAGGGATTAATAACGCTTCTTTTCTCCCGTCTTCCATCTTGTTTCTGTAGAAACTGAACTCTCGAAGGTTGCTTGCCTCAGCATGCAGCACTTGGCCTGCTGTGGGCCCCCACCCCTTGTCCAAGGGGGATAGCTGCATTGCCTTTACCTCAGACTCGTGCAGGAGCAGGATGACATTTGTAGCTCGCTACAGGGGATTTATTAATTGGGGCTTAATAGAGCTCATGCAACATAAATGGAATAAAAGATTATGTGGTTGCTACTATCCAGTCCTAGTTCAGGGAGGCAGAGCTGGATTTCTTGATAATGAAAGGCCTTTCCTCTGTGCCTCCCATTCCTTGGGTTTGCCCATGGCAATGTCTGATGGTGCTGACAGCCCCATGGCTGCTAGCTGCTGTGCAGCAGCCTGTTGGCCTGCCCTGGCCATGGTCTTGCCCATCCTGCCCAGAGGTGTCCTTCTTGCCAGGAACTCCCACGCTGCTGCTGGAGACTGGTATGGTCACTGTCCTGTTGTAGTCATGCTTCTTGTACTGCCATGCTGTGCAGCAGCCTCTGTAGGCTTGCTGGATTTCCTGCATTTCATGCAAGCCTTGTTTTAATGAATAAATAACTGACAAGAAAACAATAGAAATTCATTAACTACAGGGAGGGGAAAAATAACATGGAAAAGCTTAACATGTTGGGAGGCATTTCTTCTGGAAAGACAGAGAGAGGGACCATTTCTTTGAAAGCCAAGACATGTAGCCCCTGGAAGTTCAGAGATGTTGCCTCTGTTGCCCGAGCTTTTATGTTCCCCTGGGACTTGCAGCATGGATTCAGCTGTGAACACGCTGCAGAGAGCAGGATGTGGTGAACCAGAGGCTCTGTGGGCTCCCTGCTTGGCAGCACAGTTGGAGCTGGTGGGGCAGTTCAAGGAAGGACTGCAGGAGCTTTTCTAGAGTGACTGGTTGGTACAGAGGATTTTTCTTGTTTAGCCTTGCTGGCAGGAAGGGCCCTGAGCCTGGGTGTAATGGTCAGAAATGCCAGCTCCTGCTAAACACTCCAATCCTCCAAGCTTGTTATTCTGGTGTTCTTGATGTTTGTTTGAAAAACAGGAAAACTCCTACCCCTTCCAGTTAAGGGGGTATGCTCAGTGTTAACAAGCAGGAATAAACCCTCCAAGTGTTAAACGTTATGGTGTTAAGGCTCAGAGCTGGCTGGTGAGCTCTGATGCTGGGCGTAGAGGTACCATGAGTAACAGGTACATGGGAATGGAAGGTGCTGCTGCCCACAGAGGGGGATCAGGCCTGATGGGAGATACTCCCACGGAGTTGCCCACCTCCTTTCTGCAGGGTTGAGGAAGGGGCACTGGTGTAGGGCAAAGCCCCTAGCATCTGAGGCAGCCATTGCTGTGTGGCCCATGCCACCCACAAAGGCAGGGCTCAAGCTGCTCCTGTCCCTAATGGGTAAGTGGTGGCCCTGGGGTTGGGTCTTTCAGGTGTGATTTCCTTTAGGCAACGTCTGTATCTTCCTGGGCTGTAAATGGGTAACTATAATGTCCTCAGTAAGAGAAAATTTCAGACAAAGGCACATCTCAACCTCCCTCCAAATTTAAAAAATAATCAACAGGCAGCTCTCAGTCTTTCACACATCTTTGATCGTTTCTCCTCCCACTTCAACCGTGCTCCTTGACTTCTGGTATACACACATGCCAAAACCTCTTCCTTTGCTGGGAGCATGAAGTTTTCAGCTGCACAGTTTGCAGCGCGTGCGCTTCAGGAAAAGCCTTCTGCCTTCAGTATTGCTCTTGGGGAGAAAGATGTGTGTTCACTGCACAGCTAAGGCATGTGCTGTGCAGCAGCCCTTGCTTGGTAGGGCTCTGAAAATGACTTCAAAATGGCACAGTGTGAATGATGCATACCCAACGTGTGATATTAAAACATTTAGAACTGGATCAAATCAAACCCAGTTTTCACCACAAACGCACAGAGGCTGTTCTTCTTGTTTGAAGACTCTTTTCTTGCCAAATTCCATCTTTCCACACTGAGCTGTTTGAAAAAAAAAAAAAAAAAAAAAGCCTCGTGTATGTGTATTTATATAGCTGAATGTTTTTTTGATCACATTTTATACAAAAATACTGCCTTTTGGCAGGGAGTCAGCTAGTAGGTGTTGGACTCAGAACGTATTGTAAAGTTACGAGTGACTGCAAATGACATTTACACCCCATAAATCTGGTAGAGAAGTGTTAAGGTCGAAAAATCAAGGCCTTCAAAGCTGGGAAATGACAGAATTAATAATTGAATTGAGGTCTTTGTGTGTCTGTGCGTGTATGTGTACTTATAATTGTAGTTACATGACTGATTTAAATTCTTTTTTTTTTCACTCCACGGGACCTGTCCCTTGTTGTGTGTAGGTGGCTATTCAGTCTCACTTGCACCATGCGTTAATTTTCACCACCAAAGCCCTACGGAGTTATCTACACGTCTGTGCTGCGAGTGGGTCAGGGCTATGAGACTGAAGTCAGAAGTACCCTGACATGAAGACTCAAGCACCATGTCCTGTGAAATGGGTGGCTACCCCTCAGGTGACAGACTGTGTGGAGTCCCAGGTGTGGCAGGTTAGGGGGGACATCATAGCCTGATGTTTTTGCTATCCCTCAGCCCCAGGCGCTGGAGGGAGCTGTAGCTGGTAAAATACGGACCTGTGAAGCCCCAGGCTCCTGGAGCTGCAAAAGAGGCTGAGATAGCAGCATAGTAATGGGGAAGCATGGACATAGCTGGGGAACAGGGTGTGAATGTGTGTAAGTGTTCCTGTGGGACCTACAGGTATCTGCAGAAGTTTCTGAAAAGCCTGCAGCTTGTATAAGTAAGTCTGACTGGATTTCCCACAAATGCATGTGCTCCAAGACAGAATGTGCTAGTGTTTCTCAGAAAAAAAAAGCAGCAAGGATCACCCAAATCTAAGGAAAAGGTGGAGTATGGGGGTGCATGTACTTTGAGCCCCTGCCAAGAATCCCTAGCCTGTCTTTGAAGGAATTTTTCTTTTTGTTAAGTAACCTCCAAAGAAAGAGGTCCCCTAACTTCTCATAGAGGGGTTGTTCAAGTACCGAGTTACCTTTGTATATTTTTTTCCTTCCTAATCATAATGAAAGTGATGTTTGCTGTGAATCAAGGTATTTTCTTTCTGTGCTATTCCTAATATTGCTAGAGAGCAATTGCTGAATGTCTTTTTCATAACCTCTTTTGGAAGAGCGTTATCACGTAATCTGTTGTTTCTAAACAAAAGTTTACAATGAAAGCTGTCACTTGGAGCAAAGACTCAAAAAGCAAAGGCACGTCTGTGTGTTTTTTTGCTGGTTCTGCATTGCAGAACCTTTTAAAACCCACCGCTACTCAAAAGGAAAACCTTATAAAGTATTTTTATATTATTGGATTTTGGAGTTATTTTCAGTTTGGGGGATATTAGGTTTCTACATATTATAGTTGGCTTAAGCTTTCTTGTTTGCTTGAGGTTTTCTCCTCTTAGAATATTTTTTTTTAAATGGAATTCCTCTTTTTTTTTTTTTTTTTTTTTTAATTCTTTCTATTTTAAAGCAATGTGTTCATTACACTTGGATCCTTTTTTTGGAGTCACTTCACTTACTGGAGGATTAAATGGCATTTCTACATGTGTAAGGAGCTCAACAAAATTGAGTGGCATTTATTGAATGATCTTGTTTTTATTTATTCATAAAGTGCACCAGGATATTACTCACTAAGGCTCAAGTCTGATTTTTATCTGAGGTCCTGGCCTGAGCGAGAGACAAGAACAAGGACAAATTAAACAAGAACATCAGTTACAACTCTTTAAAATAAACTTGTAAAGTAAATTAAAACACTGAGTGAAGTGGAAGAAAACTAAAAGAGAATGAGGAAACCCAAGCCTTCTCACAGATCAGTAAGAGGGCAGTCAGTGATGGTGTGACTGAGGGTAGAATTAGCCCCATCTGCCAAGTGCCTCTGAGCAGTAGAGATGTCACCTGCCACCCGCTCCCCAGGAAGGCTTTAGGCCAGTCTCTGACCTGATTTTCACCCTGTGCAACACTGGCTGCAGTCTGTCTGCACACATACAAGTTAGAGAAGAATTTGACTGGGTGGGTTTCTATACATAAGTATATAAAGGAGTATTGTATTGTTTCTGGTTTCTGTAAGCTCTGAAATGGTGTTTGCCTCATGTGAGGGTAACTTCCTTGCAGTGGTTGCTGGAGGTGCCAGGCTGACAGCTCTGGGCAATGCGTCCCTCGCAGCAGCCTTGCAAGCTTTACCAGGCTTTCACAATAAACACTCCTCCCCTCCAGCCAGGTAGTTCAGTCCTCAGGGTGTCTCCTGAGACTGCCTTAAACTGAGATGAAATTTACTAATCTAAACGAAATAGATGTGCGACACTGCAGTTTGACAGTGCAAAGCTAGCTGTCCATAAAGCATAGTGGCTTCCCCTGATAATTCTCTTAAAAAGGATGCAGGTAACCTCTCAGTGATGGCTGCGCTGCCTCCTAATCTGCAGCTCAAGGAAATCGCTATGGGGCTATTAAACCCAATATATGTCAGAGCGGGACAGAGTTTGTTCTGGGTTATGACTCTTGGCTTAGGAGGGTTTCCAATATGATGCAACCCATATTCCCTTCAGGTACCTGCACTGAACGACTCAGAAGATGGAGGAGGGTTTGACTTGTGTGAAGGCATTTGCAAGGTGTAATTTAGGTGTCTAAATTAACTGCCCCAGCTCAGACACCAACACAGTGGAGAGCTTCCTTTTTGCTACCAGCTTCTCCTGGAGAAGCCGGGCTGCCTGGGTTTAATGGCCACACAGGGAGGCTGGCTCCTGTGGTACCAATGACTTCAGGAAGTATAATGAATTTGCCCCCAAGCTCAAAACTGCTCACCTAGGTCCTTGTAGATGTGAGCTATCTGATCCTCCGCAGGGCTGCTTTGCCATTGTTGACATGCTTTTCTGGAAACCAGTGGCTGCTTCAGTCATATTTGAGCTTTTTATCACTGTAAAATATACAGTGTCCCTTTTATTGCATTTAGAAAAATTAGTCTGTTCTAAAACAGCTGGCTGCTTTGAGGGCATGCAAGTATGTGTATGACAGCGCATGCTTTTACTTTTTAATGAACTATGTCCCCGGCTTCATTGTGCTTCAACAGCCTATTTTTGTTGTTATAATGACACTGGTCAGTGAAGCTCAGAGGAAATCAGTCATCAAGATGTGTAGTGCTGAAGCAGTATTTCTGCTGTTGCGGGGAATGCATTAATGCCTTTGGAGACTTCTTGCTTGCTGTTGTCACTGCTGTATCCGCACCATAATGCAGAACTACCTAAATTGAACCAAGAGGCAAAATTTGGAGCTATGTAACTAAGTTACCTAAGAAAAATTTCTTGGGACATTAATTTTAACTCATGCTAGAACAGTCAAAGTGACCCCTAATATGTTCTGTTGGGATGCCCGGCATCTGTTATCTTACTCTAATGCACAGGATTTTCTTCCTCCATTTCCTCAGTAGCAAAACTGGCCTGGAATCTCTGAAAATTTTAACGTTTTGAAAATATAGAACAACACAAAATTAACAAGGTTTTGGAAACTAAGGTTCTTTTCATTGGTCACATACAGTTAGATTGGGATTTAGATAAAGGGTCCACCCATACTGACCATCTAGAACTTTTTTTGAACAGCTGTTTCAGAGCTTCTCTGTTTTGATTTTCTTCCGCCTGCTGCAGGTACTGTTTTTCCATACTGGTTTGCACCACGTTTTCCCAAGTATTCTGGTGTGTCTAAACCTGGCCTATGAACTGTAGCTCTGCCACAGATAGATCATAAAAAACAAATCTGGTTCCTTAAACCCTACAGAAAGTCATGGTTATCTTCTGGCAAGCTCCCCCGATCCTTTATCCCTATGATGCTTCTAGGATATTCCTCTTGCTTCATATCTTATCCCTGCTGGTTTCTTTGCATCTTTTCAGAAAGACCTAAATACAAGCTCAGCCTGTGATGGGGGAAAAATAAGAAGACGGCCAGACAAAGTGAAATCATGTAACCCTTTTGCTCAGCTGCCTAGGTGACTTGGAGAGCCAGCTGTCCTTTGTTCCTACCTCTGCTATAGTGCTTTTGTGTATGTGCATGGTTCAGCATTTATGCTTCTGTGTGTGTAGCCCTAAATGTAATAAATCTAATTGTTCTTAAATTTTCCCTTCAGAGGTTCTACCTCAACTAGCTAGGATCTTGTAGTGATTCAAGCAAAACCCAGTTTTTCAGTTCTTTAATCTTCTCTATTGCCTAGTCAAAATTGGCTTTTTTTTATTAGTTACACAGTAGATATATTCAGCCAGCAAGGTAATAAAAGACCACATACCTGTCGTGAATGCTTATCAGGATGGACACCATGAATGCAATTAGTCTTCAATAACTCTCATGAAATAAAACTGATACTAGAAAATTATTCTTTAACAGACAGAACTGTCCTCTTTCCTTCCTTCCTTTTTAAGAAATAACAGCAAGAACCAGTGATATTTGAGACTGCAGGTGGGAAGTCCTACTCATTGTTTCCTTTCTCAATTTTTTTGAAGTTGATAATTTTTTTACCTGAAACCAAATTTGCCAGCTTCAGATGCCTTGTTAACATAAAATTAAGACAACAACAACTTGTAAATTGTAAAATTTATGAAAATAAAAATGGATTAATATTTGATGAAGCATCCATAAAAAGAGACTTAATTGTTCATATATTATTTATGAACTTTGGGGAACAATTTGTCTTGTTTTTACCTTTTAGAACAGCCCCTGAGAGCTGTGGTGTGGAGCTACCTCTTGGGGTAGGAGTGGTTAGCGTTCCTTCTTCCTAGGGGCTCATTTTCTTGTTAGTGGACCATGGGCAGGGAAGAAGCCCTCGGGTACTGTCAGCTCACAGACTCCCCCTTTCCACTGCAAACCTGCTTTTACTGTCCTTGATGTGGACTCAGGACAGAGGTAGATCTCTCTCAGAGGACCCAACCACATCTTCAGTGGGGTAGCATCAGGTGTGACACAATTGTCCTGCCTTTGCTCACAAGCTGTTGTGTGTCCGTTTGCCACTCCTTACCAAGGACAGAAAGGGAGTCTGATGGGAGAACTTCATATTGCAGATGATGTAAATAGCAAAAGTGGCTAGAAAACTTTTGATTATAGCACTATGTGTAGTATATGTATATGTAAAAATAGGGACACATAAAAGCCATTTTGCCCCTTCAGCTGCCCTGGTGATCCTTTTTTTTCTTTTCTTGTTTTTCTTTTTTTCCCCTTCCTCCCATAGTCTATTCATCCAGAAGAGATTTGGGTAGAAATGATAGATGAAACCTCTCCTTTTCCCTGGGAAATCAGGGAATAGAGCTTGACAGTTACCATCAATGCAATAGAAAATGTTTCCATGCTCCACCAGCAGACAAGTACTTAAAGGGGCTTCTCATTAGTGAGTGTTGTTGCAGGCAATAATGTGAGGTGTAAAAGTCACATTGCCAGAGCTCAACTTTTGATAAATATATTTTAATTTCTTTATCGAGTTTTAAAGTATAACAACCATTGTTGAATAGGTGCAACTGAAAACATGTTAAATAGCCTTCAACTCTTCACATTTGTATTGAACATCATCTCTAGGAGTGACATTTCATGTTACCATGGAAACAAATTTGACATTTCAAAAATACATTTATTGCTGGGTCACCAAGATAGGAATTCTGAAAAAAAAAAAAAAAAAAAGGTCAGAATATTTGCTTGTCTCATAGATATTATACATTTTGCTGTATTCCTTTGGAGGAAAGAAATATGTGGTATCGTTGTAAAATAGCATGCTCCGGTTTGAAAATATTTTGACAAGATGGTGGCAGTGTTACAGGTCAATAAAGTGTGTCTCAGTCTCTGAGATTTTGCAAAGTGATTAAAACTGTTTCTTGGATCAAGACCTTTTCTGGATCAATTCATGTTCTTAAGGACTTTCAGTCATGGCTTTCATAATTGCAGTAACTGTTCTCTGCTTCATCATCTCTCCTCATAGTAAATATTTGAAAGATTGATGTCAAGATTTTATTTCATATTCAGGAAAAAAACGTTGCTATCTTTAACTGGAATTACGCCAAAGTTTTATACCAGTTTTAATAGGAAATTGAGGAATCAGTGGTAAAATTTGGTACTGAAGAAAGTGTGTCTGTATTTAAGAGACATATGTAATTTAGATAGTATTTTATTAAGATGGGCCAAATGCTGTTCTTGAATGCCCGGTAAAGTGGCAATACTGATCATATAAAGTTAAATACTGCTTTTGCAAAGGATTTACCTTTTACATGGAGCTGTTGAAAGCTGATAATGATTGGAGAGTGAGTTATGGCCTGCAGCGAGATCTTTGTCATTTGTACTAGCAAATATATCTTTGAGCAAGAAAAAACTTTAAGCAAGGGCTGGGGGAATGTGATTTAGGAAAAGTCCAGCTCACTTAAATGATACTGAGCAACTGCAACATATGTCTGCCTGGAGAGGTGCACACAAATCTGGCCTCCGGTAGTCACTCAGGGCTGGCTGGATGAGAGTCAGCTGTATTCTGTGCACCCTGGGTGCACCTGCACCCCATGATGCTCTCTTAGAAGGCCTTTTCAGCTTTCAGTCCAGAGCTGGCTTCTATCTGGCCAGTTTGGAGTGTAGACAGGTCACCAGGCTTCTGTCTACCCATGTCTTTGTAGACATATATCCACACAGAATCAGTGTACGTGTATTTCGTTAGACAAAGAAATATGGTTGGGGTGGGTTTGCTCTGCTCTTCTTAGGTCTGTGCTTTTGCCACTTTGCAAATATGTTTCCCGAACATCATGAAAAGGAGAATCACTTGACTCAAAGCCGTCCCAGAAGCAGCATTAATTACTGTGCTGAGCTGAATTGTCATTGTGGTGTGTGGGGACTGGGGAGGAGTACCTCCCATTGATATCAATGGACTAGTCCTGTGATGAAACCCTCAAGGACCACACACAAGACTGACCTACTTAGGTATTAACACTGCCGTTGCTAGACTTGTACCTGCCTTCAAATGCAGCAAGGCTTTCCCTTCTTAAAATACAACCATCTAATTTTCTGGTAGAAGAGGAAAAAATATCTGCATAAAAATCTGCCTCTGATCCTCAGGGAGGAGGATATCAGTGAAGAGAAATTTTTGAGTGGCCTTTCCTCCTCCTTGTTCTCACAGTGAATGCAGCCTGGGCTGAGGAGTTCTCCTTTTTGCATCTGGACTTGCATGAAATCAAACTGGACCAGCAGTTTGTCTATTCAAAGTAAAATGTAATCGGAAAAATGTGTAATATTAAAAAAAAAATATCCACAGGATGTGCAGGGTGTGCATAGGTGCGTGTTACAGCTAGATTGTAGTCAATTTATGATTCATATGGACCCTATATTGTGTGAGTGTCCACAGTGCAAGGGAATAAATCTTTGTGTTCTGCTGGTTCCTTTTAAGCACCCTATGTCTGTTCAGAAAGCAAGGTGTTAAGTACTTACAAATGCAACAGCTGTGCAGGCAAACATGGTGGCTTGCAACTTCTATTCAGTTGTATCTTGTATGACCTTGGGTATTAGAGACTGTTTACTGAGAGCGGATGTTGTCCAGGGCACTGGGGTTATCTGCTACCCTCTCCAGTGGATCACTCACAGCTTGGACAGGTGGGGGGACTTTGTTTCAAACACAATGTTAATGCTACTGAGGCAGAGAGACTCCTGAGATCAGTGCCTATGTTTATGATGCTGAGCAAAGCCAAGTCAAACTTTGAATGTAAAGACACAAGTTAATATTTTAAATAAAGCCCAAACTAGCTGCAAAGCTAGCAGGAATGCTTTCGTGGTATTGGCAGCTTTAAAGTAAGCTGTCATAGTCTGGTACAATTCCTTCAGGTTCTCTGGAGCACTCCCAAGCTGAGCTTGGCTCATTCAGCTAGGTGTACATAGCACTGCAAACTCCGCGTTATTAACTGAATTGTAATTTACTACACAATAATATGCAATAAAAATATGCGTGATGGAGTGCAATCAGAGCTGGAATCCCTTGCTGGGCCCCTGGCAGAAAAGGACATTCCTTGCTGTCTGGCCCCTGCCTCTTCAGAACATGGAGCTTTGGTGAGTGAGCATACCCAGTCTCCCTTACGTTGGTGCTGGTGAGGGTGCCAGCCTTTGTGGGAAGGACATGTACTCATGTGTGAGAGTGCATCCAGAAGCCACAGCCCTAAATGAGTAGCTTTAGATTAAGATGGCTTGAACATCTAAATATGTATGTATGTGCATGGGGTACTTCACTCTGCTTTGTAGGCACACACGCTATAATCTTGTGTGACTATCAAATCCCAGTTGACCTCTCAGTCTGCTTGCTACTGTATTTCAGTATCAAGACATACTTGCTACAATCTACTGTGAGTTACCCGGAATTAATTCCAGTTTGAATTAAAGCTGATCTTTGAGGGATAGACTGTCAAGGAACACAGTCACATCGCTGTTCCCTGCTTAATTCCATGCTGTCTAGTGTTAACTAACTGCATAGATTAGGACTTTGTTTCTATTTCACACTTTCCAGATATTTTTGGTTATTTTTAAGATGCTCTTGCAAAGCTGTTTCAGCTCTTCAGCACCTTCAGTCAGGACACCACATAGCACACAGCAATCCAGTAGCGGTTACAGCTAGAGCTAAACTGCGGGTACTTTGGGACCCCTACTCCTCCTGACAATGTCCCTACTTCTGAATAGAGGAGGATGTCTGTCCTTTTGCCTACATCCTCACTGTGAGAGTTGCTATGGAGGTGATTGTCCAGCAGGATGCTGTAAGTCTTTCTTGGAGTTGAAGATATCCCTCTCCCCATGCTCAGAAGGTACAACTCACTTGTTTGTTGGTATTTGCACCCTGTTTACAGAGCAATCCACTTTAGTCTCTCTTCCTTATTTACCAGTCTTTCATTTGTATCATCAGCCTCCTTTATCGCTAATGATAGGTTTCCTCCCAGGTCATTGAAAAGCAGACTGTAGGGCTAAAAGCTGGAACACTGCTAGGGACACATCTGCTCAGTGAGATCTTCCTTTCCATATATTGTGATTTGTCAGTTCACCATTCTTAAAGTATTAATAGGTACCAAGCTGACTTTTTTTGTGTGTGTTGTGCTGGTATCTTAATCAAAATGTCATGCAGTCCACTGCCTTTGTACAAATATATATCTATTACCTCAGTACTATTACATTTATTGCAAACACTAATTTTATTTAGAGAAAAGATGTCAAATTAGTTTGAGGAGCTCTGTTTTCCATAAACCTTTGCTGCTCGGTATTAGTTATATTACCTTCCTTTAATTTTTAATTGATTGAATCCTGTATCTGCTCTTCCATTATTGTACCTGGGACGGTTCTTTGTAGGTCAGTATTTGCTTGGGCCATTCCATTTCTCTTACCAAAGCATTGCCTCAGTATTAGTTTTGTTTTGTGGACCTGGTTCTGTCACAATATCCCAAAAGTTCTTGAAAATCGGTTCTAGTTATTCAGAGAGCCCTGATTTTTACTTTTAAAATTAATGGGTGAGAATTTTTGAGATTAACTTGGTCTAAAAAATTTAACATTAGCAGCTGCCTGATATTTGCCCCCTTGTATACAATTTACATAAGTATTTGCCAAGTAAGTATTTTCTGTGTTAATATTGACAAGTCTGCCTGTTTCCAGATAGTAATGTTTAATGAGTTTGTTTGCAATACACCTAGAACTCTTGATTGACCTCTGCATGCTCATTGTAATTTCTCTTGTGTATTTATTAATTTTCTGCAGTTCCTAGTTTTTTATTTATATTTATTACTATCTGTTTTTTTTGTCTCCTTACATTTCTATTTTAGTGTGGGTGTGTGCGCGTTTCATTTATTCTGGTTGCTCTGACTTCCCCTGAGCCAGGGTGAGGTCCTAACCAATGTGGCCTTTTCTTTCTTGACTGTGGCTTTTGGGCATCTAGTAATACACTCTTAAGTAGCTCCCAGTTATCATTCATGTTTTTCTATTTAAATTCTTTTTCCTGACTGATTTGGTTCATAATTGTTTTCAGCTTTGTAAAACTGTCTTTTAAACTGCCATGTGTATAACTTACTAGTTTGGGCTTCATTCTGTTTGCATATAAATGTAATTGAGTCGCAATCATTTGTATGTAAGCTACCACTAATTTTTAGTTCTGTGATCAGTTCTTCTTTATCTGTCAAAATGAGGTCTGGTACAGAATTCCCCCATGCTGGATTCAGTCTTTATTGAGTTAGGAAGTGGCCAGCTATAATTTTTGGAAATTCCTAGGATGTTTCATTACACAAGACCTCCAGCGTGTCACTCAGGTTAACCTGTGTTCTTCATAGTGGTGTGTATATGTCTACACACAGTGTGTGTGCATGTGTGTGTGCGCATGTATACATATAATTTGTCTTTCCATAAGATTATGAATTGCGGAAGGAGACTGAATTAAAAAAAAACAAACCAGAGGTAGAATTCAATTTCTGCTTTGCTTATAGGTTCATTTTGGTTTTTGTAAGGATTGTAAGATTTTAACAGCTACTCGAAATCTGAAAATTCAGAAGTCCTCCAGTCTATTTGTGACTTGTCATACACATAGATAACACTGGTGCAATTTCATCATTTGCCATTGGTGAATTTTTCTTTATCTCTCTTAAAAAAAACCCACCCAAAACAAAAACACCCAAACAAACAACCCACCCCAAACCCCTGTCTCTGCAGCACAGCTAGTGCAGGAACCATTCAAGTGTGCCAGGAGGAGCCGTCAACACCATGTGGCTGCTCTTAGGCTCTGCACAGCAAGAGTCGTCACCATAAGACAGCATCCCATGGGTCAAAGATTGTTACTTTGAACTGTATGGCAAACATGTCTGTATATTACTCAAGCTTCAGATGACCCACAAATAGAGGAAGCTCTGCTTGTAAACAGAGTTGCATAGGAAAACCCAGCAATTCTGTGGTGAGCCTTGCTACAAACTATCACAGACAAGTGAAGTACTTACAGCTAAGAGTAGTCCCTGAACTATTTTCTTGTGATGTAATGCAAAGAGACTATTTACTGTCAGGGGAAGGAAGCTGAACTGCTGGTAAGGACCAAGACCTTTGCTCACCACTCTGGATGACATTATTACTGGGTGATGAATTTCTCTTGTGTTGAGTGTGCCTGGATTAAATTTAAAAAATCCCTGTTCTTCTTGGGAGCATTTCTGGAATACAGTAGCTTTTTACTGAAGTGTTTAGCACAAATCCTTCCTCTCTGTAGCTCATGAAGGCCACCAATAGCTGCTCTTGAAAGAATGTATTGTATCCCACCTTCTCCTGGCCACCTGCCCTCCCACTCCTAGTCTCTGGAGTCCTTGGCTTCCTTGGTGAGCTGGTGCTCCTCTGCCCTTGGGGACAGGGCACTGCCTCCTCCCTGGGTTGGCAAGGGTGCCTGGAGGAGTTCTCCTGTGTGAGGGATGCCCTTCTCAGGCTTTTCTGACTAAGGATAACTGTGCAGCAGGAGGAGTTGCTGGAGGGAAATTCTCTGAGCCACAGCGGTGAGAGGCGTTCGAGTGTGGTGCCATTAGCCTTAAACACACATTCCAGCACCTTTGCCTTGACCTCTTAATGGCTCACTTAGTGGAGGATGCAAGTCTTGTGAATGAGTGTGTTTAACAGTTTCCCTGTGCTTAGTGATTCAACCATATTAGGGGCTCATTTTCATGCACCAAAAAAAGAAATACATTAGGACATTTGGGGGGCAGGGGGACATGGACCTTACAAAAAAACCCAAACAACACTACCCGAAAAAATACCCCAAAACCCAACCACCAACTGCGCAGAGAAACATACACAGAAGAAATTTATCAGAGTGGAAACAGAGGGGTTACTTCCACTTCTGAGGAAGTCCTCTCAGTCCTCCCAGCATTGCATACCAGAAGTGGAAACCGCTTCTGGTTTTCTGGCTCCTAGGGCCCAGAACTGTTGCCACAGTCAGGGCATGCTGGTTTTGACAGCACAGGAAAAGTCAAGATTTGCTGAATTACTTTTGCAGGCAGGGACAGCCTTAGCTCCTGCAGTTGAATGTGTCTCCTCAGCCAGAAGGTCTGTTACTGGGACAGTGTCAGCAAAAAATGAGGTAGCAGTGGTGGTGTGACTGAGAGGATGCAGAAAAGAGCAGAGGTGAGATCTGTGGAGAGACAGCAGTGGACAAAGCATAGCAGTTTGGGCACAAGCAGATACCAGTTGTGAAGGAGGGCTGGGAACCTAGAACATCACACCAACACTCTCTGCCAGGATCAAACTCATCTTTCTGCAGTTTTTTTGTAAACTTTAACAATTTCCTGTAAAAATATTTTTTGCCCAAAGCAGGAGAGAGGGGAAAGCAGGAAATTCTTTAGGTTAGAACGTTGAAATTCTTCACTGCTATTGTTTAACTTTGAAAGATAAACCCCTTCTATTCTTTGCTGTTTTACTTTCTCAAAGAAAATGTAGATACTAAAAAGCCCATTTATTAACTTTTCAAGTAAAAATCTGACAGTGTCCTGAAGTCTTTAGTATAATCACAGCACTTTTGATGTCTGTCATGAAATATTTTCTCTGCAACCGGTTTGAAGTGCAGACATGTAAGCACTGAGAGATTGACAGGACCTGCCTTGGAGCACATGGCAGGGCATGCTGGTGGAGTTACTGCTTTCTGCACTGAGTGGGCATGAGCTGAAGCCTGCTGCTGCCGGGATGGGTGGGCCAGGCCTGGAGTGGCCCTTGCTCGGGCGGAGAGCTCCTACCTTTCTGCTGTGTGTCTCTCCTGCCCTTAGGAAGGAAAGACTTTGAACAGAACAGTTGCTCATGCTGGCTGTTGAAAGTGGATTCCCAAGTTCAGCTGGAAAGTGACAGATGAAGGATTTACAGAAAGACCTCGCTCATTCTCTGAGGCTCAGGTCTCTCTCCTCTCAGCACAGGGTGTCTCTGCTTTACTCTTCACATCTGTGTTTCCCTCTCCTGCTGCTGCCTTCCTGGCTGCCCCCTGCAGCCTCATACTGCACCATGGGCTCACCTTAACTGCAGGGTCACAGCTCTCGGCTCCAGACCAAGCATTTTCCTCCACTGGCAGCTGCCCCTGGACTGCTGGCCCCAGTTGCTTCTCAGGCTTTTGTTTAAAACTTGGACAGTTTTTCTTCTTTGTTCTAGCACTGGTGCAGTTCCAGAGAAAGTAGCAGCAGTGGAAACAATGGCTTATTCACTTTTATCACTCTTTCTTATAGCTGTGTAGCGTTATCCTTCATTTTTGCCTACAGACAAGGTAAAATGCTTCAAGATCAGCTGGGAGGGAAGTCAAAAGGCTTGTGCTGTGCTTGGTGGCTAGAAAAGCTCAGTCTGTAGTGGTGTTCTCCACGGGAGCCCGTTGCTTTCCAGCTGAGGTGCGAGACATACTGGTTCAACCAGGAGACTATGCCACACTGCCCAAACCCAGTCCAGAGCGGGCAGGTTGAAAGGCTGTGCTCTTCCTGCCCAAAACCCTCCTGGGGGGGAGGCAGCTGTGCCAGGGCTTGGATGGAGATCTCTTTTGTGAGGATGAGGGAAAGGCAAAGGAGATGTTCAGCACTTTTCTGATCACGTGCTTGAATGCAAGGGAAAGGGAGGTGCCGCCCCAACAGGCTGATCCTGCAATTGCCTCTGCTTGCCAGTAGCCTGGCAGTAGCACAGACCTCTGCCAAGGTGGGGGTTCCTCCCGTCAAGTCTAAATGACTGGCTGGAAAGTCAAGCAGGTCTGAGAAAGTCATCCGGTTACAGTCCGTACTTGCATACATGACCGTACCAGCTGTTATTTTAGGGAATGGCAATATTTTTCCATTAAACAGATTAAATAGAGGGAAAAAGAGTAAGTAAACCCAAAAAGACTTTTGCAGTGTTTCCAGTGAAAAAAACAGAAAGAAAAAGAGGCCCAGGGCAACCTTCGGATGGATCTTAGTAAGCCTGGGAGGGTGATGGTCTTGTAGGCAAATTGTGGGTGACAGGCCTCCCATAGCCCTTCCCCTTGCCAGCTGCTGCTCTGAGGGGTATATATGGCCTTTTTGGGGCAGGTGTGCTCACTGCTGGGCACATGCAAGGATCAGTTCAGCAATTAAATGCAACAGCCTCTGCTGCCCCCTGGTCAGAAGGCAGCATCTCCTACTGGCATTGAACCTGCTCCCCCTTCAGAGGGACCTGTATGCTCTGAAGAAAAATGTGTTTAAAAGCTACAGGCTTTATTTAACTAAATCTTGCTTAGATTGCTATTTTTAACTGGGGGGAGGCGTGGGGCACAACAAAACCAACCTGACATAGTAAAAGTTAGAGGATTGGTTAAGCCCTGCTCTGGGAAAGGGGCACGAGGAGGGAGGAAAGAAGTCCATGGTTTTGAAATCTAGCTTGCGATGCAGTGCTGGATGCAGAATGGAAATAGACACTGTGTGGGTGCAGGCCTAATCGGAAATGGGTGTGCTTGCCCACACTTGGCTGCCTGGAAAGTGGTGGCTGTGCTGGGCTTACCCAGCCCTGGCTCAGCCACAGCTGCCTGATTGTACGTGGCATTTGGAGCTGAAGCTGTGCCTCAGGCTTCAATGCTGCCCAAATGTTTCTGCCTCTGCTTTCTGCTTCTCTTCTGTCAGGATCCTGCAGACTGCTTCATTGCTCTTTTTCTCAGGCAGTGGTGTTGGCGCTGCCAGCAACATGGTTCAAACCTGTTTGCTAACAGTGGAAGTAGAGTTGCACTCCAGAGGGGCACTAGCTTCTGCTCTTTTCGGATGACAGTATTTGCAGTTTAGGGCCATGCAGGGTCATAGGGTATCACTTAACAGTGTGCCTATATGCTTTTCAAGAGTATGCTCATGGACTTACTGCAGTCATTCCTTTAAAGATCAAGTAAGCTTAATTATCTCTTTGCACCTCTGTGCCCTTCCTGCCTTTAAAGCTAAACTGTGAGCCATTTTCACCCATCTCCATGGGTGGATCTGACAGCTTACCCTTCTATTTATCTAGCTTGATATTTTATGGAATGTGTTACAGTTAAATGTTCTGGTTCATAAAGCCAATTTAAAAATAAAATATGGATTTGGTCATTCAAATATGTGCTCTGTTCTGTGCTTTAGAAATTCTCCTTGGAGCAAGTCTCTTCCTCATGAGGATTTGCAGTTTAGAGTTCATTAATATTGCCTACCCATTCTCCCAAGCACTCAATCCTAACTGATGGTAGAGGCTGCTTAAGAGAGAAGAATGAACAGGAACACCTCCAAATATGAGTGTGCTGGGAGAGGTGTTCCATTTCCCCATCACTGGCTGGGCCACTAGGCACAGAGAGGAAGCACTGTGGGAAGGGAAAGGAGCTCAGTGCTTCAAGGAGGAGGATTTGGAGATTTGCAGGGAAAGCTTGGTGTGGACCTGGTGTGGGCCAGAACACACAACTGGGCTGTGTTAGCATGGCTGCCTCTGAACTTTGTTTTTACACCTCCCCTCTTGCAGTAAGGTGCTGCCAAAAGAGATGTTTCAGTGACTGTGCCCTGCACCCCAAGGCATGGCCTGCAGTGATCCCTGCAGCCAGCTCCAGCGAAGGGAGGCTGGCGTGGGTCTCATATTTCTCATGTTGTCAACAGCAAGCAAGCAGGATGGAGCCAAGAGGCAAGTGAACAGGCCGCACTGGCTTAGCCTGCTACAGCTCAGAAAGGCATGAAACCAACCTGGCTTGTTCCAAAGGAGTAACTGGCCCTGGGACATAATTATTTTGCCCTGATCCTTGAGAATAGACATGCAAAACCTCCTTAATATTGCTATGTAATTACTCCCAATGTTAGTAAGCCAAACTCAAGAAATCATGATCTCTTCTTTCTGGCCTTCAACTTACTTCTTTTGTTTTCAGCTAAGTGTTTCTTTGACTGCTTAAAAACAAGTGGGAACAGTTCTGTTATGCTTCCTACCACCTTGTAATTTATGCTTTAGCAGCATTGTTCCTACCAATCACTTTTGGAAAGATCTCTTTCTGTGAACTGTTGTTCTTTTTTTGAGAAGAAAACTTGTTGGGAGACTTCCCAAGCCCCATTTATTTAAATCACAAATCTTGGTCACTACTGGGAGCTGCATCTATTTCTTTGATGAAATGGTAAACTAGGATTGTAGCCAACACCTATAAAAATGGCATTAGTAGAGTTGTAAGAGTCTAATGGCTCTGAGTGTAAACTCCACATATAATGTAGTAAACGTTACAATCCACATTTTCAATGTAAAAATGGAAATGAGATACAATAAGCAGCTCCCCTGAGGTACCAGTGTAAAATCTACAGTAAATTCTTACAGCACTAAAGAAGAAAAGAAAAATCGCAGCTAGTTGCTAGCTACTGTAATAGGAGGATTTTCTTGCTCACCTTATACTCTGGGTTATCTCTGTGCATTTCTAGTCCTTCTGGTTTGTAGGTAGTTCTTAAACACAGCTTTACTCGTTTTGCATAAAAACACACAGTCTGGGAGCATGTCTGCTCTGAAGAGCTGGAGTCAAATCTTCTTGCCAGAAAGAGGGGCTGTGCTGCGCAGTGGAGCAGAGCAGGGAATCACCCCTCAACTTAGGCACCAGAGGAGATGATATAAGTCTGCAATCTCAGAAATGACCTGCAGCAGTAGCTTTGGAAACTGTGGTACCCCAGGGGAGGACAAGACTGGGCTCGGCCAAATGCTGTTGAAAGAGTACTGGGAGATCCTGTTCTAGATTTGTCTTTGCATGGCTCCCCTTGCACAGGAGAATTTCTATTTTATTGAACTCGCAAGTAAAACAGGCTAGTGTGGGTTGGGTTTTTTCTGTGCAAAATTGAAAGCCGTTGTTCCTTAGAGATGGGGATGCTTTGCTGGCTATATAGGAGATAGTGTTGTACTGATTGTCTGTTCAGAGAAACCTTGCCTAGTAATGACAACCTGACTGGATTTGCGAACTAGTGTGTTAAAATATTCTGCAGGAAAATTAGTACACTCTTTTGGCAGCTATAAAGGAAAGTTGATTCTGCTTGGTTTTTCCTCTGGGAAAGAAGTCGTTCTGCATGGGGTGCTTTTCCTTTGTATCTGCCCTACCAGCCTCCAGGCTTCTGGGTAATTGCTTGTAGGTATCTAGACTTGAGAAGATGCGTGAGTCGGTTCCCCACCTGCCAAGAAGTCAGGAACCGGAGGCTGCAGATACCCACTCTGCAGCCGGCGTAGCCTTTAGTGCAAGACTGCCCTTTCTGCCATGTCCCCTCGGCCAGCTTTTCCCACCTGCTGCCCTGTCCCACTCAGGGTATGGTAGCACAAGGTGCCTGCCCAGACTGTCAGAGTTGCTTTCTGTGTCCCAGTCTTGCATGGGCATGACAGACAGTGCAACATCTACTCCCAAATATCGAGATGAATGATTACAAAAAGTGCTATTTTTGAAGACATAGCAGTCGATTATGCATTTGACAGAAGGTTTTAGGAAATAGGCAATGTGGGATGTACTGGGAAGAAAAAAAATCAATCTGTGTATTTGTCTTTTAACTAGTTGGAGACACATTGGCACATATTTTTGGCACATTAATGAATTCTGCCTTATTTAATCTCTGCTACTCTTGTAATATGAATTTGTGTTCCATTTGGGTGTTAAAAATCAGAAAGTCAGAGAGTTAAGTTTCTAGAGGAAGTTATAATCACTTCAGGCTCCTGAGCCGGAATGGGGAGGCAGCTACAGTTGCTCTGGAGGAGAGCAACCAGACAAAAGGCTTCATAATGCAGTTTGTAGCGCATCCCTGTAGCTGCACATCGGTGAGAGGGAGGGCTCTGTGTAGCAGCTTAGCTCCCCACAACTTCCTGGCAAACACCATCATTCAGCCACACGCTCCAGCCCAAGCTGCTGGCTGTGCTGGAGTGCACAGGCCAGGGAGTGCACAGGCACTGAAAGCCTCAGCAAGCATGCTGGGGGCTGGAGGGTGCCTTTTTTCAGAATAAATTTTGCCAGTTTATTTGCATCTGAATCTGTCCTGCTTTAAACTTGCAAGTCCTCAGTGCTTATCATTTACTTACTTTCAGTAAATGTAATTCTTTTCCTTCTTTCCTCATTGTATATCCATGTCAATAATTTTTTTTTATTTCAACTAATAGAGAACTGCCACATACAAAAGATCTTATAGTTTGGCAAAAAATGGCTTAAATAAGGAAACACTGCATCTTTTGTGGAATAAGGGTCAGTTAGATTTATTTTCTTTTTCCCCAAGGGTGAATATTTAGGAAGACAGAAGGGGAAGATTTAGAGAAAACAGCACTGGAGCTGGCATCAACAGCAGTGGTATGAGCAGCAACAGAGAAGTTAGAAAGCTAGCTCATTTGTACAGTGTTAAGCTTGCTTCTGTGGTGTGTTAGGGAGGACAGCCAGGGTCAAAGCTGACTGCGCTGGGCTAGCTGGGCAGTAGAGGCTAGTGGCACATCTGGGCATTTCAGCTAGAGGTGGCCTATATTTTTCCATAATTTTTCCATAGTGCAGTTTCATTTGAAATCAAAACATTTCATGGGAGCAGGTAAATTGTTGATATTTGTGAGATGAAAAAATGGTGATTTTTTTTTTTTTACTCCCCCCATGCTTGACAAAACAATTTTGTTTTGACAGTGTCAAAATAACAGGCTTTCAGAGAATTGTTTAGAAAACTCAAAAATGTGATTTTGTCAAAACCAATTTTTTCTGTGTGAAATTGTCACTTTTGATCAAATGTTTGATCTAAAGTTTCTAGAAAAACTAGTGGTAAATTGGGGTGTTTAATTGTGAGCAATTTTGTCCCATTGTCAGTATTTTGTACGATTCCTCGTATTGTCCTTTCATCTCACAACACCCTTCCTCTACCTGTTCACTCTGAATAAGGTTGGCTCATAAAAGCACATAGAGTTTAAATCTACTTTACAGGAAACACTGAAAATTTGTTATTTGTTTTGCCACTTTTGAGACAAAATATTTTGAAAACATCAACAGCAATGTTAGACACAGAAATTGTTTTTATTTTTATATTTTATTTCTGACTGACAACAAAGCCAAATTCCAAAATCAGATCAAATTTTTCATGAAATGTAAATGTTGAGGTCTGGTCTGCCTTAGGGTTTTTGGTTTTTTTCCCCTATATTTCTGAAAGAAAAGGATGTAACAATATAGTTATGAATGATTTAATTAGTGCTAAGCTGAAGTGAAAATAGGTTTTAATCTATAAGAAAATCCAAATTTTTCTGAGGCTTGCGAAGGGAGTAGAGGAAGGTGTGAATTTATTTCCAGCTACATGCAGTGTCAAATACAGAAATTCAGTTGATCCCCAGGCTGCACAATTTTTCATGAACAAGGAGGAAGGAGGGGAGGCGACCAAGTTTACACCACAGAAAGAGGAAATGGGGAAAACTTAAACACCATCCTGGCGGATGCTGATGCCCCAGGAAGTGCACCCCTGGGTAGAGCAGAGCAGCTGGGGGTTTGTAGGTCTGATGTGAGAAGGATTTGTGCTGCTCTCCCTGCGGAGTCACCTTGTCCATGGCAGGGTGGATCCATTTCTGGTCCAGCTATCAGGAGCCCGCATGACCCAGTTGCAGCCTCACGCATAAACACTTAGTGATTTCATTTTATGTGAAGTCCAGCTGTCCTCATTCTTTGAAGTACCTTCTCTAGCGTTAACAGATGTTCAGTATCACTTTGCTGCTGTAATCAGGATGTCCTTGATCTTCATTATGATGCACTGTACCTCTGTGAGTGACTCCTCTGTGTATGTATTTTCTCCCTGGTGCTCTGGAAGATCACAGGCACGGAGGAAGCTCACCCTAGTCCCTGGGCAGATTTGAATGTCTAGCTGAACATTGCAGTCAGCTGGGGCAGAACAGTGAGTGGCTGCTCAAGTTCATCACCAGCGTACCCTAGACAAAAGTTAATTTTATTTGCAGAGCTATTTGGAAAAGTCTGAGTGTCTGTATGGGCTTGTTCCATCTGATGTCTGAATTGCTGTGTTTTCAGTTTCTTGCTGTTATGTCATTTAAATTCCTCCTTATTTCGTGATTTGTTTTTAAGGAAGTATTGATACTTCTGGAGGTTGGTGAAGTGCCACAGATCAGCTTGTTTACTAGACACTGGTTTTAATCTGGTCTAGGTCACCAGAAACAATCATGCCATTTAACAACTCATTGCTGTATTTAAGAGGAGGAAATACTCTCATTCAATTTCCCAGTGGAAAAGCATTTTATCATAACTCCCTGGGAGGAAGCTCCACTCCGTAAATAGCATCCGTTGGCAACGGGAGTAGTGCCTGCCTACCAGTGCTGTTGTCATCTCCACTGGTACATTATTGACAGTCTGATCACTCCTGCACCTCAAGTGCCCTATTCCTCCCACAGCAGCAGTCTTCCCATTAAGTGAGAGATGTACCTTTTGGCTTTTGTTTGCCTTTTCACTGATGTAGATTGTGCTCCTACTAAATAATGATAGATGTCCTGCTGCTGATAATGATGGGGAGGGTAATGCTTTAGCACAAACCTGGTAATAAGAAAACTATGTATTTAATTTACTGTAGTTTATTACCTATTAAATTAATGTCCCATGCATGTGGAACATGGTAAGTTTGTCCGAGTTGCTTGGTAGGCAGGTTTTCCTGAGTTCATCTCCTATATCGCATTAGTTTAATATGGATAATGGACACTCTCTTTCTAACACCAGTGGAAGCTGTCCTTGTCTTCCTTCATTTTTTCAGTTCTCAGTTACACTCTTTTCAATGGGTTGCCTGCTGCAACGGGTGCTGGAGGGCCGGTGGCACAGCCTCAGCCCTTTTCTACATCACACCAAGATGGTGAACATTTGTTTTTCTATTAAAATAGAGGCTCCTTCTAAATGTCCTCTTTTTGTAGGGTATAGGATGAATTTAATGAGTTTTATAAGTGAATTTAGTAGTTTGTTAAAACTAATCAAAAACAGGTTCCTTGCTAAATCACCATCCATCATTCTGTTCTGGGTGACACTGGTGGACCAGAGCAAATACTTGAAACTGTCTGTATTGTTGGATGGTCAGTGTTGGCTGTATCGAAGAAACTCTCATGATGGTGGTATATTGATGACTGTTATCTAATTCCTGGTGTGGATTTGTTGAGAACTACAGTGTCCTCCAAACTGTTTAGCTGTTGCCCAGAGGAGCTGTGGTACTGGGACTGCAGCAGCTATTGCCCCACCTCAGTTTAGGACCAGCACTGAGACAGAAGTACAGAGGGACATTGTATCTCTATGAAGGGCTCCTGTTAGGAGATTTTTACCCAGCTCTTGTTCTTGAAATGCTATGTGGCCTGTGGCTGCCAGCACCTGGAAGGTTTACAGGGATGTTGCTTGCTTCCTTGGCACAGGGTAGGGTGAAGTATTGTGGGAAGAAGTAGGGCAGCCTTAAAGTTGCTGGATGCTGAGATTGTGGCTGTTCTCAACTTGGGCAATGCCAGCCTTGCTAATGCAATTTAGTAATGCAACTTATGAAGAACAGGAAAAGAGGGGGTGAATCTGCTAGTAGACAAGCCATGACTTTTTAATGTGTCCTTTGCACTTGGCTAACAAGGCAAACCCACCTTGGCAACAGAGCATTTAGATGCCATGCAGTGTGCTGCACACAAGGGTGACTAAGCCTGTGTCACAAGGCACGCTGGTAAAACGAGGTCTTTCCCACGACAATGGACAGGGGACGATTGCCCCGCCTGGAAGCCTGGCTAGGCTGATGTTACCCTTTTGACTCATTTGCATCTGGGATGAAGCTCTTGGTTTCAAGACAGTTATGAAGAGAAGCCAGTCCAGTTGCTAAGGTGGTTTTCAGATAATTTATTTTGAGAATAGTTATTCATGGAAGACTCCATGTTCTTGCTCAGTGGACATGAGCTGAAAGTCCTACAGCCATGAGGTTACCCTTAGATTTGTGGTCGGAGCAGATACGTTGCTGGTTGTTGTCTTCTGGATGTTTCCCTCCTCCTGCTTAAAATCTTTGCCATCTTTTCTGTGTAGAATTCAGAATGTGTAGTCTTCTGAGACACAGGAGCAAGCAAATGAAACAGATCTGGTTGCTTCAGGGCAAAAAATGAAGAGGAGGAAGGGATCAAGCAATAAAATCCTAATGAACACCAAGCTAATAGCTCTTTAAAATCAATATTCATCTACCGAGAGATCACAACTACTAATTGTACAGTTACTGCCTGGCATGAGGACTGGACAGCTTTACAGTTCTGTGTTGGAGTAGGGTATGCCCAGAGTTTTCTGAGACCTGGCTTACTTTCATTTGCCATTTTAACTCTGTGGTTGCTGAGTCTGTGAACTCCTGCAAGCAGTACCAAATACTCGTGTGTTCAGTTAATGCTCACACACTCAGAGTACTAAAATAATTGCTGGTTTGGGGCCAGGACAGGATTTTTCACCTGGATCAGATTTCAATTTTTTGTACTTTCTGTAAAGTAGGACCTGAGTTCATCCAGTACCCACACAGGGAATTAAATTATTTTTCTCTTTTAGGGCTTGTTATACTTATGGGGATTAGTCTTTTTGCTACTTGATTTTAAGTTTGTTGCAGGGTGGTTTGCAACCCACAGCAGGTGGAGATATTGGAATGCCCCTTGTAATGGCGGATGGAACAGGCAGCTGTAGTTGCTGATCTCCACAATACTTTCTGGACTGAAGTTTGTAACATCCTTGTAACGTTTTTATTTGTGAATTACTGACATGTACTTTCATTCTTAATTTTCATTTTATTTATCATACATACATATGTGTGTATGTATGTTTGGAAGCATTTAAGGCACTTTGCTTGTTGATCAGGCATGAGTGATTGTCTTGTACCAAGGAATTGGCTCCATAATAAAATATAGCTTTAAAAATACTTCCTCAGAGGATTAATTATTCAGTTTTCATGCATGATTTGCACTAATGTCAGTGGGAATTGTTATCACAGAACACTGAAAACAAAAACCATGGACCCTGAAGCAGGCAAATGGTTTGTCCTGTGCAAGTCATCAGTCAGAAGGGCTGTTCTTGCCTTATTTAATAGTGGTCAAAACAAAAACACTGGTCAGATTTGATGTTGTCTGTGAAAAATTACCAGTTGCTTAAGTGCAAGTCCGGCTTATCCTGGCAGCTGAGTTTGGCATAGTACCAGTTCTCCGGGTACATTGAACTCTTGAGGTGCCAGTGAAGGTGGAAGGTGGATTTGCTCCTTGTGCATTACTCCTCTAAACCATCACATCTGCAAGCTGCAGCTGTGAGAGAAACAGAGACCCAGCTTCTGAAGCTCTGGAACGGTGATCTCTTTGTGAGATGCAGGGTTTGTCCTCTGTATCTTAGCAATATAACCCCAACAGTTGATTTAGTGAGTTGCTATATATTAATGTAGCTATGTATTTGTCGAGAGTGTGAATTAATTTTAAAATAGGCGGCTTGGCCTGGTAAAGGTAAAGAGCCACTTCTGGTAGACTGGAGCCCGCTCTGGTAGTACAGCTTGTGCTGGGAATGGAGTTATTCTTTAAATAAAATTCACATGAGAGTATGCCATGTGGAGTCAGATCCATAACAGTGACAAGGAGCTATGGAGTGTGGTCATGCAGTGGTAAGAAACCTGTGTTTGGGACTGGAAATGTATTTAGGCTTATCTGAAGTAGACCATTGTGTCAGTTCATGCTACAGCAATCTTTTAAACAGTTGTTACTTATTATTATTATCCAGATTGAATTAGATGCTGTACAAGCACAGAACATAAAGATGGGCCCTGCCCAGAAAAACTTAATATGGATGTGACTGTTTAAGCTTTTTTTTTTTTTTTTTAAATAAATACATAACAGCTGCTGCCATTCCAGAGGAAGGAATGAGCCTATGAAATATCTGGCTTATATAAAAGTTAACAGTTCTTTTAAGTTAGAGTCAAGTGATGGAGTGGGTGTGAAGGGGTGGGAAAGTACTCAGATTACCCACAACCCTGGCCTAGCTGGGGTTTCCTGCTAATCAGATCAGCAGTGAAACTGTTAACAATGTTGACATTCACATTGTCATCATTAAACTGCAGCCTAAACACTCCCTTTTGATTAAAGGCAGCATCTTAAATCTCTCCTCACTATTGTTGGAGCATTCCAGCAGCTCGAGCCAGCAGTCTGGCCTTACATCCCTGCCTGGAAGGTTTCCCTTCAAACCAGAAGACTAGGAAACTCCACTGTCACTGAAAATAGCTGAGAACTTGCTTTTCTTTGTATGGGGCAGAGCACATAGTTGTACATACGATATTTTTCTTTTCTTTCTGTTGAGAAAATGATGAGAATGGGCTGCCTATTCTGTGACTTGGCTGCACGCAAAGGCAATAACAGACAAGATACTTGACTTTTGACCGTAGTTCAAATGTGGCTTTTAGAATTACAGGTGCAAGTTTTGTGGTTATAAATTGCTGTTGCAAAAAGGGGAGATGGCCCTGGAATAAACTGTGCCACCCGCTTTAGCAGTGGGAAACTAAACATGCATGAGGGATGTTACTGGAGAAAAGTTAGCATCTTGTAACCACCTGTCCCGCTACAGTGGGACCCTTAGAGATAATTAAAGACAAGTATGTGTTCAAACAAAAGGCAGGGGTTCTCCCTTTCCACTCCTTCCTCTTAATTTAATCAAAATAAGACAATATGTTTTTGTTGGTTTGTTTGTTGTGTTTTTATTTTTCAGTTTCTTAATGTTGAGGGAAATGAATTTGCCCCAGTGTGTGAGGCAAAGCCCAGTTAAACTCAAAGCCATGTCCTGGGATACCCATCCAAAAAAAAGTTTGAATGGAAACATTGACACAGCCTGACCTGCAGTGGTAGTGCTGTGCCTCATTGCAGTAATCACAGAATGCATGAGAAGCTGGAGCGTAGCCCTGGGTGGGGTGCAGCAGTGGTAGGTTTTATAGGGTGCCACGTGTATTGGAAACATGGTCGTAAATGTGCATAAAAATTATCATCTTCAACTAATAAAATGAGTCAGAGTAAATAGGGGAATGTGAAAACACATTCTCTGCTTGTTTTATTGAATAGGGGCTTGGCTCTAGAGCTATGGTCATTCTTTTTGGGGAAGGCTTTTTCTTTCTTTTTCTCAGGATATATGTGTGAGAGAAAGGATACATTAAAAAAAGAGGAAGAAAAAAACCTCAACCCATTTATATCCTTCCTAAACAGCTTAGCTTTATTGCTGTGTGGAGTCCTACCCAGTCTCTTCACTGGGCAAGAGTTTGCAAATGCTTTTCCTCTCTTGTAAGTGAACCTTCCTGCCTGGGGCAGCCAGGAGCTTGCTGCCAGGTTGCTTATGGCGGAGTCACTACTGCAAGGCTTTGGGCGCAGGTGGATGCAGCTCACATCTACCTGCAAAACCCTGTGCAGGCGCGTGGGCTTGGATTCTTGACGGTGTTGGAGACAGTTTCTCTCTCCTCTTAGTGCTGTGCTAAATCTGAGTGCCAGAAGAAAGGAAAATAAGCATATTTAGAGGAAGTTAGAATGGAGAATCTTCAGCGTAAGCTGCTGGATCCATTCACCTCACAGTATCTTGTTTGGTTGTGTGGATATGCCTCAGGCCTGCTGGCTGCTGCTGAGTCCCCAGAAGTTGTAAACGAACATTCTATTCACAGTAGTGCTTTGTACTAGGGAAACGACAAGGGCCAAATCCTGTCCTCTGCAACCCCATGGTAGGTGGCAAGGGCTCTTCTCGAGCCAGGTGCTGGAGTGCTAGCGCTGTGACCATGCATGGTCCCCATGCTGATTGTGCCCTCCTTTGCTCTTCAAAGTCCAAAATAATACCTTCTTGTAAGGAGAAAAATTGGGGATTTGTTTCCCCCGTCCTTTGTTCAAAAGTAGCATGGTTCCGATGATGTCCTGGGGAGGTTTGGCGCTCCATAAGCCACTCCTGCCTTCTGCCATGTGACAGATGCAAAAGATCCTTTCATGTTTACCGTGGTGGCATGACAACAATGTGTGTCCCTGATTACTGGCAGCATGTCACTCCCAAGGTTATGGAGTGCAAATGATTCTGTAGCCATAAAAAATTAATCTCTGTGTTCTCTGGTTTGTCAGTCTATACATAATTGGCCACATTCAAATTTCCATCAGGCTGGTACAAATTAAGAATAATCCAGCTGAGTTTATAATTGCTCAATCTAGTATAAAGGTTAGGGAAATACAGCGTCTACCTCTTTCTCTCTGTGTACATATATATTTATATATGTAGAGAAATAGATGTCTGTATATATATAAATGTATGTGTATATATGTGTGTATGAAAATGCTCCATACTCCAAAATACATTTTTTTCAAAGATGGAAAGATAGCAAGAGGATCATACTGGAGGGGCAGTAACCATGGGCGGTGTGGAGAAGAGGATTATTATGGACAGTATGGAAGGAATGGGAGGATTAATAAGATTTTTGCTTTCTGCATTCCAGTTTTTGTGTGTGCCTGCACCATTTTATTTGTAGTATATTGTCATGGCAGAAATAAAAGCAAAGTTAATTTACTCAGAGGAAATGAAATAAAACCACGAAGACTTAAACCAGTAAAATGTAAAACATGCTAGTGGCATTGACCTCCTCCTGCTTTACCTTGACACAAAAAATAAATAAAAAAGGTAATGTTCCTGGAAGGCAACTAGTGCTGTGACCTGCACTAATTAATCTGCCCATCAGATCCGATTAAGCACTTCGAAATCTGGCAAATTGCCACTCTTCTTGAGACAGAAATGTAAATAAATACAAAGGTGGTAAATCACAGCCCTCCAGTGATGCCTCTGTCAGCGGTCATGAGCAAAGAGCAGCAGATATTGAGCCTCCAAACACTCTGTGCCTGATAATAAAAATGTTTTTGTGTGCAGGGATGAAGCAGAGCACATCACCATCTGCTCAAGTCCCTCTGATGTCGGGCAGCTTACGCAGCAGCTGAAAGGCCGTCTCTCCTGGATGCAGCCCCAGTCAAGCAACAGGTACAGAGCCTGAGGGCAGGGCAGCATCCGCTGTGGGCACAGTTTTTCCCACATGCGTTAGAGTGGAGGTTTGAGACGTGATTCACATACAGTGGTTAGTTTCTGCTTGGACTCCAGTCTCTGCTGGGAGAGCAGATGAGCTGCAAAGCCACCTGAAGGGGTTGTGCTTGCCCTGGGAGGGGATTTGCGGGTGTTTTCCAGAGCTGCTCTTGCAGCTGACTGTTGGTTCCTTTGCACCATTTGGTGAATGAGGGCAAATCCCTGCAAGGGCAGCTGTGGAGTTCCTTCACCACGCTCACGGCAGCATGCTGCTGCTTCCCATGCTTGGGCAGCTGGCCTGACCCTGCACCAACTTTAAGCTGGATCTATGCTTTAGAATAAAGTGGAGATGATGGCACCAGTGTTACCACTTGCTTTATAACCCCCTCCCTGGTTTGAGACTATCTGGTGCGACAGAGATTTCTAAATAAAGTGTATTCAAATTGGTAAGATGCTTTGATTTGATGCTTTGGTCTGAACCATAAAATTATTTCCCTGGATTGTTGGCCTTGGTGTACCATTAAACATTTAAGACTTAGAATGTCTTTATGGGGAAGGACTGAAGTTATTCCAGGTAAGGTGATATTATCTTCAGTTACCCACAGTGGACTGCAGGGGCTGATGGATCAGTCCCGCCTACTCTGCTTGTGTACATACAATAAAAGAATAACAAAATATAGATGAAAGTGGGGTCTGACTGTTCAGGAGCTCTGACCATGCCTGTAAAACAGTGGAGTCCTAAAAGTTTATAAATAACTTGAACCAGCTTTACTTTGGATCACTTCGTTATAGACAGTTAATTTTAACAAAGGGCTTTAAAGTACATAAAAAAGGAGAAGGTTAATGAAACTGAAGGGCGGAGGGCAGTATGTCAAAGGTCCTCTTTCTGAGTGTTCAGATTGCTGAAAGCTGTAACTTCCAGTGTTGGAGCTGTAAGATGGCTGTAAGTAACAGTAACCCCCATAGCACCTGGTGCAGTTGATACAGTGAAAGCTGGCTGGCTTGTGCACGGATGATGGGATTTCCCTTTTCACACAGACTTTGAAAGGAAAGGTGAGCTGGCGATGCTGAGGAGTGGTAGTCTCAGCCCCAGAGAGTCTAGTATTGAAATTCAAGCTCTTTTAAGGCATTTAGGTCACAGTTTTCTGAGACTTGAGAGAAACAGGTTGGGGGTGGTTTAAATAAAGATCTCATATCTTCATGTACCTGAGAAATGGCCTGGTTTTCAGAGGTGCTGAACCCACACTTGACAAATGATTGACTGATTTCTTTACAGACATTATTTTCTTTGTGTAACCGCCTCTGAAGTTTAATCCTGGGTTGTAGGTGGTGTGAAAGCCTGTTTAGTGGAAAAGAAAAAAAATTTTTTTCTCCCTCTGTATTACACAATAGCATTGAAATTACTTTCAGAGAGAAAAGTGATTTACATTTTTAAAAGACTATCCCAGTATGGAGTACCTCTCTGCCCTGCTATCCACACGGAGCAGTGCTGGTGTGGAGAGAGAGGGTGCCCCACAGCTTAGTAGGGGCTCCCTGGGGTCAGCAGGACTCTGTGCTTCCTTGTGCATGGCCAGTCTTGCAGGTCTATATTTTTCTCTTCCCCCAAAAAAGATTGCCCTCCTGTAGGGAGGAGTCTGTTTGCTGGGCAGCCTGTTGCCATCGAATGGTCCTTTTTACAGGCAATCTGTGCTCGTTACTATTTACTTATGCATATGTTTTCTGCATCCCCTGTCACCAGAATAGAGACCACATGACCTGCTCTTCCTTCCAGTGCTTCCTTTGAGCAAACAGCTGAAGGCTGAAATAGGGCAGTGCTGAAATAGAGAGGGCTAAGAAGCTTAAATCAAATGTAGCTGGGTGAATCTGCTGCAGTATTTTACCTGCACATGTCTAGTTCAAGCCAACATAGTCCATTGTCCATTTTAAGGGAGCAAGTGCAGACAGAGGCCACTGGAACAAGGGAGAGGCAACGTGCTGCCAGAGAAGAAGTAGGTGGTTAGGTTGTCAAGGGTGTCTCCTTCAGAGGTGAGGCTGAATTGGGAAATGTGCTCCTGAGCCCCCATGTGTGGTCCCCATGGTCTATACCCTTGTGAGGCTGGCAGCTTCAGGGTGAATGGAGTACACAGTCACAGGCGATGCACATGCTGGGCAGATGCCAGCTTCATTTGTGGAAGTAAGTCAGTTGTGATGATCTGCTTGGAGACATAGAGATCAGGTTTGGAAGAAAGTTCTACAGTGCATTTTCTCCTAGACGTTGCTATCTCACCTGCAGGCTGCTGGGTTTCCAGCGGGTCAGCCCTGCTGTACAGGTCAGAGCAAAACCAGGTACCGCGGGGCCATGGTAGTGCAAGGGCTGGCAGCCTGGCATGATGTGCGGTTCAGCTTTCATTATTATGGCAGAGAGCCCTGAGGCTTGGGAACAACACAATGTGACAGATTTCAGAGAAGAGCTACAAGCCCTGTCTTTGGGTCTCCCTGCTCATTCAAAGCAAGTACAGCATGATGCAGCCATTAAACAATATTAATTCAAGGGCTTATGTTCCTAGGCTGAGTTTAATCCATAGAAGCAGAAAAGGCCTCTGTCCTTCAAACTACTCCGTGCTTTGAAAATGGTAATGTTCTGCACTGTGTTCTGTCTGGGAGATGACTTGAAGTGCACTGCAGGCTCCGAACCAATGACCTGTGAACATGTCCGTGCCATGGCAAATCTTTGGTCTGCTGATTGTCTGTTTTTATGAATTGTCACAAAAGGATTCCTTGGCTAGCACACCTTCTCCTCCCATAACTTCACAATGCTCTGAGCAAATCATCTTTTCTTAAATACAACTGAACAATAGTATCTTGCACAATAGGGAGATGTTTGTTGATTCATTGATGCATGGGGAAAGCAAGCCTTGAATACATCGTACATCGTCTTTATAAAATATGTGCTATGGAGTGCAGTCTCTGGCAAAATATATTACAATCCATTAGCCTTGTAGGAATAATTAAAAAAAAAACCCACCACACTAATCTCAACCAAACCACATAAAACTGACACCTCATGTTTCATATATGAATTAAGCATAGTAGAGCAATTGTCCTTGGCTGTAGGTCCATGTTCTTATGTGACAGTGCCTTCCACACAATTATTTCATCATAAAGGTGTTTACTAACATTATTTTTCTTGCACTAGTTTTTAATAACATCTTTAGGGAACAGTTCCACTTAAGAGTCTTAAATTACTAGCTTTTTTCAGACACATATATATTGGCAGTTATGTTTATGAATGTATTTTGCCATTTCTTTGTGTTTGATATGTTGTGGATTAGTAGGTTATGTGAAACTCAAAAGAGAGTAAGTATTTTTTTCCTCTAGAGTTGATAGTAAATGAAAATCTATTTTCATGAACATCTACAATGGTTTTGAAGTTGTTTTTCTATGAAAGTTAAAAATGAATCAGTTCGCTGTCTGTTCGCCCTATTTGTTTTTAAATTATATCAATATGTTTGAGAATTTTCTGTATCTTCCCCCAGTTTAACAAGTACTACTACAATGACAGTTTAAATAGTATTTTTGATTTATGAAAGGAAACATTTCTTTTCCCCATGTGTTGCGGTTTAACCCCAGCTGGCAACTAAGTACCACACAGCCGCTTGCTCACTCCCCCTGCCAACCCCGGTGGGATGGGGAAGAGAATCAGAAAAAGGTAGAATATTTAGGTTGAGATAAGAACAGTTTAATAATTGAAATACAGTAAAATATAATAATAGTAGTAGTAGTAATGAAAAGGGAGATGACAAAAAGAGAGTGAGGAATAAAACCCAAGAACCCCAAGTGATGCACAAGACAGTTGCTCACCCCCTGCTGACCGATGCCAGCCGGTCCCTGAGCAGCGATCGGCCCCTCCTGGCCAACTCCCCCCCACCCCGTTTATATACTGAGCACGATGTTCTGCAGTATGGAACAGCCCTTCGGCTAGTTCGGGTCAGCTGTCCTGGCCTTACTCCATCCTGGCTTCTTGTGCGTCTCTTCACTGGCTGAGCACGGGAAGCTGAAGAGTCCTTGACTTAGGGTAAGCGCTACTTGATAACAACTAAAACATCAGTGTATTATCAACATTATTCTCATACTGAATCCAAAACACAGCACTGCAGCAGCTACTAAGAAAATTAACTCTATCCCAGCTCAAACCAGGACACCATGAAACCCACATTTTGGTGAAGTTCATCACCATTTTGTGTAAAAGCTTTTTTCTTCTCACACCACCACCCCCCACCACCACCCCGCCCCTGACTGTACTTAGTTAAAGGAAAAAACTGCTATGGATATGAAGAGTTCCACAGATTTTAAGAAGAGGGATGGGAAAGACCTATTAGGAACAGAGACGTCTTAACCTCTTGCTCCCAAATCTTAAGTTTTCCATAAATGCTAAAGGGGAGGACAGATGCTCTGCTACTGGGTTAGCTTCGGTCTCGTACCCGTAAGCTTTTGTGGAGCTACCTTGATGAGAAGTGGTGCTTCCTCTCCTGCTCCTCCATCCATCAAGTCTTCTTGTTCAGGCTGGCAAGAGGGCTAGCATGCCATCTTTGTAAGTCACACCAGTCTATGTGTAGCATCATTTATTGCACTTTTTCTTGAACCTAGCTCTTCCAGAGAGACAGAGAACAGTAGCTCAGCTTCAGTGGGGACAAACTTGAAGCTCTCACTGGCCCTTGAGAATGGATTTACTTTGTCTCAGGGCTAAGAAGAAATGCAGCAAGTGCCATTTGTGCATTTGCCCAAGTTGTCTTCCACAAATTGCACACCTCCTGGGTTTAGCCATCCAGAGAGGGACCATCGCAAACAGAGAATTTCATATTCAAATGAGCAGACAAACAACATTAGTGTTTAATCTTGCTTGGCGTTGTCAGCTATTATTAAAATGGGTTTTCTCTCTCTTTCTTTGCCTTTTCTACTTTGTTTATACCATCCTCACAAATTCAAATTAATGTATGGAAAAATTGTCACCAGGAAAAAATTACTCAGACTCAGTGCCAGTGATACCAAAGTTAACAAGGTATTTAAAAATCAAACAAAATATTACAAGTGGGTAAGAATATGATGTTTTAAGGCACAAAAAGGCATACTAAAGAGCAATTATTAATTACAAAGTGTCAGCTTATTATTTATGTAAGTAATTTGTGTAATGGTTGAAAAAAGCAAAATTTATTAAATTTCTTTTTCTTTCTCTAAATGTGCATATTTTTCTTGGTCTAAACCAACAAGAACAAAAAGCTTTAGGAACTGAAAAAAACAAGAGCAAGAGCTAAACTCTCTTCTTATTTGCACCTGTCAAGCCACACTGAAGTCAGCAAGCTGGTATGGGTGTAAACCCAGAGAGAATGTCAATGTTTGCATTTTCTGCTGTAGAGCCCACGCTTGCTGCTTCAGAGGTAGACTGATGGATCTCAAGCCACAAAAGTCCAAATCCAGGTTTCTAGGTCTACATGCAGTGAAGTGTCAGACAAGGTGAGCACTTGGCAGCTCTGAGTTTGACAAAAGCCCCAGAATGTTTTGGAATTCAGAGAAGGATTTCAGTATCTAAATATTAATTTTGAGCCTAAAGTGATCTTCTGCTTGTGTAGAACTTGGTCATAAGCCCTTGATGTTTAGATAGCCATTTCTGATTTGTTGGCCTCTTATAAAATTCGAGATCACTTGCCACCTTCAGATCTGGTTAGCAGGTGGATTCTAGCTGCCCTCCAAAAAATGTATGATCAGTAGTTTCTGGCTTCTCGAAATCAATTTATTTGTCTTTCTAACATGAAAAAACCTTCTTCCCACCTTGAGATGCACTGAGATGCAAGTTAAAGTCAGAGTTTGTGCATGGCTACAGGCATGATTTGCTATTGCGCTTGGATAGTTCATAGTACAGGTCTATGATGTATTTGAAGAACGAGGGCAGCAATACTGGATCTTTGAGCCTGGAGCTCAAAAGATATGAAGATTATAATGCAAAATCTCTTCTATTTCTTCTTCTCTAAATGTTACCTTTTTCGGAAAACCTAGGGGGAAGAAAATTGGTAGACTTCCCTGTGTACAAGCTCCCCTCTGCCTGAAGAAGATTGCTAAAGTTCAGCCAACCTCCTATGGTGCTTGGCCTTGAAAATATGCAGCACTTGGGACTCTTATATAGCAGTTCCTGGAAAACTTTTTAACATGAAATTTCCATTCCTTAAAGCCAAGGTAAAAGAAGACTTCTTTTATGATCAAGTCATGTAATTCCCAAGTGGCGTTAATGCTGGATGAAAATAGAAATGGAGGCAGAGTAGTGGGTTTTGTAAGTGTGTTGATAGGAAGAGCTGCCATACGCCTACATCCCAACCCAGGGCTGGTTCCCATGTAGAGGGGACTCTCCTTCTCTCAGGAAGATACCTGTATGATAAACAGGAACATGTGAGGTGCTACGTGGTGTGAGGTAAGGGCTGTCTGAGAGAGTTAACGGACTGGGTTGAACTGCTTGGCATGTATTATTTGCTGCAGTCTAATGTGGAGTTTTGGCACTTCAGTACAGTAGCAGCTTTTACACAGTGAATGAGAGAAAAAGCGTGTCTGAATTTTTCCATGAACAGTCAAAAGCCTTTGTGTCTGAAACTTGTACAGAGATGCTAATTCAGAAGAACTTTGGCATTGATTAGACAGGTCACATCTGATGCATTATGCATAAATGAGCCTAAAAATTGCTAGTCTTCACAAATAAAGCAGATACGATGAGGTGATATACATTTTTTTTCTGAAAAGCAGCTGTCGCTTGGGTTCAACAAAGAGTAATTAATAGAGTTTTGAAAGATACGCTATATAATTCCATGAGTACTTAAGGCTAGGGTGAAATAATACCCTATATTGGTCTTGAACCACAATGAATAATACGATTATTTTTACTTTGCAAGAGGTCACAACAAATGTTTGAGATTTAAGCTGCCATAACTACAAATTTAGCAGAAAGTAGGCATTTAATGATAGATTTCATTGCTGTGGTTTAGGTTTTATTTTGAATGTTTGTTTTATCTTAAAAACACTAATGCTAAAATGTTGTCTCAAATCTTTATTTTCAAATTACTTATTATATCGCCATAAATTACAGGGTGCAGTAAAAGCCAGATTTAAAAGGAGGCGTACTTTACTTTCTCATATTTCTAAAAATAGTGCAATGCTTATGAAACACGAATCGTCATTTAAAAAGTTCTTTTTATACAACTGAAGTTGCTAGTGCTGAACTAGTGGCTGTCCTCCAAGTGGCACAATGGAGTGTTCCAAATTTAGGTCTGTAATGGTAGAGGTTAACTTTAGGAAGTCCGAGTAAAACTGTAATCTGTAATTCTACCACAATTACAATGTTTTCTCTCAAATGATAGTGAAGTCCCTGGGGTGAACGCTAGCAAATACTTTGTAAAGATGTTCTTATGGCTTTTATTGTTTTGATGCTTTTGCATTTTCAGCACATTGTATTAGATTCAGCAAAAGACCTGGGCTGTGACCCAGGACTGTTCGGAGGCTGTGGGTTGCCATCGGCTCTCAGCACTCAGCCAGACGCAAAGGGTGGAGCATGTAGTTGATAGCGAAGAGATGCATATGCCACGTTGACAAGATGCTGGGTAAACAAAGCTTAAGGGACACTTGTTAAACTCAACATAGCCAAAAATGAATCTTTTCCATGATATTTTTAGAAGGCTTCAGCCTAAGGAAAACATTCACCTGTGTGACCTGAGGAAAAGTCTAGAGAGCTGGTTGCTATTTAGCCATCAAAAAAACCATATGTGCATCTTTTTCAGATGCCCTCATCAGTTCTTTCCTTCCGGGCATATTTTTGGAAGACTCGCACATCTCCCCCTGTGAATCACAGTATCCTGCTGGCTTGTCAGAGTGAGCTGGGACCAACACATGTCAACCCTGAACCTAAATCATATCTAGTAGGTGTGATGTGAGGGCTGCTGACAGCCAATGCTCCTTTACTGGGCCACCGAAATAACTCTGCACTGCTGCTGCAAGTGCTGCAGCTTGTTCCCTCAGCTCACAGTATAGTCTCTGTGTGGGGGAACCTGAAGGACATGGCCATTATAATGTTACCTTTGCATGGGAGTGAAAAGAGCTGGGTGCCTGCCAGCATTTAAACAGAGAGCTCTGGCGTGCACAGGATGGTCCGGAGAAGCAAGGGTACATAGGTAGCAACCCAAATAGGAAACAGTGCAGCTGCAGACTCTCAGCACCCTTGGGGCTTGGCCTGAACAATATAAAGGTTCAGAATCAGTGGTATTGAAAGCAGGTGCATTGTCAGCAGAAGGCTTCCTGGTCAGCACGAGGCAGTAACAGCCTCGCTGGGGAGAACCCCAGAGGGACTGAGCGTGGGGCCACTTGCTGTGCAGAGGAACAACTGCTCCTGGTGAAACATGATTTCTGAGCAGGCATTTAATAATGAGTTCTTCCAGGCATACCCTCAATAAATGAAAATGTAGTAAAAATCTTTCTTAGCTAACTTCACCAAAGCTTTTGGCCTAATGTGCTGCAGGCATTAGCGCAGCAAGTAGGTGGCCTGTGCTGCTGCCCATACTCTGTCAGGAAGACAAAGAATCTGGGAGAAACATCAATCTGTTTCTCTTCACGGGGCTGTCTCTTCCCCCCTTTGTCAGTCAAAGGTGTCAATGTCTCTCCCCTCTATCCTCCCCCCTCCCCGAGTTGAGTAGTGTCAGTCATTCCTGTTTTTTTCTTTTTATTAATGATTTTGCAAGGCTATGTCATTACTGTGCTATACATTTTTATACAGATGGCACGACTGTGCATTTTAATGGCAAATCTGTTTCTCACATAACGCCTGAACTGCAAAAAGACTTTGACAGACTGGTTCAAGGAAAACAAACTGGTTTTAAATGTAGCAAAAACTAAAACAATGCCTTTTGGCTCTCCTAATCATCTGAACTCAAAGGATGATTTTATTTGGAAGTCAGAAATCTTAAGGAGAAGAGTGGACCAAATGTGCGTGTTGAAAGAAAACCAGAGGAAGGAGGGAGAGAGGTTTGTAATTCATGGGCTGTATGTTTTGTTCAGCAAGACACAGTTTGATCAGAACTGAATCTGGCCTGTAACTCTGGAGATGGACCGTGCATGGTTTTGAATTTCAGGAAGAGCTAAGGTGTTAGGTTTATAAATCTGAAAAGTAGAAGCAGGGGGGCGGGGGATTGGCGGGGAGGCAGGGAACAACCAGAAGATGAAAAATATGTGTATGTTAAATACCACCAAAAGCAAAGAGCACAATACACATTTGCCCATTTTTGGAGAAGCCCATTTCTTCTTTGATCATATCCTTCCCATTTCTTCTTTGATCATACCCTTTATGTTTTATGTTCTTTTAAACCTCTGCAAGTGCAGCCAGTTCTCAATGGTCCTATCATCACCATTCTCTGAAGTGACACATCACTTTCTGTTTGTGTCACTATCCATTTATCTGTTTGATATCTTTACCTTGCAACTGGTATATGGACACAATTCACAGTAGCCCTGATCTTTCATTGGCTTCTACGCTGTGTAGTTTGGTAGCTCAAATCAGAAATGTTAGTCCTCTCTATTTGCTATCTCCAATGTATTCACTTGCATGAATTGGCTGAGATCAGTAGAGTTGCTGGGAGCCTAAAGCTCTTGCATGTCGGAGTGTTCACATCCTTGATGCCTTTATATCCCAAATTCAAAGGACTCATTACTTTGGCACTTATATTGATAGTGAATAAAACTCAGTTGGAAAGGATAACCAGGAGAAAGGGGAGGAGAAACTCATTCTTATTAGTACTGCAAACCCAGATACTCTCTGAGGGCCCCACATAGCAGCAAATTCTGTCTGTCATATCGTTGGGCATGTTCTTGTCTATGCTGGATGCAGTGAAGTGTAAGAATAGTAATGTTTAGATGTCTATAAATATTTGCTTTAACAACATTTGAGAAGCTAGGGTAAATGATTATGAGATAGAAAGCACAGACAGACCTAGCTGCTGTTACTGACATCTCAGCCTCTTTGAAGCAACCTGAAAGTTTCTCTGTAGGTAAGAGGGATCACTAGCTGTTAATGATGGTCTGAGGTGCTGGAAAGGCAATATAATGTACAGAAATTCTCCTCTTGCTCCAAATTTTCCACAGAAATCAGTATTTTCTGCTGCTGCTCTTGATCTGCTGGAGTCCCACCAGTGTTCAGATTTGGCTTCCAGGATGGTTTCCTTTTCTGTAGCCTGGCTGGCTGTAAACATCTGTTTTTTGGTTGGCCAGTGTTTCAATAACATTGCAGAAATTGAGGTAAGGGAAAAGCACTTGTTGGAGTGTCTGCTCCCTCTTTCTTCTTTCAGTCTTAACATTGAGCTTAACATCAGCCTGAAATCACATGGCCATTGACCACAGCTGCATTTTATATCCACTTCCGCAGCATGTGTGTAGCACTGTAAACATAAATTATTGGAGAGTTGTTTCAAGAACAACAGTGTATATAATTAAAAAAGCATCATTTACAGCATTCTTTCATGACAAAGTGCTATGTCACTTTTGTTTCATCATAAATAAAAGGGGCGTTGGATAAATTCTTGGCATGATGGGAAAGCTGCCAAACATGAATGTGGCTTGAATTTATCAGAAATCATTATTATTTTTATACACCATGTTATATAGAAGGCATCCTTTTGTGTGGTGCAAGTAACTTCCTCTCTCCACCCTAAATATGTGGCAGGTGAAAACCATTGCACTGAGACATCATAATGGTAATTTTTTAAAAAGTTATTCCAAATCTTTTTGCGCCTGAAGTGTTTTTCCTTCGTGAAGGCTGTGCTCTAGTTCTAATGCCTGTTTTTTTCTAACTGGAGTGCTCCAGCAGACTTCCAGGACTGTGTCAGGAAGGCTGGGAAGGGGGCAGATGGCACAAGAGTACAGAGCATGTACAAATGGACCAGAGATTAAAAGACTGAGCTCTGTATGCCAGAAGCTTTACTGGTAGTGTAAACTTGGAATATCTCAACTACAGTTGATGTTTTTGTTATGACCTAGTGGGATGAGGCTGCGTTTCTGCCTTTTTAAGCTGTCTAATTTTGGAAGCAGTTAGTAAGTAATAACATTTGATGTACAAAATCCAACAAGACTTTGAGAGTTCAAGTTGCAATTAGTAAATCACACATAAACCCAATTGGGTAGATCCTGTATGCATCGTTTTCAACGCTGACCTGAACACCCTCAGCTGGGTACAGTGGTTATTGTTCCCTGTGTTCAGTTGTTAACCTGTATGATGATGATAGATACCTGCTTGAGATGGTACAGCAGCTAAGGAAATACATGCAGGAACATTTCAGTGACTATATGGAAAATCACCTCAGTCAAGTCTGCAAACCTTTTGATTGACCTTTTGGCAAGCAGAGTTTTGCTTATGTAAGTGATTGCAGAAGGGAGCTTTCAAGAACATGGCCCACAGAACTTTTTGCATGTGAGTCCTGTGAAAACAGAGGCTACTTTTCTAAGGAAGATGAATGTTTTATTGTTGTTTGATCATCCAGTCCATGAGAAGATAGAATAATGAGTGATTTAATCCAAATCAGTAGCTAGTTAACTCAGACAAGGTTGTAGGTAGATGTAGACACAGGTAAGCTTTTCAAACCGCTCTTTAATGACTCTTGGCAATAGCATTACAGGCTTATAAGAGTTTAGCTAGTATCTTGCTTTCTTTTGGAATTTTTACTCCTTATTCCATAGCTCTTGCGATCTGTACTTGTCCAGATGCTCACCCACGGGAATTTGTACTTGATGTAAAAGGATGAGCACAGGCTAGCACTTTGAGCCATGGCAGCATGCTAATGACTGCCTTCTTGGCAACAAGGAGACATAACATCTTTTAAAGAGTTAGATATATAGTATCTGTGGGGGTGAGGGTCAACAGGATAACAGCCACTTAATTTTGTAGGTGGCTGAGAGAAGGTGGCAAGCAAAGCTCTGATTTGTGGTGGGTGTTTTAACAGGACTGTTTGGTACTAAAATAGTATAGTGTAGGAACTGGAAAATTTGCAAAGCCTCTTGTCTTTATGGATCAGGATAGTAAGAGATTCCAATCCATCCTCCACCTTTGCCCAGAAGGTAGTGGCATTTGAGGTGTTAGAGTTTATTTACTATCTATTCATTGTTTCTCCAGCAGGTAACCACTTACTCCATGAAACTCCACGTTTTGTTGAGTGTGGCTTGCTATTTGTTTCTCAGTGGAAGTGGATGTAGTTTTGCTTGCCATGGGATTGTCACAGGTCACCTGCTATTGAAATAAAGATAGGATGATAAATTTCCCAGAGAAAATACCTGTGAAAGTGTCCAGTCCAAAGGGAATCATAGTGGAACTTGTCACAGCTCTCTCCCGAGAACTGTCCGTCAGTCTGTCTGAGCACCTACCCTGGCTGCAGCAGGGCTCCTTTCTAGCCCCAACCTTGGACTTTCTCTGTGTGGAAACCAGGCACAGGGTGCTGGTGCTCAGTGAGTCTTCACCCCTAGGTGGAGGTGAAACATGTCCAGGACCTCAGGTCCAGGCTGAACATGGCCATTACTGCTCCCCACAAACATGGCAATCAGATCCTCGTCCTGAAGGGAAACCCCTGGATGAGATCCACATTTTGGCCATGGAATTCGTTCCTTGAGTAACACTCAGGGGATATCCTAGTTCCTATTACAAACAGCAACAAAGCTGTTGTTCAAGAGATAAGTTGTTTCCTCTTTCTATTAACAGTGCATTAGGAGAACTAATTAGCAGCACCTTAGAGATTTCCCTTCTGGGAATCCAGGCTATAAATATCTTCACTGCTCAGCAAGGAGCTCTGCAGAGTGGGACTGTATGGGGGATACTACAGCTGGTTAAACAATGCAGCCTCTATGTGGGTGTGTCTGTTAGATTAAGAGAATCTGTAAAGCCGCTTCACCGAAAAGTGGTTGTAATTTTTCATCAAAACATTTTTTAATTGAAAAAAATGGCTCTGATTTGCTGGAAAAATGTATGTGGCAAGCTTCTGCTTTGGTTTAATTTTTCCATTTCCCTTCTGTTAGAAAACCAAAACAATTTTACTTTTATCAGCAGAAAAAAAGGAATAGGAGGGATGCAGATAGGAAGGGAATAGTGATCTTTGTGCTGTTGAGCTTCAGAAATTGACCCCTTTCCATTTGTTTAGTAAAGATGCAAATAAGAAATTACAAACAAAGCCTTGTGGGGGGTGGGGGTGGGGGTGGCAGTGGGGTTGGGGAGTTTCACAGTGACTGGCTTCAAACGTTTCTTAGGAGGCTGACGGAAAGCATAGACCTTCCCCAAAGGGTGTTTTGGAGTGAGAGCCTGTCTTAGGCACTTGGCATTTCCATCCAGTGGATCCCAGCCTTCCCTATTGCCTGAAGGTGGAGCCTGGGCAGACTGGGTGCCTAATTTTAATTTTGGCAGCATAAACATTGCCAAATGTTCATTTTGTTCATTTTGTGTGCGTGTGTATGACTGTGAGTAAAACTTGAGGAATTTTTAACCAACTTCATGTCTTAGTTGTATTGACAGAAACGTGGCTAGAAATGAGTTTTGATCCTGACTGTCGATAAATTTTAATATGAGAGAAATTCATAAAATGCTGTGATACAGATCCTGAAGAGGTGATGTTTATGCAATCATGACTGGTACTGGGAGGGTGGGTATTGACTGCTTGTGCATTGGGTTTTTTTTCTGTTGTAAGAGCTAGGGGACATCATATGAAGGTGGTGGACAGTATTTCCTCCCACGATGTGCAGTGCCCCGATGTGCCTGCCTTCCCCTTGTACAGTGCCATTGGCATCTGCTTGGCTGCCTGATCAGACGCTAAGCTTAGAGGCATGCTTGATGTGACTATGAATGGTGAGCAGGAGCATGGGACAACGTGCAGGTTGTCTTCTGCTGCTCTGAGCATAGGAAGTTGGTGACTTAATGCTATTTTTCCTATCTTTTTATGTTCCCTTCCTTTCTTACTGCTCACTAGTCCTCAGAGCACTGCATGTTGCTTTGTGTGCCCTGTGGCTGCCCTGAGAGAGGCAGTTTGGCACCAGGCATTGGCAGCCTTTGGAGGCTGGCTGCTGCATTCCAGCAGCCCCCAGGCTGTCCTTAGTGGCAGTTCCTACCTGCCCGTGTCCAGCCTGCCTGCTTATTGGACAAAGTTAACTTGATCCTTGTTGCAGAAATTCAGGAGGTTGAGATGCGAGCTGTGTGTTAGTGCTGTGTTTGCAATTTCCTGCCCAGACTGACTTCGACTGACATCAGCACTGAGCTTTTTCACCATGCTTAGAAAAAATTGCAACAGAAAGCCTTGCCTGGCAGGGTCTCACCTCTGCCCAGCCGCACAGTTCCCCTGGGAGCCCACCCCTCAGACAGTTTCACTGGAGTTGTGCTGCAGGGAAGCAGGAAGGGTGATCCCAGAGATAGAGTGGTGCAAGGTTCAGAGTCATTCCCGAGGTGGGGCTGTCAGGGCCTGGGGTAAGGAGCACTCAGTAGCCCGAGCAGTTTGGCTTGGTGTGCATGTGTTTGGGTGGAACCGTCAGGAGCAAACAGCACCATGAGGAGGCTGAGCTGAGAGAGGGATGGTGCCAGGATTTCTGTAGAAAGAGAGGACATTGCAGAAACTAATAATGAGACTCTGGCTTCAAACAGATATGAAGAGAAAGATAGCCTGGGACAGGGAGGGCGGTGGAAGAGGAAGCCTTGTTCAAACTGATGGAGAAGTTTCCACTGACTTCCCCGGAGCCTCTGGTTAACTGCTGTCACCTGGGAAAGGATCAGAGAGGGGAAATGGACTCGTCACTGAGGGTGTATTTGGCTGTTCAGGCAGCCTGTGCTCAGGGAAGATACTTGCATGGTCAGCGCGTTCCTCTTGGCCAGCAGAAACCTTCAGTTTGTCGCTCTGTCTGACATTGCTTGCTAGCAGAAATGTACCTTGATGGGAAGCTTAGGACTTCAGATGACTTGAAGCTGAAAGGTGTTCAGCAGTAGAAATACAAAATGTTTTAGGGAAAGGCTTTGCCTGTATCCGAATTTCCAGATTAGCAGTGTCAGTCTTTTTGCATCTCCAGAGTTTTGTACCTTTACAGCTAATGAAAAATGTACAAGCTCCTTATTTTAGAATAATTAGTAGAGTTCTAGAAACCCTTCTCCACTGTTGTTTGCAGAAGTACAAACTTCTTGGTTCAGAACTGCAGAATCCAGAGAGAATAAACTGCATTAACATTTTAGCAGTTGTGTGACCCTTGTGCACGCATGCTTGCTATTATTTCTAGGAGCTCCCTGGATGATAAGCATGATATAAAAAATTTAACCACAAAGAAAAAAAATGTTTAAAGGACTGTTATGGGTCTGACTAATCCCAAAAAAACAAGGGAGCTCAGAATTCAGCTGACTCCATCTGTAGTGTTGGTTGTGCTGGTTTTCATTAGTGAAATCAGTGTTGAATGATGCAATTCACCACCAGCTCTGTATCATCCAGAACCAGAACATTTTCACTGGTGGTTTTTAAAATCCTAGAAATGTTGGGCAGGAAGGAGCTTGAGATATCTTCTTATCCTCTTCAAGGACGTGGAATCAAACATGTATACTCCATCACTGGCATGTGCTTGTCAAAGTTTTTACAAAAACTTCTGGAAAAGTACTGCCTGCAGTTTCCCCCCCTCCAGTATTTCTTAATCTGTGGCCCAAAACCCAACCTGAATCATGTTTAGTCTTGAAGTAGTTCCTTCTTCTCACTTGCTGTGTTGATTCCCGAACCTTCAGACTGGTTTTGAGCACTGCCTCATTTTCCCCATTAAAACACTGCCTCTGGTGTGCGAGGGAGGAGCGAGGGTCGCCCAGGTCCCAGCACAGAGAGACGAGAATGCAGCGCGTGCCTGACTGAGCAAAGGTTGGAGAATACTGTCACTTGCATCAGGTCAGCTGAAATACTGTTTCTAGCCTGGTCTTCAGGCAGAGAGTAAAGTTTTATGTATGACCCATTCATTTAGATACTCATCCTTTTGCTCTGAAAGTGCTGTTGGGCTCCCTCCGCTTCTTCCCCTTGGCTGGTACTGGCTCTGCCAGGCTGCAGAGCTGGGAAGTGGGGATCAGCAGGGATCAGCTCTTCTCTGTGCAGACCCCTTCTGAGAGGGGGACACCAAGGAAGGCCAGATGATAGCAGGTTTGGCTCCCACAAAATAAATAACTTTTCCTCCACTGCCTTCTACCTTCCTCGTGTTACAAAATGCAACTTGAAACGAGTAGAAAACAACTATACATTGTCATGGTACCTCAGGCCAAATACAAAAATGTTACATGTTTTACCTTCTTAGTGGAGAAAATGGAGCGGTTGCTGGGGAGCTGAGGAAATACTTCAGCACTGACAATATAGTCAGCTGACCACTATGTGCATCTAAACAAAACAAAAAAAAAAAGACTGTATTGGCCAAAGCTGTGCTCATTCCCCTTTTTGAATTTGCTTCCTACAGCAATTCTAGCGAACTAAGAATTATTCATAAAAGTTTCCAAGAATAACGAATAAAACCAAATTGTAAGCTGCTTGCAGGCATAGTTAGAAGGAAATCTATTTTTCCAGATTACTCAATGTGAATTATTAATTCTGCTTGACTAATGTAGAGCAGTCTCCTGGTGTTTAAGAGGAAAGACACTCTGCTTTATCAGTACATTTTCACATCACATCATGTTTAACTTTTTCTGCCTTCCTGAATCAAGTCTAGCATCAAGGGAGGGAGCAGAAGTGCTCTGGCGCACACAGCTCTGTGAGACATGAGCTACCTGATAACTTGACTATTCCTGAGGGCTCTTCAGTCCTCAGATGCATGTGAACATGTCCCTTGTAGGGCAGTGGAAGTTGTGAACCTGCATTAAATAAAAAAAACAAAAATCACTTGTAGCTTACACTAAAACAAAGACAACAAAAGACACCCCCTGCCCCATGTTCCTTGGCTATAATTTTTTGTTGCCTTTTTGCCATGTTCATGTCTTTAGCAAACTGTCCCAGAGAGGTTCAGTGCTCTGCTGGCTGTGAATTGCTGGGCTTATATGGGTAGTGCACAGGTGGCTGCTCTAACTGATGGGCTGAGAAGCGACTGGGGTTTAGCTTGTCTGGAAGGAAAGCCTGTCGCAATTTCAGGGTCAAATCCTACATGTATAATTTTGGAGTAATTTCAGTCACTTACTAGAGTTGCTTGGGATTTACTCTGGATTTACACCAGGATGAATTTCATCTGACAGATGAAATAGAGCTGAGAGCATCTGTGCCAAAATTGAACAAAATCTAAACACTTTAGTCCCTTGAGGACGCTCAGCCCAAGTGATGATGGAAAAAATTGAGGAGCTTTGCATTCTGGCAGGTAACTCTCAAAAGCTAGTAAGCTGAAGGAGATGAGCAAAAAGTCACAGCACAGTGAACCAAACCGTTACAAGTACTTTAGGACTGAGCCATTTAAAATATTTTTTAAAAAAGGGTTAGAGAACTCAGACCTCACTTTCCCTGTAAAGCCAGGAGGCAGTTAGATGTGGTGGTGCCTGTGTGCTGCAGGAACAGGCAGGACAAACAGCGTGTGTAGTCAGCTGGAAGGTGAGCCGCAGTGTGGGACTGTCCGGCTGCCCGGTCCGCAGTGCAGTAAGCATTTTCCCATCTACTCTGATGTAGTTTGTGGCAAGGATGAGAAACGCCACAAAAATGAAAATCTTAACAATCAACCCTTACTCGTTACACAGAAACATTTCTCTTTGTATAGTATGACATATTCTAGCTGAAAACAGCCTTTTTTTCCTGTTGTCATTGCCCCCCTCCACCCCCCTTCCTACTGGTTCCTGCGTACTATAGTATACAGCTGGGTTTCTGTGGCTTGAGCTGATTTCTACCTAAAGGACTACGCTCAAAGTAAAAATAATAAATCCAGGGAGGGTGTGTTTGTGTCACAACTACAGGTAGTGCAGTGGGGCTGTCCTTGGTCACCAGGTCAGTACCAGCAACAAAGTTATCACAAGAATTTGTTTTAAAAAAATAAACAAATAGAATAATATAAAAAAAAAAAATTATCTCAAAAAGCGTTGTTACTCATTTTCTCCTGGCCGTGTTCTGCTTTATCTTTTCTGGCTACTTGATGTGTAAGTTACAGTTGCTTAATGATGCAAAACTCGTATCTCCTAAAGCATTCTTCATGAATTGGACACAAAATTTCTATAACTGCTTATTTTAGATAGGAAATGTACTTTTTGGAGTATGCAGTGTCCCTCTTTTGTAAAATATACAGACCCTTCCACTGCATTGTATTTTAGTCACCATTTTTGGATTTCCTTTATCAAAAGAGCCATTAATGACACTTTCCAATTCTCTTTCCACGGGCACATAATATGCTCTATGTCTTTAATTAGCACCTTCGTTCCTCTCCCCCTTCCCCCTCTCCCAGGAAAAAGCCAAACCTTCTTCACTACCAAAATGGCCTGTCAAAACCTGACAACTGAAGTTCTGCCTTGTCAATATGAAATTGTCTGTACCACTGTGCAAGCTGATTATTTGGGACTGGTGCAAAATAACGCACCAGCTGCATTGTCTGCTTTCCTACTTTATTCCATTTCTGCTTAATTTTGTCAGGGCTACTGAAGGATTTCTGGACTCCCCTGAGCGTTTGCTATAGAAAACAGATCATGTTTCCTTAGGGGCTGTGTGGAGAATTGCTCTAGGAGAGTATTTATGGATGCATATGGAAGTTGTACATGTGTATCCATTTCTATATGCTTTCCTGTGTGTATTAGTATATTCAGAAGCACTGAGAACTCTTCTGTCAAAGGATACGTGAATTCAAGCATTGTTTTCCTTTCAGAAGTTGGATTTTACTGGGAATGCTGGCAGGCCCCTCACAACAGAAGGACGGGTGGGTGCTGCTACTGTATATATCTGTTGTTGTCACATTGGATTTTGTGCAATAAAAATAAAACCCTTGGTCAGAAGTGTCATAAAAGTTTGATTGACTTTCCTCTTTAATTGCTTATCATCCTTCAAGAGACTTCTTGGCATTTAGAAACCAGTGAATCTGTTTCCCATTTCTTTAGGCTTTATAAATACACCCTGTTTATATTAAAATGATAGACAAATATACATAAAGCTGGAAAACATGACCACAAACTCTTTTCCTCTCTCTATGCATTTTAAAAAAAAACACCCTAAAGACACTTTTATTGTTGCTAAACTTTTGCCCTTGGCTGGTAGAGCCTTCTTTATGTTTTAACAGATCCAGACATCCTTTTCATGTGGTCCTTGGATGTTCTATATTTTATATCTCTTGTGGCTTTATAAAAAGGGAAGAATGAGCTTGCTGCACAAACATATCTGATGGTAATTTTTTTGTTGTTTTTTGCAAGTCAGAAGTATTGTGGTGTTTCCATTTTAAAAAGAAACTTGTTTCTCCCTGCTCTGGGAAGCTGTATAAAGGGTCTCAGTAAGCCAACGGAAACTGAGTAGTTGGAGTGTTTTGGAGGTGGATGCTGGGGGATGGCCAGGCGAGCACAGACCTTCCCTTGCAGGTGCTGCCAGTTCCCACCGTGAGAGATGCAGCCTGGCGCAGGGAGAGCTGCAAGCTTGCTGGGACCTTTAGCACTAGGATAACACCACGGACTATTGCCACAAAGGTTTAGCTCCTTTCAGATGGGTTTTTCCCCTGTCGTGGCACACTGCTTCCTGTAGGGCAGCATTGTCCCCCAGATGCGCTTGAGTCCTGCAAAATTGAATTCTAGGCTGTGATCCAGAGGCAGACAGGGAGAGGGGCCTTGTCTGCACTTGTACCCCTGGCTCAAGGAGCAGTAAATGAGGTGCCTTTAGTTTGTTCAAAACAGTGGCATGTGATCCAAAAGGGGAACAGAAATGGAAACGAGGGGCCGGTGGGGTGCTCTGTGGGGCACATACCTCTGGTGAAGTTCTCATGGGGCCTTTCACTGCCAAGGGGGACAGCGGGCAGGGAGGGGGGGGTCATGAAGAAAAGGGGAAGTTGGGGGCTGGGTGAGGGGCCATCGACCCTGCTGGCTGCGCCAGTGGAGTGAGCAGAGATCCCTGAAGAATGGAGGCTCTCAGTCCTTGTGCAAGGAGATGCTCTCAACAGATCTTAAAAGTGCCCAAATGTGACAGCACTATTGGGCAGTTTTGTACCAGAAGAGAGAATTTGGTTTAATACCATTCTTCCATTTAGAGGAACAGAGCCCCCAGGTGATTCACTGACTAAATACCTCAACTCCCAGATATTTCTAGAGTAATAAACCCTAAGTTAGAGAAAGTGCAGCTTAGCCATGAAAAAAAGTGGTAGTGGTAAAACCAGCCATATTAGGAAAAGGTTAATGGACAACATTTTCAGATGTTTGCCGACTGTTTCCTTCTCATATAAAGCGTGACTTCAGTGCAGCTCTGTGTCAGCACGGGGATGTGGCTGCTGTGGGCTTGGGGGTGGGGTTGGAGAGGCTGAGGCAGAGAAGCAAACTCCCTGATTTTCTTTTTGAGGTGCTACATGTTTGTGTTACAGCTTCCAGGGCCTGAGAAATTCACCCCTCAGAATGAAATCCTTCAATGCTGGCAGAAGGTGCCTCCTGTTAGTGAAAAATTTAAGCTTATTTAAACAGGCAGAGTAGCAAGCCACATGCCCCAGAGGGCTAATTTTGATCTTTCTTCTCTGTTCAGGGATCCTATGTGTGTTTGCTAGCCTTGTGGTCCTTGCTGCTGTAGTTCTCATTGAGTGTTGACTTCACTGTTTGTATAGTTAACTTTTTTCTTACTCAGCTTTACAAAGCAACATATCCTACACAGCGGTACTGCTCTCGTAGACATGAAGGAAGTTGTTCTGGGTCAAGACTTTCAGTGAAGTTCACAAGTTTGGTGATAAACAAAACACAAGGTTAAGTTTCTGTAGCAGAAGGTTACATCTTGGTCTTGTGGCTGGGGTTAAATCTCCACCTGCAACCCTGCTCACATAACACCACAACTGCTGCTTCAGAAACTCATCTCGCCTTACTGTCCTGGCTCTTTTACAGAAAGGTAGTTCATCCAGATTGAATCAGTGACTTTCTTGCAGTTTGACACTTAGATTGCCATTTAATTCTGAGATTAAAGGAATGTGACATTGTTCGTCACTGAAATCGCTACAGAAAACCTCAAATCCAAGCTGCAGTACCATTCTGCAATTCAAGATCAGTGCTCTGAAAAACAAAGGCTGATATTTCTTGCCAGTTACCAAAATGAACAGCTGATCGGTACCAAGCTACCTTGGGTGTCTTAGAGCTTTGCAGAAACAGGAAAATACATTTGGAGAAAAGGAATGCTTTGACTGTAGGCTTCAGCAGTGAGGTACTCATGTTTTACACACTTGTGGGATTTAAAAGATGTATTAGAAGTAGTCTTACATGTCTCTTAAGGGAGGTAAAAGAGAGATATGCTAGACCAGGAGTAAATGTCCTCTCTGGGACATTACGGCCCAAAACTATCCTTAAGGTTTAATGTTGGAAAAGAGTTTCCTGCTGTGGGCTGACCCCAAGCTTTCTCCTATCATATGTTTCTTCATCAGCTTACTTGAACAAACCCACATGGTTTGGCTACCCCAAGCCTGCCTAGATACCAAGCATTCCCTGGTATAGGGATTTCATCCTGGGAAGGGCCTCTCATTGCTTTTATACAAGGCTGCCAGGTGCCTTCTCTGACCACCCAGCAGCACTTGCTACCAAGGGTTGTACTGATGACTAGCAGGCCCAGCTGATGTAGCTGTGTCCTGCTGTTTAGAAGATAAGGGTCCTCAGGGTCTTCATGTGTGCCATTAAAGGGTCTGGTATGCAGCACCTAGGAAAGAGTCACACAAGCCACTGTCTTCATCGTATGTGTGAAGCTAGGTGAACAAGATGGATTTTGTGGCTCTTGGCTGTTTTACATCAGCATTTTTTTTTTTACCTGTGGACAATATAAAGGTGCTCTGGCAGATTTAATCTGAAAGAAATGTCTGAGTATGTTTCTTTTCAGCCAAGGGAATCCTGCATGGCGTAGGAGTACTGTGGGAGAAAGCCACTTCTTCTGCTGTTCTCTTTCCTAGCGAGAAGGGAAGCTCGGGGTAGTTCATTGATCTGGCAGCCTTACCATGGGTTTTGATCCCACACTTTCTCTGGAAAATTGTTACATGTTGGTGTGATATCGAAGGGTTTGGGTGTTGGGTTTTTGGGTTTTTTTTGTGTTGTTGTGAAGTTTGTGTAGGCTGTGGTGAGTCCTTTTGTGTCCCTCCATGAACTGCTATGAGCAGCCCTGGTCTTTTTGACCACGAGACTTGATTACTGTAATTCCCTCTTCACAGGATATCCAGTGCAGCATCCCCCCAACTTGCAGTATGTTTGGACTGTAAGCAACCCAGTTGTTTACTAATGAGGGCAGGAGTAGCTGTCATTTTTTAACTATACTTTGTCTTTGTGGCCTTACTTGCCTTTGCCTCTGGTGTGTTCTCCATTGATTTTGCTGATTGCTTGTTCAAGCCCTAAAAGTTGTCAAACCCAAATATAAAAGATTAATAGTAGGAAAGAATTTAAATCCATTTGTCATCATGGAAGAAAGAATGAAAATAAGTCATGTTGGAATGAAAACATTTTAGGTAGATCCTGGCAGCTCTCAGCCCCGTTACAGTCTCATGGATAATGCAAACAACGCACATCCCAAGTTGGCGCTGGCAGGGCAACATAGGGAAGCTCTGGGGAATATTAACCAAGGTGACACCAAGTGGGTTTTGTCAGTGAGTAAGTAGTAGTAGGAGAAAGATCAAGTCAATTGCTTTATTAGGTAGAGCTATTTACAATGAAACTTTGTTAGGGTTTTTTTGGGTAGCTCTGTTTGACTGTGTATTAGTACACTTTTGATTACCCATCCTTTCTGTGCTGGAGCCATAAGACAACCTCTGTGGCCCAGCCCCAAACTCGGTTTTCACTCTAGCTAGGCTATTACTTATTTTAATCGGGTCTTTGGTGGTGTTTTTGGTTTTTTTCCAGTCTGTTGATGTTTAATGGTGGCATTTTTTAGAAGAATGAGAAAATCCTGAGAAAGGCATGTTTTGAAATCTATCTTTGTAAAACGGCCTAGTCAAGAAGAGCCTATCTGATTTATTCTTTAAATCTGAAGCACTATATGGAGACGTTCAAAAACATTTAGCGCTGGGGTAACACAGTGCTCATTGACATTTGTTAGCACTGAGTCTGACTGGTAACAGATCATGTTTTATATCCTAGGAAATTTGCTGTTAAAATTAGACATAAATAGAGGTGGGGTATAATTAGTTATTCCTTCCAGATGCTGCTCAGCCAGATGATCCCAAGCAGTGCAGTGCACAGCTGCCCTCCCACTTCTGATCCAAGCTACCCTCTCTCAGAGGAGCTCCCCTGAGCGGCTGTCTCTCTATTGCCCTGGTCCTAGCACTAGGACCTTGCAACAGTCTTCACATTCCTCCGTCGCCTGCACAATCCCACACGTACAATGATAAGATTTTTCTTTGTTAGCCCCAAGGAAATTTTTAGTAAACCTCACTGTAAGTCTGGAAGCATGCACACTCTCTTTCCTGCTATACTTTTACTCCCAGTAGAATCACTTCCAGAGCTTTAAATGCTATCCATTAACTAATTTTTATTTCCAGAGAATCACATGACTCCAGGCTAGCAGGTTTAGGGGAAACGGATGGTACAGTGAAACCATAGATGAAGTTGTGAGCATTTCCAGCTCTGTTTCTGGTCTTTCTGCTCTTGGAGGTGATGGGTCTGTGCTTAGATGAGGGGAGGGGAGAGGCTGTGTACCCTATGTGCCCCTGTCAGCTCAAGCATTTAGCAGCCTGTAGGTACATGATTGTGCCATCTAGCCAACATCTGCATCAGCCTGATTGAAAGCTCGGATGAATTTATTATGCAAAACATGTCTGGTTTTTGTTTGGTCTTTTGAACCTTTGAAACACTGAAGCTGTGCTGGCTGCTACAGACACTGCTGTAACTCACATCCTCCTTCTTGTCTTTGCTCTTTCACTCCCACTGATCTTTCCTTGACTTCCTTCTCTGTGAAAGAGACAAAGAGACAAGACAGTGTTGGCAGGACCCTTGAACCCCGTTAACAAGCATAAAATAGAATTAATTTTACCTGTGTCTTAAAATACCCGTATTTAGCACATTGATTTCACTGTGAATGCTTTTATTTTTATAGTAATTTTAGAAAACTTTTTTCCCATTGAAATATAATTATTATATATATGAAAATAAAACTCTACTCAGCAAACAAAGGTTCGTCTATGCGTTTCTTTAGTCCCAGTTTTTATTAGCAGCACTAGAGGTATTTTTAAAGTGTTTATTTAATCCAGCTATTCAGTAGTCTCCAGAGTCCAGGCTTCTGCTTTAGTGCTGAATCAATGCTTGGTCAAGCCTTAAACTTTATGGGTTTTGGCACAGTGTTGAAACAGAAGCTTTGATGCTTGAGACTGCTGCCTGCACAGAGCAAATATAAATTTTGATCAGTACAGTAAGTGTTCACCATTTAAAATGTCAGTGGCCAGCCTCTAACAATCCCCTTGCCCCGGTGCTGTCGGGCTGGGTGGTGTGCCTGGGCTGTGGGCACAGGATAGTTAAAGGCTGCAGCGCGTTCCTGGGTGTTGCCTCAGCTCCAGCCCATGTGCCCTGTGTTGAAATAGCATTGTTGTCTGATGGCAGTTCAGGATGAAATTACTATTTCTAAATTCCTACCGGGCAGTTATTCTTGGTTTTGCAGTGGCTGTGTGTTGATGGAGCTGCCCTACTCTCCAGAAGCTGTGGGTCAAGGTCAGGTCTGAGGAACTTTGTGCTGTGACCCGTGAGCCCAAGCTGTAACTCCTAATGTTATCATTCAGGTGTGCTTCAAGTCCATTGTTGTACAAGGATGGCTTTGTCTTCTACAATCTGGGCTAATTGTAGTGGTTTTCCTTTAACATGTACCTGGATCTCATTTGGATAATGTACATAGATAAGTCTCTACGGCAGAGGAAAGCCAAAATTTTATCCTTTCAGAGCTCTGTGGCTAAGACATATTTTTCACTTGGCAATCTCGGTGCATTATTCAAGGTAACATTCAGTGGACAAAAGCTTAATTACAAAGACCGCATTTCAGCCGCTTACCTCCAGCTCCCTGGCATGGCTCTTTGGGAGACAGCCTGCGTATGCCAGCTGTCCTGCCCTTGCCCTGAGCCACACGACTGTATGTGACAGCACCGCCATGTGCCAGGCAGAAGCAGGTTGTGGACACCCACCCTCCAGTGCACACAGGGGCTGTGCGATCCTCCCTTCTCACAGCCTCGGCTTCTCTGACACACAGATTGTGGCAGATGAGGAAGCACAGTCCTGTGCAGTATCCTACAGTGGGGGGATCCCCACCGCCTAGCATGCAGTGGTGGCTCTAATGTGCAAATCCCTCTTTCAGCTTCCTTTATACTGCAAATTGCTTGTTGTTCTTTTGGCTTGTATCTTCATCCCTTCCACTGGAGATGCGATTGCAACCTAGTCTGTAAGCCCTGCAGTGCCAATGCACATTAACAGCATGTGATGGAGCAATATTGTTTCAGTGTTTTACTCCATGACCCAAGGAATTCTGTGATTTCTTCCCTTACATGTGTGTATGTGGATATGCGAATTGTATGGTGTGATTTGGTGCTGTAGAGATTTCACTGACGTACAAGCACATTTTGCCTACTCCATGTGAGGGTTTTATCTCTATCTGATATTTCTCATTAATTGTTTTGTACAGTTTGGAGCATGCAGGGGACCCGCCTGGGTCCCCGAGTGACTCTGGTTCAAGGCCTGCGTCTGTACCTCCTCCTGGTGCTTTGTGTCATGATGTCGCACCATGGCAGAGCCTGTGCTGGCAGGAGCTGGTGTTGCTTCCTGGGTAATACCAAAATGTCAAGGGTCATGCTAATGTAAGCCTGTGGCACCGCACAGGGTTTCTGTCACAGAGTCAAAGTCTGCGTTGCTTTGTGCTTTGGCCAGTCATTGCCAGAAGGGGCCAAAAAGGCTGTCCAGTCAGAGGGTGGAGATGGCCCCTGCTAGCTAGCAATGACTGAATGCTCTGTGGAGAGCAAGCACTGTCCTTTGTGGTGGTGTTTGATAGACAATCACGCAGCCAACTGCTGAGAACTTTATTAGCATGCTTGACAGAGACTGTGAAGTCTCAAAATTGACCACACAGGGAAAGGACCCCATGTGATTTCACTGCAGTGGAGTGCCGGCTTCCTCTGCACATCACGCAGAACAGATCTGGGACTGGGAGCAAGGGTGCAACTAGGATGGAGAATTGCCGGAGGAACTTATTCTAATGTGGCAAATTAAATCGTGGTCTTCTCCTGATACGTTTCCAAGACTACATTTAAGAGACAGAAAACAAAAAAGTAAAATATGAGTTCTGGGAGCACTGTTAGGCTCCAGATATGCATTAAGGAAAACAGAAAGGTTTTCCAACTTCATTTAGGTCAAGGATTTATGACCTGTCTGTGAGCCCTTAATGGGGATGTTGGGGGGAAGAGGGGCTCCTTTCCCTCTCCTCTAATAAAGGGATCTCAGAAGAGTCTGTTGCCTTTCCTCAGCTGTGCTGGCACTCTGCACGGAGAACACTGATAGGTTTGGTGCTCTCCTCCCTCTGCTCCTTGCCATGTCTGTATCATGAGTGCTTAAAGGCTGGGGAATCACCTGAACGGCAGCACAGGCAAGCCTTGATCTTAGCAGGCACTGTTTGGCACAACTGTGACACCAGTAGGTAATGACACCTGGAAACACTCCCTATTATTTGTTCCATGAAGCTACCCTCTGCTCTTCCTTGGAGTGGAAGAAGTCAGGCAGCTGAGTAATCTGCTACAGCAGCATATCACAGCTGGGTGCAGGAAAACTTGGGCAATGCCGTGAACCCCTTGGCTTTCGGCAGGCGTTCCCACTTGCTGGTGGGCGGTGTGCCTTTCCCTTCTGAAGTGCCGGCTGTTGTAAGAGCGGTTACAGGTTTCAAAGTTTCAGAGCACAGCTGCTGTAACAAAGGGGGCGGATAGACACACCGCACTCAGAGCAGTTGAGGTGGCTGAGCCACGGCATGCCCGCATCTGGATCCTGGGAAGCTGGCTGCTGATGAGCGCAGTTTCTATGCTGGTGGGAGGCTGTGCAGGGCAGGGGCCACAGGTGAGCTCCCTCCTCCCCTCGCCTCTGCAGCTCCCCAGGGCTTGATGTGATCTCTCTGCCTCCCACCACAGGAGGGGGCAGATCATAGCACCCAACACTTCCAAAGCCTTGTCATTCAGATTAAAAAAAAAAAAGTGATTGCTATCTTGGTGACAGCTTGCATCTGACCTGCCTTTGGTGGAGATAACCCTGCATTTTTATCATGTGTTTTGTTGTCTGAATTAGGAAACTTTAATAATGGATGCAATTTATCATAAGGCTTATGTGATAATGGCAGAAACTGACACAAAAAGAAGAATTTATAATGCTGGATTGGTCTTATGAAACAGTGGTGTACCTTCATAAAGAGTCCAAAGAGCAATTATTATGTGTGTTTGACTGGCACTGTAAAGTCGTTAGTTCAATCATCATTGACCAATTACTGCTTTATTGTATTTTCTTTTTATTTTTATGGTCAGAGAATGGCATTTTTCCCACAATCAGTCCTTGAGCACAAAGACAATAACAATTAAAAGAAATATTTTAAATCTGGATTTTATCTGCACAGAGGGACCCATCCGTCACTATAAAGATCAATTTTGCATGCAGCTGTATTTCAGTCCAATAGCTCCCAAATAACCAGTTTTCTAGAACCAGAGGTTTTAATTTTAAACGTTCTTCAAAAAATGGGTAGTTTGTGTTTCACAAACTTGCTCAAAATATTAGAGTTCCTTATGACCTTATACTTGTTTAAACACTGCATGTTTACAAAGATGTGTGCGTGATAAGGTTACATATGACATTGATTAGAGTCCAGATAAGAATGATTATTGTGGTCATTAGGGACGGACTTGGGCAGTATCCAATATTATCAGCCAAAAGAAATAGAGAAATGTAATACTGTGTGAAAATGCTTATTTATCCTGACAGAGTACTGACCCGCAAATAGGGTTTTGGTCTGTAATTAACCCGAAGGTATTACTTACAGTAGCTGCATAATTGTACCTGTCCAGAGCCTTGGCTTTCTGATCCAAAACTCAGGAGTGCAGGAACAAACTGGCCTGTGGTTTGGGGTGAGGTGACACAGTGACAGGCTGGGGGATGACCTTGACTTCAGCGTGGTTGTATCGGTGCACACTGCCGAAGGATGTGGTTTTGGATTGTGTTCAGAGCCAGGCATACTGTGTGAAAACAAGCTTTTGACATCTAACGCAGCATGTGTCCCCTTAATTGTGCCTGTGTGCTACGTTGCCACTGGACACCTGGCTGAGGCTGCAGGGGTTCAGGGAGCAGCCGTGAGCAGCCCCTTGCTGTGGCTTTACCTGGGGCGGCCAGGTGCCCCAAGAAGCTGCAGGGAGAGCCAGCCTGTCTGTCCATGAGTATAGCGTGCTTAGTGCAGGAAATACCCCTTGTTGTTTGGCATCCCTAAATGAAAATAAAGCCAAGCTCAGCGTTTCTCTGCCCGGTTCTCCCCTGCACAGCTCCTAGCCCTGCCTGGAGGGGCAACTCCTCCTGCCCTGCTGCTCCTGCTCATCCTTTCCCCTCTCCCACGATGCCAGGAGCTTCCCCACAGTGCCTACATCCCTGGGCAGGAGCAGGCTTCCTCCGGTGTGCTGACCTCCCTCTGCCACAGCATCCTCAGGGTAAGAACACATGGCATCACATATACAGCTCAGCCTTGTGCTGTCTAGCGGGAGCCATCAGCTGTACTTTGCACTGCAGCAACTAAAATACCCACCTCTCCTTTTCAAAGCCCTTCCCACCCCAATGGGGAGTGGAGTTGTTAATATGTGTGTGTTGGTTGCTTCACAGCTGCTACAGGTTTCCACAAGCTCAGTGCTAGCAGAGCTCTGAAACAGCTTTTAGGAGTGGATTTGTAAGGAACGAGTCCATCTCCATTTGCTGGTGTGATGCAGGCAGTGGCAGCTCTCCTGGGTGAGGTGCTGAGCACCTGTGTCAGCAGTCCTGCGCAGGCTGCAGCTCCCAGGACTGTGGCCAGGGCTTGGCATCAACTGGTCGTCAGCTGAGCAGAGCTGCTTACTTCTTGGGAATTACTAGAGAGTAGGAAGTATTAGTGAGCCTGCCTCATCTTCCCTTGTCCTCCTGTGGAATATATTTATTTTTTGAGCTTGGGGTTTGCTTTCAAATCAGGAGAAGCTTTTTAAAGTATGTAAGAAGCCATGCCAGTGAGGTGGGGAGAGGCAGAAAGAGGGAGCCAGTCATAGAAATGGAAAAAGGGCTGCTGAAAAATAGTACGTTGCACAGAGGAAGTTCCTTCCTTTTGCTTATTTCAGTTTCATTTTGGAAGTCGTTCTTTTTCCCCTGTCTGGTGTAAATCCCAAATATTTAATTCCCGACTGGAATAAATATCTGCAAGTCCCTGGTAGCTATAATTAACTATAATTAAATGGTGAGAAATTCAGATTAGCTGAAGAGGTCAGCCAGATCTCCAGCAACAAAACAGTTTTTTTCTCCTGTTTAGAGGTGCACCAGGCAGGATTACAACCAAATCCATAGGTGATTTTCCCTGAAGTCATTGAGCAAGTTCCTCAGTCCTCATAGTCCAGTTTTGAAATAATTTGATTTACCTAAATGTGGAAGCAATGAGATGAACCCCATAAGTCTAAAAAGCCTGCAGAAAGCTGGTATCATCTGTCCCCATCTGCTTTCAGCTGATGTTCTGTGCATAACCTCTGCATGGTCTCTGGCTGCAGAGGCTGGAGTAATGAGTGCATCAGACAGAGGTGAAACGCCTGTCATAGCTCCTTCTGTGGGACCCTCTGTCACAAGTACTGACACTGCTTACAGTGGGTGAGGAATTTCTCTTTGGCTCCAGTCCTGCTGCATCCAACCTGGAGAGGTTGACAAGCTATAGCCACCTCCTTCCACTCCTTTCCCAGTGTGTTTATCCATGAGGGTGGTTTTACTAAGCCAGACCCTCCTTTCCCTCCCCCTCACTTTATTTTCTTAAGTGACTTAATCAAAGGTAATTTGAGTTCTCATTTCTCTATCAATGGTTGTATTTAGAAGGGGCTTATCTGATTTCCATCACCAATTATGGGCTCCCATTTCTTGTTTATATCCATCTCAAATCTGACCGGGTCCCTATTTGATTTTGATAGGAAGTCAGGGCTTCATACAAAGCTAGGGAGACTCTGAAGCACATTTGTTCGGGTAAAATAATATCTTGGGAATTACTTCGTTTGTACTGGACAAGGAGGGGGTGGAATAGGGTGGTCCCTGCCACTTCTGTTGAAAAATAAATTCTGAAGCCAAGATAGTAAATATTTCCCTGAGCCAACACGGTGGGAGGGAAATTACAGTGCCCAGGAATATTGCTATTAAGGAGACTCAAGGTCAGAGGTTAATGTAACAGGAGTTGGTCTAGCCAGAAAGGTCAGGAAAGGTTGTCCTTGTAAGTACAGAGCTGTTTGATGACTTCTAACTATTTTGGGCAAGAAAAACATCTCTGCCCTTGTCTTTGGGAGATAACTGGCCAAAGTTGAGATCTCTTAGGGAACTGGCTGCTAAAAATTGATGAGGCAAATTCATGCACAAAGGGAGGTGTCCCTGGACCATCAATGCTCTTTCAGCTTTGACACAGCAGCTTTTAACCTGCTCTAGTATTTTGCTGTGCTTGATTTTTAAAACTGATTTATTTGGAGCATATGAATCTCTAGGATGCCACTGTAGCTCACTCAGAGCTTTGATAGCACGCATCAAAGCACGTGGTGCCATTTCCCAAACCAGTTCACCCAGCACACTCCTGGAAGAGGCTGAAACCTGGAGCTGTTCCCAGCAGTGGCAGAGGGTTAGCAGATCATGTGTTTGGGAGGCAGTTGCCACTACGTGGAGAGCTTTGTCTTTGCTGTTTGAAAAGCTGGTGAATATTTTTATTTGGTTTTGGTTTTCTTTATTCCTTTTTTATTTTCCATAGCATAAGGTCTGTAAAAACCTAATAGGTAGGCACCTCTAATGTTTACCACAGAGCAGCTTGCCGAGGCTAACATGAACCTCCTTTGCCCATGGGTTACCTCTCCAGGCCACTGTGATGCCAGCGGGGGTGTTAAGGTGGGCCACTAAAGCAGATGCTGGCTCTTTGCATGCTGTCCCTGCTCACCAGGATGCAGGGAGCCCCACAGGCCTGGCACCCTCTCTCACAGCTGGGCGCACAGACTGGGCTTGGACTCAGCAGTGACCATACCAACACGGCTTCTGGTTGGGCTGGAGCAAAGACAGCATGATCTTAGGGCTGCAAAGACAGACAGTCAGGGTTTCTGCATGAAAAAAAGCATCTTTTCCTGAGGGACAATGAATATCCGGGTGATTTTTCCCTTTTCCCAGGATACAGGTATTCATCAAATCCATGTGACTCCTTCTGTGTGGTGGAGAGGGAGGCAGGGCACCTGAAAGCTCAGCACCTCGCACGGCAGGCAGGCAGAAAAGCCACCTACTGTGCTGCCCTCTCTGTCCTCCAAGGGCTGTGGGATCCCCCTGAGATAACGTGTGCAGGGGGCAGCACGTAGCTGAGGGAGGCAACGGGGTTGGATGCCCCATAGATGCAGGAAGATACATGAGTACTCCATTAAGTCTTTTTCTGGGTTTTCTCTCCCTGAAGGGACTGATGGAGTAAAGCCTAGTGTGCTTTGGGAAAGGTACGTTTGTCGTGTGATGAGGAGCTGCGTTGCCTGTAGGAGGAGTCAGGAGCATGTGGAACCAGAAATCCTTCAGGCAGCTTGCAGAAGGCTCCCAGCAGCTCACAGGGTATGATGGCAGCTCTCAGCCAGCCTCATGCATACATGTCGTTGTGCAGAACATCAGTGCAAGAGATTGTGTACTGGGATTAACTGATGATACGTGCAATTATGAGGCATTTTGAAATGTCAGTTGCACTGAACCAACACCAAAAAAAAAAAGAGTATTCTTGGTCTGTCAGGCTGTATCTAGGTACTCTGTGGCTCTTTGCTGTCTCTTTGGGCTGGTTGAGAACATCTTGCTCAAAAAAAAAAATTATCTTCCAGTCTGTTTTTTAACTGAAGTGATTTCTTCTCTTGGGCAGAGAACCCTGAATTCAGTAAAAGCTAGTGAGAAAGGAGGTTCATCCCAGCAAACCCTGCAAGCTTGTGCTGTTGTAAGCACTGAAGTATTTCAGAGGCAGGTTCCTCTGAAAATGGGTGATATGCATGTTTTGACACTGCTGTTATTTCTCTTTTGGGGGTAATGTCATGCCTCTTTCTCGGAAGACATCAGCTTGGAGGTATGTCTAATTGTTTTGACTGGTATAAAATGTGGAAGAGCTGCCCTGGAAAGCCAGTCTGACCATGCCTTGATGCGAAAGCTTGTAGAATTCACAAAAGTTCAATATTAATCACAATAACTGGTTGCAGACTCCTAATTCCTGTTGGCACCTGTCTCTCATTAAGAAAGGAGAAGCCCCTCCACTGGAGCTTTTCAATGCTCTGTCTATTGCTGATTGCTTCTCCACAGTGATACATACTTTCCTGATGCAGTGGCCACATCACATGTAACGTGGGGTTAGCGTTGTTCCACATTTTGCTCTATCTTCCTATGAGTTGCACATTGGCCTTGTTCCATTCTGTCTACTATTGAAAAACTCAGTGTACTTGATTTACTGTGTGCAACACGCGTGTTGGTAGTCTCTTTCCGTTCCTGCAGTAGCACGTGTACTTCAGCTTCACAATAAAGGGTCTGTACAACACACAGCGGGATAATCGGATGGATATTGGCAGGGCATCTCATCAGTGCCAAGCCAATTAAACCATTAAACCTGATACAGTAAGTTTGATTGCAACTGGCTGTCTGAGGTCCTCCCCAAATATGCTCCTGAGAAGGGGGATATGAACAGAATATACAGAAGGGGGCCCTGCAGGAGGAGCTGGGAAGCTTTGACATCCATGCTTTTGAGTAATTACATTGGTTTGGACCATAATGCAGAAACGATTTTTTTTTTAAGTGTGCGCATTAGAAAACAACTCGAATTCTTTATGATATGAGATTAAATGATTTCATCCCAGATAAAACTTAAGACCAGCAAAAATCCTAATGCTTGATTGCTCTTGAGGTAATATTTCAAGACTTGAATCATTCTGTTTTAAAATACCTCAAGTTTACAATGATAAATCTACGAAGCACTAAAAATCCTACTCAATCAACTCTGGTTCTTGAAATGGCATCTGCCTTTGAGCTATAAAAATAACAGATGATTTTTTGATAGCTTATCAGTTAACAGACTGCTTAGTTAGGATAGCACATTTTTATGCTAATCTTAGGGCTGTGATGAGCAAGAGAGAGAAAGAAAATCTATAGTATTATTTTGTATCTACTTTAAGTTCAGCCTAGCTTTTGGAAAAGATCTGTCCTCTTCTAGGAATTGCCAGCCACACGGGGGTTTCAACACTCATCTGAATGGAGGTGGAATTGATTTAAACGTGTTAAAGTGGTAATATATGTGGCTGTTTAATGGTGTCTCTTCTGCACCACAGAGCAGACACAAGGCAAGCGAAACAGGCGCTGAGTGCTTCCCAGCATGGCTGCCCCAGTGTCTCCTTCAGCCCAGGAGAACAGGCAGCATCACTGCCTCACTGAGGTTTCAGGCGCCCTCATCTCTGAGAGCTGGTGAGGCAGAGGGCAGAAGCAGAGATTTGCCAAGCCCACGGTGCTGCTCTCTGCCCTGGTCCTGCTCCTCTCTGTGTCCTCTGAGAGGAATGGGAGGAGGCATGCAGTCTGTGCTGGTGGGATGCTTTTGGGGAAGGAAGCAGAGGGGATGACACAATGGGGAAGTACCTGGGCTTTTCTGTCTGATGCATCAGATGTGCATGCTGTGTCATGGGTTTGCAATGGAGAAAAAGTTCCTTCCATTTATCCAGATTCTTGATTCCCTAAGGCTGGGATTAGTTTGGCAAAAAATTATATTGTGACAAATTTGAGGCTGATTCGGCATTTTGCTGGTGTGGGATAGAAGTGACGGTGTCTCAGTGGCCAGGCAGGGACAGGATTTGAATCCTCTTTTTGTTCGCTCTGAAGAATTCTCACATTCTTCAAACAAAAATCATACTAACTTGCCTTGGTACCCACTACCTGTTTCTCTGGGAGATGAAGGTCCAGCCTAAATGGACCTGGATTTGACCTACAGTGTCATTTTTGCATTCTTGTGTCTTTGATCTCTCATTTTGGCCATATTATTTTTCCAGTTTCTCTTTTATGAAAAGCTTGGGATATTTTGAATTCAAAGTGGGCAGGGGAAAGGTAATAGGTGGCTAGTATCTGATGCTCCTTACTGAGATTGTTTCCTACCCGCTTCTGTATCTCTGGAAAGTAGAAGACTATTTTAACTGAAAATCAGTATGAGCATTAAACAAATGTCCCATACAGTCAAATTTCCTTATGTCTGTTCTCTGCTATTTCTCTTTTTTCTCAAGAAAAATAATTTAAAACCTGTATGAAAGTGTCTCATGAAGCACAAGACCTGCCCATGGAGGTAAAGCTGATTCCTTTTCTCTGACACAAGCATGCCAACACCATTCACAGAATCACAGAATGGTCAGGGTTGGAAGGGACCGCTGGAGGTCATCTAGTCAATCTCATTGATCTCTCTGAAAAGGACAAGTAGAAGGTTAAGACTAAATGAGGTGGCATGTGAAATCTTTGACTGCAGTTGATTCAGCCAGAGATTTGTACTTTAGAGCTGGGGTAAATCAAAGTGGCACTCAGACCTCAACTGGACAGTAGCAACAGTTTGTTCTTGGTCAAGTTGTCCTGACAGATCCAGAGAGGAATTTTGTCACTTGTGTGCCAGAAGTGGGTCCTTTTGCTCTGGATTTGATCTAAAGGCAAAACTGTAGGAAGATATCTAGATATAAAAACTGAAACCTGAAGATATGCAGGGCTGTTAATTAGTATGTGTAGACTACAAAATTAGGTATTTTTTCCCCCTTTAGGGTCAAAGCCAAAGAAACATACTTGGTCCCCCAAGCTAGACTGCATGCAAGAAGGAGAAAGGAATGAGACTGGCTCTGCCTTCCCTGCAGTTTGGAGACTTCCTCAGGCTCTGAGCTCCCTGTCCAAGGGTGACTCACATTTTCCCTTCAGACATGGCACTCGGCTGTGAGCATGAGAAGGAGGAGGGATGCTGCCTTGGTGTGCTGCAGATCTTTGTGCTGAGGAAATCAGCCAAGGTGCATTTGTAGGGGAGCAAGCCAACCCATTCCTCCTTTATCCACCTGAGTAGGTTGGAGTTTGTACACACAGTGTCTGTAATGCAGAATTACTTGAATTGTTGATTCAGTGCAGAATCTTGAATCTTGAAAGAGTGCTTTCATGGGGTCACCTCTCTTAAACTTGGATATTTCTTTGCAGGAAACTTTTGTTGAAGACTGCCTTACACAGAAAGTGCCCTTATCAGTGACAAAGATTCAGTGTAGCCAAATTCAGCTCAACTGATTCAATTGAATCAGTTAACAAGATTTAATGTAGCCGAAATCAGCAAAGAGTGCTGTGCTCCCACAGACCCCCAAAATCTGGGAACATAAAGAGAAAATATGCTTCCTGTGACTCTTCTAGATTTTTATACTCTTAGGTTAAGCCAAAAGCCTGAAGAGATCAACCTTTCAGTTGCCTGCATCTTCATCCAGACTGACTTACCAGATAAAAATACTACTAAGGACAGGAAAGTTAAAGACTTTTTCCCCGTATAAACAAAAGTTCTGATGAATCTGGAGCTCATGGTTGGGCAAGGCAGGGAAAAGGTTTCCTTGAGTAGTCTAGTCACCATGCTTGCTAACTTGCTAGTGGATTTCCTTGCAGGCTAATCCTATTCCTCTGTTCTTCTGCACGTTGCCTATTACTTCATGCAGCACTACAATGGCAGGTTGGCTCATCTGTATGCTCCCATCCTCTCTAATTCCAGAGCAAGGTGCTCCTTTACTTATACACAAAGAAATTTACTTAGCCCTCTCTACCAACACAAGGACCTTGAGAAGGGTGAAATTTTAAGAGCCTGCTCTTTAAAAGCATTTGGTGAATGGAGCATGAAAAAGAGTAATAGAAATCTTTGTTTAAAACTGCAAACTCTGAAAGTGCTCAAGTGAATAGAAGCTGAAGACAGAGGAATGAGTTTCTTCAGTTTTATTTCTGGAAGGAAGGAATTCACTCAGGTTTCAAAATGCCTATAATGAGTGAGTCTGTGTGGCAGAGACAAGTGCTTTCATTAAAATGAATTTACTACAGGAGTGTACAGAACTTTATATAGATTTCATGAAATCTAATGCTGAAAATTTATGATAGCAAATAACAAGGCTTTGATTAGGCTGATGGGAATGAAAGGTCTTGCAGAGATTGAATTCAGATTAAATGCAAAGTAGCAGTACCTGCTAGAGAGATCTGAGCTAAATATAATGATTGAGGGCTTGTGGTGACTGTCACATGTGGCTTTTTGGTTACTTGAGCTAGGTAAATTAAATGCGTGCTGGCCTAAGTTGCTCTCACAAGGTTTCCTGTCATGGTTAGACCTAGATGTTTTAAGATTGCTGTACATCATTCCGGTTTATCATTTCCTTCTTTCTAATGTTTCTTTGGCTTAAATTCCCTCCCTGGACTGTGCGATATTGTGCAAAAGAGGCTGTGTGGGCTTGGTTTTTGTCCATGTGTGAGTGAGAGGGAAGAGAGAAACGCAACAGTGACCGACTTGGCTCCTACCTCTGCCATACACTAAGCTCTGATGTTTACAGACAAACCGGCTGCAGGCATGGTCTGAGGCATTGGTTGGGGTTGTGATCTCCAGCTAGCTCAGCTTTTCAAGCAATTTCATTTAATCAGGTGTGAATTCTCTGTGGAGGTGGGAGAGATGTGGGAATTACATCAGCTTACAGGAGGCTATGGATGAGTGTGGACAAGAAGAGGACTACTCTCCTCTTCATTCTATACCGGGTGTGTAAAAAATATCTCAGGGAAGGAGAGCAGCTTGACCTCTGTCACTTGTTCTGTGCTTTTCCCAGCACACTCAGCCAAACTGTTTTGACTAATGGTGTTTTGGGAAGCATCAGTGGGCTGGAAGGAGTAGTGTTGGAAAGGTGCGGGATTCGCTCCTGACCAAAAACTGTCAGCACCTGGAAAATTAAGCTTTGTTTCCCTTCCCTTCTTTGCTGGCTGGATGCACGTTCCCTCAGTGGTCAGAGCAGATCCCCATCACCATCACTGCTGTTCTGGAGGCTTTTGGGTGCTGTTTCTATTCAGTGCAGAGGCTGGGCAATTCCTGTTCTTGTTTTGGCAAATACTTAATTCACTGACAAAAGATGTTTCAGAAGGCCTGAAGTTGTTCACAGATTTCACTTGAATTTCCTGACTGGATTCAGTTTTGAAAAATGATGGGATAATGTTCACAGGATTGAACACAAAAATCAGTTTTCATTTCTACCTCCCTTGCCTGCCCCTTGTTTAGGGGACACCCTTCGGGGACAGGCAACCTACCCATTTACGCAAAGAAAATGTGAATACTCAGGCCACTGCCCAAAGACGGGCATTCATTTTGGCATGAATGGCTTTTAGTTTTTTCCTATTAAAACCCTTCCGTTTTCTGTGGCTTAGATCTTAATGATGTCAGGCAGATTAATTTTAAATGTGCAGGACTTACATTATTAGAGCAGCATCCTCAGCCCCAGCATCTTGCCTGCCTGGAAGGTGCTCCATGCTCTGTGGTACAGGACACCTAGAGTAGATGTTTCTGTCTTTCCTGTGCTGAAATTATCCTCTTCATATGTAACACTTTCACCTCAAATACATTTCAAGGACGATGGTAAAGTTATTACTGGGTGATCAGTCATTCTCCTGTCTTTTGCTCCAATGAATATTGAAGTATTTTCTAGAAAGCAGAACAAATCCAAAAGGATTGAGCACCAGCAGTATGTCTGGGATACCCATATCTTCTTTGTTAGGAAGCATCCCTGGGACTTCACATCTGTGTAGGAGGATGGACTCTGCTTGGACATTGCTCACCCTCACAGCAATCCAGGAATTGGTACTTTAGAAAAATGAAAAAATTACATGTTTTCGGGGGCTTTTTTTGGCACAGTAAGTGAAGTTTAAGAAAATGACTTCCGCATCAGTGTGAATCTTTTTTTCCTTTTTTTTTTTCTGGTGTTGTAAGTCGAGCCACAGAACTGATAAATGTGTTATTTGTGTGGTGCTATTCAAAGCCTTGTGATTTCAGGGCCAGGCCGTGGCTGTGGTATTTAGCCTAGATGTCAAGGTGTGGATCGCACTGAGGTGATGGCCAAATGCTTTGCGTTGAGACATTTTGAGAGCAGCGACATTTCGCTCTGCAGAAAGGCAAGAAAACAAGCCATTCCCCTCTCCCCCTGCTGCAATGGTTTTTATTTTACACCACCAAGAGATGACATACAATTTGATGAATTTCATCCCTTTTTTTTTATATCCACTTGAACTACTATATAAATATTAATAGCTAAACACATTGCAAACAGGTGGGACCCGTTCTGCCTCTGGAGAGCTGCCACCACTAAGTGATATCTCAGATGGGGTGACAGAACTTTCCCATGTGGGCGCTGTCTCTCCCTGCCAGCCCCTCGGACACGCCTGGAGCTGAGAGCTCTTTGTTTTTTTGGGCTTTTTCTTTTTATGGTATCGCTATAACAGTTTTTCTTGGTCTTTTAACAGCTCATTCAGAAGGGGAAGGACAGGGAATTAAAAGGCATTTTTTCATTACCTTTTCTAGTTAGTGGGATATTTCAAAGGGGGTTTGTTCCTGATGACGACAACAGACCCCCCATTTTGTATCTGTGCCTGAGAGCAGCATCTCCGAAACAGTAATAAAGAAGTGTTCATCTGTGGGCTGTATGGTAAATTCAACTTTCTACCACCTTGCCTCTTCCTCTAACCCGCTTTGCCAGTACTGTACAGGGAGTACTTGTGTGGATCTACCCTGCGAGTGCAGCTGTGCAAGCTATGTCTGCATCTGTGGTTTGTTCCAGGGCCCCTGTGAGCTGGGCTCTTCTGGGCAGGACTTTGGGCAGCAAAGAGAAGTTACAAGAAGCTGCAGGTGTGGAAGGAAGCCTGAGAGGTGACAGGGATAGCATGTACATGAGGACTACCCAGTTACACTTAATTATTCTGTGATTGTTTCCTCCACCCTTTCCTGATTGTAGCATTCATCCCTCCTTCACTGTAAAATCTTAAAAAAGAAATAATGCATAGAGTTTCTGTCACAGACCGTGTTGGGGGTCAGCAGGCTACAGTGGCTGCCTCCAGCCTGATGGTGTTGGAGCTATTGCTGCTGCCTTCCCAAGGCATGCAGAACTTGCTCGTTTTCACTGAGAAAGCAGTGGCCTTTTTCCTGAGCAAAATCACGAGCAGAGTTCAAAGGGGTTGTTTGGGTTTTGGTTTTTCGCTGAAAATGATGTTTCCACAGAAGCCATTGCTGCATTTTGACTTTCAAATAATCACAAATCCAAAACTGTTAGGTTGTTTAAAAAGCAAATTTCTTCCTAAAATATTTTTTGGTGAACAATGTACTATGTTCTTCATACCATGTACTTACTTCTTTCCCATTAAAACTAGGGAGACATGAAGTAGCCCCAGCCAAATCTTGGTTTCTGGGAATCTGAGACTTGCAGGATACATTGTATGCAGAATAGTTTCAAGTGAGATATTGCAATAATTTTTAATTTCTCTTTTTTTAAGAATCCAGAACAGAAGAGAAGGTTATTTTGGTTGTTGGTGGGTGTGTTGTTGTTGTTGTTGGGTTTTTTCCTTCCAAAAGCCCATGCAAAAACTAACGATTCAGATTTTCCCCAGGGGCAAGAATAGAAATATCGGTGATGTGCCACTTGCTTGGTGGCACCGTGGAGGGAATGGTACAGGCATGAAATCAGGGACTGCTGGCAGAGTCACTTTCCAATATGTGCAAATAAAAATGCAGACCACATTACATCTGGGGTCTGAAGATTTACCAAGCTGCCATAAGGCCATAAGTTTGGTTGTTTGCAGTTTTGGGGTTTTTGAACCATCTAAACAGGCTGCATGAAATGATGCCTCCATTTCTTTATTAATACATTTTTAGAACTGATTCTAGCGGAGGAGACTCCAGCATTCCTATTTAATGTTCTTATTAATGAGTGTAAACAATGCTTTTAAGGCATTTTTTACCTGTGTATAATCAAGCCATCTAGCCACCAGTAACTGCAAATGTCACAGATTTCAATGGTCTCTTTGGGACTTTTAATCTGTTTGCTTTTATAAAGGAGGTGATTTTATTTTTGCATTAAGGAAGCATTAACATCATTAAATGGGCTCTCACTTTATGATAACTGCAAATGTCACATTGATCCAGAAAGATAAGAAAATGTGCTCGTCTTTGGAACAATATCCAAGGCAAGAGCAGGCAACCCACACTATTTGCATTAAAAAACAAATTGTATAAATGCAGAAGATTGATGTGCCATCTGTTCATGTCCTTCACTTTTCTGGCTCTTCTGTGTTGAGATATTTTTATGGAATAGTTACGTTTATTATTTTGAAAATGAATCACAGGTTAAAAAAGTTTACGATGGGCAATATAAGTTGAAGACACTCATTTACAGTATCTCAGGTATAAAAACTGGCATTAAAATTAACTTCCATGCCCACAAAAAAGCTACAGTATTCTGTAGTCTGTATTACCTAGATCCTAGGATCAGGGAGAAAGACTTTACCAGCAACACTAGCAGGTTATGAGGTGAATCCAAAATATGTAACGTGTACATCGTATTTCTCAAATAACAAAAAGGCACCCAAGAAGGTATAGTATCTAGAAAAAGCTACTGGCTAGGCTTTGCAACAGGAAGGTAAATATGGGATGGAACTTGTTTAAGATTGGGCTGTACGGTTTTGGTGAAACACTAGCATTAGCTGGGGGGGGGGGGTGGGGTGGGGAATGTGATGAGCAGAGTGCTGAATTGTCAGAATTTTTGTCAGAATGCTAAGCCCAAATCCCAGGCAGCGACTGCTGATAAAACCTGCAAGCTCTAGAAAGATGCCACAAAGGAAATGTGTGCATCTCACCCCGACCCCTTGCTGTCTCTTTCATACGCCACCTGCTTGCCACACCAAGCCTCCTGTTGTCAGGAGTGATGCCCATTGATGCAGTCCCCTGCAGTACCAGTTTGTTTTGTTTTGTACCAAGCTCCATTTGGAAATGATCCTTACCCCTGAGTCCTCCCAAGCTGAGGACAAGACAGTGGAAGGATAGGGGAAGGCAGGAGCATTGCTCCATCATCCAAAGGCTGGGAGCAGGAACACAGGAGCTGCATGTGGGGTGGAGTTTGAGGATCCCAAAGGCGAACAACAACTGGGAGGGAGGGAGTGAAGGAGTGAAAGAATCTGGCTGCAGGGGCTGTTGGAGGCATCAGGTCTCCATGTCTCCTGATAATGGTGCCCATACAAACCTTCAGAACAGCAGGCAGTAAATGGCGTCTGGGAGAAGGGGGCTGATACTCATTATACAGGGTTGGAGAAACCACCAGCCCCGCAAGGCCCTCTGCTTTTAGCAGGAGGAACTTTAGCAGAGAGGAGAGGATTTACTGTCATTAAATCCAGCCCATTGCACATCTCCAAATGTGAACTTTCTGGCAAAACGTTTTGACATTCCTCATTATTCAAGTTTTCATTCTTCTTCTTACTATTATTTTGCCAGTGCCCTGCTTCTTCTTGGGTCACTTCTGGTCTGATGCAAGTAGAGCCCACAAGTGACTGCACAATATTGCAGTAGATGTTACAAATATTCATGTGTGTCAAGAGAAGTCCTTGTTTATCTGCATTAAATCACCAAAGACAATTGAAAGAAGGGATTTCCACCCAAAAGTTGAGATGAACAATAATTAAAAGGTATCGCAACTCCTGTATCAGAATTTCCCAGTATGCTTTTGTTACAGTAATGGATTAAGATACTGTTCTATACATCATGTAAATGACTTGCTGAAAGAGGGTGAAAACAACTACTTCAGATTTAGATACATTATTTTGTCCCAGGCTGCTTTTGCATGTCACCAAGGGACAACATGGATTTGATTTCCTGAGGAGGACTGCTTTCCTTTCTGTCCCCAGTTCTTTTGCGAGTACCTCAGAGAGAGAAAACTGTGCGTGGCAACCTGTGCCCTTTGCAGAGATGAGATGGGGACTGTGCCAGACTCAGACCTGGCAAACCAAGATAAAACCCCTGGGAATGCTTACACTGGGTTGCTGCTCACAATAGCATTGTGAGCTATTGTGATATAGGATATTTTTATTCTCAGAAGAGGATAAAAATGGGGCAGGAGGATGTGATCCTGCCCCAGCCTCCAGCACTGCATGGCTCAGAGTCTTTCTGAATAAGGAGGGTCTCGCAAGTCAACTGAATTGTCTGATCGTTTTCTGAACCCGTTTAACTTTTAACTTCCACAGCATCCCGCAGTGAGGAGTTCCCAGGTTAGCTGTGCTTTGTGTGCAGACATATTGTTGCTGCTTTGCCTGCTTGGACCCTGCCACCCATTTGGCTTGTTTGGTACTCTTCCCATCTCCAGTTCTTGGTTTGGAAGAAACAGCGAGCCACTGGTTTCCTTGAATGATTTATGTTCTTCATGTTTCCATAGGTTAATCAATTGCTGATAATCTGTTAGTCATTAGCGGGAGCAGACTTTGTATCAGAAAAACATGTTATGAGTTAGACTCGCATTTTTTAAACCCAACTGAAAATTTTGTCTTGGCATTGGTGGTGTGCTTGATAGCTCCAGCTGAAATGAGGATGTTGTCCTACAGCACGTATTGGTGGAGCCTAGAGTTTCATGGTCATTTCTGAGAGTCATGGAAGATGAAATTAAGAAGAACAGATCTATTTTTGAATGGCATAAATTACTAGTAAACAAGCCTGCTTCTTCTCTACTGAACTTGTTTCAGTATTGGCTGATTGAAACACTTGAAAATCATTTCAGTGAAATACCAAGACATGATAAAAGTGTTTCAGCCCAGAGGTGTACAGTCAAAACATGGCAAAGCAGGAAGCGGGAGCACAGGCAAAAGAAGTGATTGAATGTGCCCAGAAATAAAGTGAAGAGCTAATGACTCATACTCAGCACGGTTTTATAACCTATGTTCAGAGCCTGACCCATCGTGCCACCTAATCATACCCATGGAACAGGATTTGGTGAGTGCAAAGTGCTTCCTGCCTTTTCAAGGTGTCTGCACTACCCTTTAAGCCAAACAGGTTTGCTGCTGCCTCAGAAAATGCTGCATTTCTGCCACATAGATCCCACACTAGATGTGGTTCTGGCTGTTATATGATGGTTGTTTGAGTTTTTGTCTGTTTGTGTTAATTAGTATAAATTCTGTCAGGTAGCCACGCATAGATAAGACCATGGCTGGAGTTGCAGGGTGGCCATAGTCATATCGAAACGAATACTGGATCCGCATTTTGGTTAGGAAACTTTTTGGTTCTATAATGGATCTTAAAGTCCTTATTCCTGAGTCTGATACTCCAGTCTGCCTCACTGGAGGCTACAGAAGTTGAATCAGCTACAGAAATTGAAGATGGGGCAAAAGAAACCATGTTAGTTCAAGAACGAAGTGGATTTTAGTTTTGCTGTTGGAATACCTTTTATCTTCTTCAAATCTTTTGTAGGAATGCCCATCTGAAAACTTGAGTAAATAAAATTGTGTCTTAAGGGAATATGCAGCACACCCGGTACCTAGAAATGACACATTTTTTTCTTAAGTAGGAGAGCCCTGTCCTTAAAATTTTACATGTTGTCCTTTATTAAAGAAGCTCATTTTTAAATTGGAGAAGACAAAAGTCCGTTTTTCTCTTTGGAGAATCTGATGTTGCTGCTCTCAGGTCTACTGTCAGGAGGGTCACAAGTATTTTTCAGAGTGAAGGACCTTTTCAAATGACTTATGTGCTGCATAAGTTCACCTCAAAAAAGACCCAGCATTTACTTTTCACTTCGAGAGGGAGGCCAGCTTTGATGGAGTCTGCATGTCTTAAACTTTTCAAACAACCTTTATCACATTGCTCCAGCTGACAATCTGCACAAAGTGAATCCTACCCTACAGATCAGTATGCTGTACAGCTACAAAGAAAATAACATTAAAAAGCTCCAGATGTTTCAACTGATGAAACGAAAGAGAACAGCTCAGCACTGTACACACCAATCTTCACTCATCATTTTCTGTGCTCCCTCTTTTTTGGGCTTGTTTCTATCTTTCACTGAAGATTTACACCATAAATGGTCCAAAGCAAGGACAAGCTGTTGTGATGTTTCCAGTGCAGACACCAGTGGGTCTTGCAGCTGAAGCTCTAGAGCTGCTACTGCAGTTTAAACAAGGGCTATTAATTCCAGGTGCTCCAAAACCAGCCCTGGAACATCATGATAAAATGGGGAGCGTCCTGTTAAGGAAAGCCTTACTGTTATTATCCATAATCTAAAATGCCACCACCATTACTCGAACCTTTCCTGTTTTGATGGAATGGATTACTCTATTTTCATCTGAGTCTCCTGTAAACCTGGGAGTCACTGGTGCTAGCAAAACCAGAAGGCATGTATTTGTACAGAATGAAAGCAGCGATCTGTGTTCTGTGCAAGTTCTTTCTGGTTTGAGATGGACGCTGCATGGGTGTAACAGAGTAGGACTGCCCACAGTCAGTGCCATTTCGGCTGCAGTCACCATGGGTAGCTGCAGATGGCAAGCCTGATACCTTGTGTGCTCAAGGCATTTGGGTACCTACCTCCTCTTTGCTTTCAGTGGGGTTAGAACACCTGACTCCTTCTGTTTTGTGGATCGCCACTGACAAAAACCACACCAGGAAGTTACAGAAAATTAACAAAAGCCCAGATAAATAACTGAAGCTATTGACTGTTTTGTAGGCTATCCTCTGCAACCTTGTAAAATGCTCTGGGGTTGCCTGTGCATCTTGCCAGATGTCAGATACAAAGTCTGTGACAGATTGCAGATAGTTTTACCCAAAGATTGTTAGTGTAATTTTTACACTTCTTCAGGAGTTTTGGGGGAAAGAAGCATCTACTTCCGCACCTGTGGCAGTAGGAGAACAGGCCGTTGTACGGTGATTTGGGAGCCTGGTTTTATGCAAGGCTGAATTCCCAGGTTGGTTTGGTCAGCTCTCCTTTTTCTTCTCTGCCTTGGCTTCTGTGCCTGTAGAAAGGCTGTGCTTATACTGGCCCAAGCTGTGAAATGCTTGGCCTTTAATATCCCTCTGACTGCTATTGTTGTAACTGTTGTGGTTTAACCCCAGGCAGTGAGTAAGTACCACACAGGCAGTGGCTTGCGTATGCCCCCCAGTGGGATGGGGAAGAGAATCAGAAAAAGGTAAAACCTGTTGGTTGAGGTAAGAACAGTTTAATAATTGAAATAAAGTAAAATATAATACTATTAATAATTGTAATGAAAAGGGAGATAACAAAAAGAGAAAGAGAAAAAAAAGCCAAGGAAAAAAACCCCAAGTCATGCACAATAAATCCCCCACCACCCGCTGACCGATGCCCAGCCAGTCCCCAAACAGTGATTCCCCCCCCGTTCCCCCCGGTTAT
>JAVJGI010000064.1:779955-839782 GCA_035590275.1 Ibycter americanus
ACCGATGCCCAGCCAGTCCCCAAACAGTGATTCCCCCCCAGTTCCCCCAGTTTATATACTGAACACAACATCATATGGAATGGAATACCCCTTTGGCAACTTTGGGCTGGCTGCGTCCCCTCCCAGCTTCTTGTGCCACCCCCCAACCCTCTTGCTGGTAGGGCCTGAGAAGCTGAAAAGTCCTTGACTTAGGATAAATATTACCTAGCAACAACTGAAAACGGCAGTGTGTTATCAACATTGTTCTCTTCCTAAATCTAAAACACAGCACTGCACCAGCTACTGAGAAGAAAATTAACTCTATCCCAGCCAAACCAGGACAATAACTCATAGCTCAGTTGTCTATGTTTTGTTCCCTTTCCAAAACCTGCTTGCAAGCTATCCTCAGTACGTCCCTGGCAGAAGCACCATGGCTGTATGGAATTGCATCCAAGCATTTGTTGGTGTGATCTGCACACCCTTCTGCACATGTGCTCCTCGTTGCTATCAAAGGTGTGACAGCGCAGCTCAGGACTAGGCAGGCAGGACTCGGGCCTTGCTGCTTTATGTGTAAGAAGATGCAGACAGAAATAAAGAGATTTATATCACTGTGAGAATGGTTTGGATTGCCACTCAGCAGCTTTGGTAGATGACCTTCACACTAGGGAAGAGGCTGGTCTACACTGAGTGCATTTTACTCCTATTCATAGAAAAACCACATAATGTTTTAGCTGCGTTTTGTCACAAAAAATAGGTTCCAGAAAGAAAGAGGGCACTAAACTAGCTGCCTTAGAGAGAGGGAAAGGGGAGAAATTCAGCACTGGTTATATATTTGTCTGTGGGAAACCTCTAGAGCTTTGCTTTTTGAGGTGGCCAGGGTGTGGTGGTACAGTGTTTTTTGTAATGGAAACCATTATTTACGCGACACTTAGACCACAATGCTCATTTCACTCATTAACTCAGCAACATTAAGACTGCTCTCCAGACAATGGGAGTTAGATATTCAGTGTATTGTTATTGCCATTCCTATGCCATTTATGCAATGGAAGATGTTTGCATATTACATTTGTCACAGACAAGTACGGGGTATCAGATGTAGTGGTATTATTTTAAAATAGAACTGTAAAATGCAACTAAATATGCTCTGCTCAGAATGCTTTGGATTTTCTAAACTGAAAATTCCCATAATCTTATAAGAATGTGGTGCAATGTGGAAGTTAATGGCTCAGGGGACTGGTGAAGGGAAACAAAGTTTCTTAACTCTTGATAAATATCACAAATCAAACCCAGCTTGATCATGTCTGAAAGTCACTATTATTCTCAGATTTATTTGTATTTTGTTTTGGTTTGGTTGTGGTTGGACTATAGGAATTTATGATCCAGTTTCCCAAATAAAAAGGTGACTCATTCTGATTTAAAAAAGAAATCAGAGTTGAAACTGGAGAGCAAACATTTTTTATGTACTAACACAAAATGAGGGCTTGCTTACTCCCCCTCTTGGAATGAATGCTCCTAAATGTATTCTCCCCAAGGGAAACCTTTCTGTTCCCCAGGATGAAGCGGCTGTGCTGGAAGTCAAGTCTGCACTCATTTGCAGCTTGGGTGTGTTCACAAAATGTTTACTGCACCTTTGGTATGAGAGGGAGCATCGCTAACCTGTGGGGAATAGCTCAATGGGAACCTGGAGAGATGAGGAGCAGCGAGTCAATGATCCTGGGCTGCTCCACGTCGTCATAGCAGAAACTTAGTTAGTTCAGCCCTAGGGCCACGTTGTGCTTCAAAGAGGTAGATTGTGAGAAATTATATTTTATATGTCTTAATGAAGAGGATGGTGAATTTAAAAAAAACTGAGGAGGAGCAGTGGAAGGGTATCTAAAAATCCCCAAGTCTGGAAATGGAGCAGGTAATGCTAAAAGACAGTATGGTTGAGGTAAAATATACTGCAATTTGGTTCAGCTATGTAAAATAAGCTTTTGATTTATGGAGTGTCAAAAATGTAGATCTCTGCGCCTTTCACGATGAATTTTTTTGGCAAATTTTTGGATGAAAATGATTATGGGAAAAATGTTCAGAATATAATTATGGCTTTGCTGAAGAATTGAGGGCTCTTTAAAGATGTTTTCTGCTTGTATCTGCCTTGCTGCTGCCAGAGTGCCTTGCTGAACTACTGGGTGGCCCCAGCTGTTCTGTATATTTTACCCCCACCCCTCCTCCAGGGAGTAAAAGCACAATTTGGCCCAATACTTGCTAGAAATGAATTGATTCCACTGCAGGCTCCATGCAGTACATGCTGAGATGATTAAATAAGGACTGTAAACTGTTGTAATAAAATATCATGATTTGAAGAAGGGATAATCATCTTCGTTTTTTGGTAGGACAGCACCTATGGGGTCCTGGCCCATAACACCAATAAAAGTGATAATACAGAACATCCTTCATGCGCCTTTGCTTCTTATGGGAGTCAAGGTCCAGCTGAAAGCATTTTGAATGCTGGTTATTTGAATGAAAGTATTTTTATTTCTAGCTTCTGCAATTAGAACAGTGAAATTTGAGTGGGAACATCTTTCTACCAGAGAAAAGCTTAGCCTACAATTTAGTCTCAATTTATTTGGTTAGAAGAGCTGAACGACAAGATTTTCGGGGCATCCACTTGTTTGTAACCTCATGGTGAGCCATTTGTGGTGCATGTATTTTTTTAGTATTTGGCATCCCTCTTGTGGGGGGGTGTCTGTGGACCCCCTCAAAGGACTTGCTATTGCCTCCTCTGCTTTGGACACCAAGAGAGGAGGAACCTCACCCTGCTCATGAAACTGGTGCCAGCCTCACCTGACAGCCCCATGCTGGTCATTCCCCCTGGGGACCTGGGTTTGGTGTTGGTGTACCTCTGAGCACCAGGTGAATCCCTCCTCTTCAAATCTGACCTTTCTTACTGTTCGAGTATTGCGTACCCTTCATTATTAGCAATGGTCCATTTAAAACAACCATTTCTCCATTGTCAGAAGTTTGTTGTTTTTACAGAGACCAAGTATGAATTAATACAAACCACAAATGCATTAAGTTCTGCATGCTTAGCTCGTCCTGGAGAGTATTGTGAAAGTCAATCCCAGGCTGAGCAGGAACACATCACTGTTGCCTCTGTGGGGTGCGGGAGTGGGCAATGGCTATAACTGAGTCTACATGCAGTGTCTGGAAAGATTTTATGTCCAGCAAGCCACTTACTCTTATCGTGCTGTAGTATGTTACAATTAAAGATATTAATTAATGCTTCCCTCAGCACTACATAAGGTCTGCATTATGGCGTGCATCTACAGCATGGGCTTCTGAGGGAAAAGACATTCGTGACAGGATGCTCCTTGATGACCTACAGGGAGAGCACCTAGTCTTCATTCCTTGTCAGCCAGTGCTTTATACAGCCTCCGCAGGTATGGGTCAGATCCTGATCTGGTAAAAATGCATGTAGCGTGACGCCAGTGAACACATTCCAGCTTACAAAAGCTGGGGAGCTGGTCCTGTACGCTCTCTAGCTGCTTTGAGCTAATGCTGCTGGCTGTCTTCAGTGCTGTATTCTCTTCCTGCCATTAGTGGTACTATAATTAAGCTTCTGCCATCATTTGCTGCCCTTTTCTACACATACAGCCTCCTACATCTTTTGGAGGAATGTTCCCTTTGCAAAACAGTTTGCATGTCAATTGCTGATACAACATTGTGTTCTCGATGCCATGAGGTTATATTAGCACTTATATTTGTGTTCACAAGGGTTGCTTGCATACATAAAGCCTGTAAGCGTTTCGGAATTGGGGCCATAGTATGCAGTGTTACTGGGCAATAATCTCATGATGTAACCATAAACCTCGATTGTCTGTTTAATATCTCAGATGTTTTAATTTGCATTTCGTTAGAACTTGGCAAAAGGTTATCAGCTCAGATCCAAAATTCTCACAAAAAATTGTTCTAATATGTAAAGTAAGTTTTGATTTATGGAGTGACAAAAATGTAAATTTCTAAGCATTTCAGTTTATTTTTTTGCCAAACTTTAGACTAAAATGACTTTTTTAAAGTGAAATGATTCTGGATGTAGTTATTTTCATGATTGTGGAGTAAAAGCAGTTGAAGATGTTAATTTAACTGCATTTACAAATAATTCTTATAAAGAACGTTGCTTACCAGGAGGTGAATAAGGCATCTCTACTTAGCTTATTAAGAGGAAGATCTATAGTCAGAACATGCTACTGTTTTTGCAGGGAACCTGAGTATAAAATAATCTAGAAATACATTTAATATTGTTTGAAATACATATTCCCTTTGATCTCCTCATGAAAGCTGTTTACTCATTTCAGAGGAGTTCTGCATTATAAAATGACAAATTATTGTTGTGCTACACTTGTAAAAGGGCACAGTAAAAATATGCAATGTTTCAGAGGAGACTTGTTTTACTATAGGAATACCTTTGACTATTGAGGAAAAGATTCATTTCATGTTGTATTTACTTCTGGAATATCACTGAAATTAGCACAGACTTCCAGTGTATATACATAGATTTTATAGAAGAAATATGTAACAGCAGATTGCCTTTGATAGCATAAAATTTGAACATTGGGCTAGTCTCAGGTTTGTACTCGTAGTTTGGAGAAGAGTATCAGCAACTCACATAAAGATCCTCAATTTAAATTCAATTCTCAGCTTTTCCTTTAAGATACACAGAAATACAATATTTCTTTCATAAATCCCTACTTTGTTGTTGTTTTATACATGAAACAGGCAATGGGGTCTCTTGTGTTTAATGATTTTAATTGAAAGTGTGAATTTTGCCAGTTGCATCAGCTGGTCTATCATTTTCTACGGAAGGATTTTTGCTGTGAAATTCGTTTTAAATCTGGTTACCTTTTAATATTTGAAATCCCAGAAAAGTGTTTGGATTCAAAGAGAAAAATATAACCATTAACTTTGCTTTTAATATTGGAAGGTTAATATTTAAATTTGATATTTTCCAACAAGTCTTCTAAAATACTCGTGAGGTGGGGTGTAAGGAACCAAGCCTTACTCAGTGTACTTGTAGGCACAACTTCTCTAGATAAAGCTTGAAATATCTCATGCAAGAAATGTCAGCATTTCAAAATTATTTGCCCCCAGTGAAAAAAAAAAAAAAAAAAAAAAAAAAAAGTCAGAAAAGGAACATTTTCACACAGCAGGGAAAGGATTCTGAGGAGTTTTGAATGGGAAATGTCAAAACAGAAAGTGTAACTGTTTCAGTTTTCCATTTCTTTTCATTTTGATTTAAGATGAGATTTTTCATTTTGATTATCTCCATCACAGAATGAAAGGCCTTTGTCAAAACTGCCATTTTCACATGAAAAAGTTTCAAGTTCTAAAAATCACCTTTTTCCGGTAAGAAATCTTGTTGACTGAGGCAGCTGGACCAGCTCTAACATGATGCTGAGCTGCAGCCAGAAGCTGCCCCTGACTCACGTGAGGGTCCCAGGGAGGCTCTGCTGGCCATCCCCACCGGCTCCGCTCCTCAGCTGGGGCAGCCTCCCACAGGAGGTCTAGTCTGAGCCCATTGAGTTGAAGCGACCAGCTGGCTTCGTGTAGGTGTCACGCAATGTTGGATGGCAATGTGGCCCTGCAGCGTTCTGAGGGAGGACGCAGGCAAGGAGAGGGTGCGAGGCAAGGGAAGACGTGGCCCCGAGGTGTCCCCTTCATTGGGTCCTCCCAGAGGCAACGGGCAAGCAAGGCCTGATGTGCCAGATGTGCTCACCATCCTGTGTCCACAAGCCATCTCATTTGAAAGGGGTCCAGGATTGAAGACTCCCTGGAGGCAGTTGATCAGAGAGTTTCTCACAGACGTGTATGTCTGAAATGTCAGGCGCTCTGCTGACGTTTTTGGGTTTTGACACTTTCATATGTTTCAGCCACAGAGCAGTCAGGAATGAAGGACAAATCTGTGGGTTCCTCCCTCGCTCCCTCTGTCCCTCACCTGCTTGCACCCGTGTGGGCAGCAGGACTGTCTCCTCCTCACTGTGTTGTATGGCATTTTTGGCAGAACCAGGGCAGGCAGAGAAGTCTTGGGACAGACCATGCACCTTCATCCCCAGCGGGAAGGCTGGCATCCCTGCATGTTCCCCAGCCCAGCTCTGCCATCTTGTTCCCATCTGCCTGGGGAGGTCTTATGAGAAGGGGCGTCAGTCCTCTGTATGGGGACAGCTGTGTGATGCTCCTCTGCAGATGCTGGCTGTATTTGGGGGTCTGAAGGGCTACTGTCATGGTGACAATGGGACACCCCAGGTTGCTTTTACTGGAAAGACTTGTTCCTTCTTCAAGGCTTTTAAAGTGCATGCATGCATGAGGTGCATCTCCCTGAGAGAGGGAAGGTATGTCATAAGGAAACCAGTTCCCATGCTCTACAAGAACAGGATATAGGGTCTTATAAACTCCGAAGGCACAGAAAGGATTACAATAAATAAGGCATGTGGGCTCCTGATCCTTTAGTTATTGATGTATTTAATGCCTCATTGATCTCATCAGGATGAGTGACATGATTTTAGTAAAACATGTGAGTGCGATTTGCAGGATGCTTTATAGAAGTGAAGTTCAAGTTTTGGTGACAGAAACCACAGCTAGAATTTATATATTTTTTTTTTGTATGCAAGAGGGAAAAAAAAACTTAACCTCTCTCTGTCTCAAATTCCGTTCAATCTTTCCCCCATATAAATGGACCATTTTTAACTTTTCCTTATTGCTTTCCTGATACTGCAGGCAAACCTGTTACTGTATGTACTTTGTCACTGTGATTTGCTTAGGCAAGTAGTATATATTTTTAATATATGTATTTTATGTCTGTATGTATATTATTTAAATGTGTATATGCATATTTAAAAGTAAAAATCTGCTGGTTTTTTCAATTGCTTTTAGTTACAGCAGTGACAAAACAGAACTTTGATTTTTAAATGCTTATAAGCTGTGCTTTTAGATCTCATGTTAAAGCTTCTTTCTCAGTTGGAGTATACGTGTCTGAAATGTAATGCTAGTTGCTAATTTTGCAGACTTTTCATCCTGACAGAGTTCACGAGTTCAGCAGGTCTCAGGAGTGTTCACCTAGGCTGTATTTACATGATTTTGAATATACCTAGGAAATCTCAGTCTAAATCATATTATGCTCATCATTCAACCCCCAAGCCTTTCCCTATTAACAGTTTGTGAGTCTTACCACCTCTTTAACACATTGATTATGTTTGATAATGCTCCTACTTAGAACTGTCTGAGCTGATAACCTCTGAGTAGACATCTTTGCGTAATATGCAGCCATGCCTTTATCAGTCCCCTGCGCATGTGGCACACCAAATTATTCTTTGCATTAGCATAAACAAAAGAAATACAGTTTAGGAAACATCAGTACGTTCTCCCTATATTTGCATTAATTATAAGTACACCATACCCAAGTACTGATATAACTTTATTGTATAGAAGCCTTCAAGTAAAACAGTATTTATTGTGAAAGATGATTACAGTTTCAATGACAACTCCTTCTTATTACTTAAAACCCATATATTTAGCCAGATACCATGAACACTAAGTTTAGTTCACTTGGCAGCACTTTAACCAACGCTTTTATAATCTTTGTATTTAAAATCCCAAATAAGCCATAATTCACTGGCCGTGCTGAGTAGTGACTGTATGCATCCTATGTTTTAGAATAAAAGTATAAAATTACAGAGATATGATCAATTATTTAAAAAAATGTAAATGTAGTGAAATGGTATAGAAGAGAACCACGTTGGTCTTCATTACTCTGAAAACAGAAATTGCTGGGAAGCAGGGGAAAAAGCAATCTGAAAAGAAATGATTCCTGGGGAGAAACAGCTTTTCTACAAATGGCAGTGAGTGAATTCAAAAGAAAGTGGCTAACAAGACATTTCCTAATAACAAGCCAAGGGTGTTGCATACCCTTTCATCTTTAAAATTACAAATGTAAAGTAAATGTACTCTGTCTTATCACAGGATTACTCACTGGAGCCCATGTTTTTCTTTGGGACTTAGAGTAGTGAATAGTATAGTATGTTGTGTGAGAATCCCTCATTGCTGCAAGTGGCCATCTCTTCTGAATGACACAGGGGAAGAATAGGCATCCGCTTGCATGAGAGACCTTCTTTCACCTTCATCTAAAATGTTCTCCTACAGCCAACAGTTGGGAGGAGTTTGGGAAAACATGCAGCATACTTGTTAAATGCAACCTTGAATTTTTCGGTTTCTTCCTTCTCAAAGGAAGGAAAGGCCCTTTGAAGGAGCCCCTCTTCTTTGAGTCCGCATAAAAAAGGGGATTTCACGTGCTGTGCTTGCAGGGTGGATGGCTCCTTGGATTCCAGTGGGATGTGGGACAGTTTGTCTGTGTGCTGGCAGTGCCCCACTCATGCTGCTGGCCAAGGGCTGGCTAGAAGGGAGCAGAGCCAGGTCCTTTAAAGCATCTCCTCCAAGTTGTCCTGCTCAGTGCAATTCATTCAGGAGCAGAACAGAGAAGGGTCCTACCTCCACTGAGGAGGGATAAACTCCCCTTGATTAAACACTTAATAAGGGTAGAGTCTCCCACAGAACATTTAATCTGGATTTGTGTATCCTAACAACAGAGTGGATGAGTGAAACTTTTCAACTTACCTTGCTACAAATTTAAATCATTCATTCAGAAATGTGCCCATGTGGAATAAACCAAAGCTTTCCTTTAAAAGGGAAATACTCTAACAATGGCCAAATGATAAGAGATGCATGTGCAGTCACCTGGTAAACGTAGGGCTTCATAAAACCATATCATTTTGAAATGTTGGTTAACTTGGTGAGAATTAGGAACAACATGAAAAACTATAGGTGATCTTTTGAGGCTTGATTATAGGAATGAGCTAATATTGCAATAGTTTGGACTTACGATGTGGGTTTTTTCCAAATTTCTAAGATGGACAACATAGAAATAAACTAAAAAGAAGTGGCGCTACCTAGTGGGTAAGGAAACAAATGTGATCCTCTACTGATCGCTGAAGTTGCGGGGTGTCTTCCTCCTTTGTTCTTCAGCTTCCCACCTGTAAAGCAACATAAAATTGCTGACCTCCAAAAGAGCTGGGGACTTCTTGAGGGAAGTGACCGCTCAAAACAAAGGCATATTGGAAACAGTGCCCTGGGGATGGTCTTCTAAATGCATTTCCCCTTAAGCTTAGTGTTGATGGTTTGGGTTTTTTTTGTGTTGATTTGGTTCTTCTGTTGGATGATTTGTTAAGGCCATGGGATTGCTTAGTAATGTTGTTTTGTGTATATTTTACCACATTCAAAGGTGGTGGAAGCTGTTGGCTGTCCTCAACCAAGTTGATTGAAGCAGTAAAGGCCTCAAGGATAATTAATTTCCTGCAAGTTTTAGGAATATATGTGGTTGGTTACAGCAGAAAGGCTCTAACTGTCAGTTTTGACAGATGGAAAGGATGTGTCGTGAACATGTGTGTTACCAGGCATCAGAGGATGCGTGCACCTGGAGAAGCTGTGCTGTATGGCCCAGGTACCCACAACGCTCGATTAGCAGCTCACAGCACAGGGCCCTGCGAGCTCAGTATTTCTAGTGCTATTGGAAATACATGGTAATTTTACTCAGGTTGCACATTTGCTGTCACTTTGCTGCCAAAAATGCTAGTCCTACTGTCGATCTCAGTCCTCTCTTCCCAGTCCCACCGCAGTTATTTGTGACAGCACCAGTATGCCCACTGTGGAGCAGCCGAGTGACTTGCTCTGTCCAAAACCGGATGTTTTTTGGCCACATCGGTCTGTAGCTAGATGAGATCCTTGATCTAGTCCCTGAAACAGTTGTGTCAGTGTTGGTGCTGGCACAAGGGGTGAGTAGGAACCTGTACGAGGGGTGGGGCTGCCCCTTTTCAAACCTTCAACTGATCATGACACTGAACCCTGGGGCTTCCAGCAAGTTACTTCTTTGTTGTGTGGTTGCCCTGGCTTGTTTTCTGCTCCCATTTCAGGAAAATCGTTGTGAGTTCTCAGGAAAGTTGCCCTGCATCTTTGTTGCAAGCCTTTTGGGTGAACAGCAGCAGCTTTCCACTTGTGAATTTTCTTCTGTTCCTCCTAACCATATTCTAATTTGGAGTTTCTCATCTTTCTGTTTAACAGGAAAGATGCCTGCTCTAAAAATATAGAATATGGCTCCAGATCCCTGTTCTGAGAACAGCTGGTCACGTTCAAAATGAATGCCTAAAGAAAATAGCAAATTTGAAAAGAAATGTGAATTTCTGAATTCTGGCAAGTGAAAGGCTGGCCTGAGGTAAGCCAGCCAATTCCTGGATGACTCCAGCGCCAGTGCGAGCGCCAGCACTTTTGCCTTCTCTCTTTCGCTGCAGAGCTGGTGCTAAGGTTTCAGTTTCGTGTAAACCATTTCCCAAATGGTTAGTTCTGGAAATAACAGCCCAGTTCCAATGATGACACAGGTGACATTTTCAAAATCAAAAACTGGGACAGTTCTGTAGTGACATTTTTAGGGTCTCAAAATATCCCTGCAAAAGACGAACGTATGCTTTAAAAAACATGCTGATGTCACTACTGCCAGTGTCTGCTTCAACAGCGATACATACATACTTCCCTGAGCACAAGGTTTTTTCCAGTTGCTTTAGTTCGAAGTAAATTGTGTCATGAAACACTGAAAGTGCTGCTAACATTCATTCTGGTCCTGTCTGAATCATGAGGCTGAACCAATTTAACTTAAATTAGTTCAGTAAACCAGCGGGACAAGTATGTAGAGTCTCCTGGATTGTTTAAACTTGTTATCTTTTAGCCCATACGTTCAATCGGTATATGATAGCTGGCCACAGCCTGGGTTTTAAATGTCATGTAGGCATTTGCGCACAAGGCTGCCTGGGTATGAAATCACACGACTGTACAAGCCTCCACAAGCATGAGAGCGCCTGCATCGTGAGGGGAGCTGCGTGGGGGGCTGCACTCATCAGGCTGCCCTGCCTGCCCCGGCTCCTGGCACAGGCTGCGCTCAAGTCTTTGCAAATGTGCCGTAACTGTTGCTCATTTTGGAGGAATATCTTGACCATGTGTTTTGCAGTTAGGAAGAAATCAAATATTTTTCAGTGTAGATTGAAAGTGGAAAAACTTGTGCACCTCTGAGGTGCTGAAAGAAGCTCCTGGGTTGCTGAGATGTCCTATGAGGCAAGGATGGTCTTGCTAAAATAAGTGTTAACTGTCCTTCTATTTTAACAATTAGCGAGTAAAATAGTTTTTCACACAAAGTCACAAGTTCCACTGATTAGAAATCGAGCTTTCCTTTCTATCCTCAAAATGCAGTAAATCCTGGACATTCTGTGACATGTACGGTGTTTGGGGCGATGTGTTGGAGGTATCTCTGCTAATGAAGTGCAGATCATGTTCCCCTGGGGGACTGCAAGACACTCGATAATTGAATTGTTGTAACAGCTTTGAGAAAAAGGTGGGTTTGCCCCAACTTGCAGATAACCTCTGAGCTCAAGATTCTCGACGTGAATTGCCCCATGTGGCATGAGGTGTGTGGCTGGGATGGGAGTCAGCCCCAGCGCCCTGCCAAAATCTCAGCCCTCCTTCTTTGGCAGGGCCGAGCACATGGAGGGACCAGGGTGTGAGCAGCCAAGCAAGACCCCACACCACTCAGCAGTGTGCTGGGAGGAGCTGCAGGGCTCCCAGGCATCTGCAAATGTACCAAACTCACTTGTCCGAACCCCTTAGCTTAAGGACAACTGCTTTAAGTACTTTACAATGTCAAGTGTACACAGCAAAAGGTGACAGGTACACAGAAGTAAATTGCAGGCATCTTAAACATACTGGCTTTACCCGCCATTACAAAATGGCTTTTCTGCTGATGGGTGTTTCCTACAGTGTTTGTCAAACAGTAGGTTCATGGCTTAGTCAGGGACAAAGTTATTAAGGACATAAAATGCCATCTGGTTGATGCTAATAAACATAAAACCTAACCTTCAGATACACTGCTGCAGTGACCAGACTGCGCCAGACCAGATTACCCTTTGTGTTAAAATCTGAGCCCTGTACTAACTGTCTTGGCTGTTCAACCTCATATATTTTCCTCTGAGAACCTAAAATGTGGTTATTCTAATGAGACAACCAAGTGACCTGTCCCTGGCATCTTACTGGAACACTGTCGTGAAAGGGCTGATTTCCTAGTAGAGTTTCTTTTTTGATTTCTAAACAGTTGGTGGTTGCTTTTAAACTTTTATTTAGGATTTCTGCTTCTCAGTTTAGTTGGCAGTTCATGTGGCGAGGAAAAAAAATTAAAACCCTCTTGCAAGCTGAAAAAACCCAAACCTATCCTATAAATGCATTTTGGACTTGTTTATACAAGAAAATTATGGGATTTTCCATTCAGAATGTATTCTGTGCTGTAGGAATGACCTAGCTATCACTTTACCCCCATTACCTCTCACAGCGTACATGTCTGTAAGTGAGAGAGAAGGCTACGCAGGCCTAACCCTGAGCGCTCTAGCATTAAAGGATGGTTTTCCTCTGCAGGAAGGGTTTGGTTTTCTTTCTGTGACAGGACATGGTTTGTCAAATGAATTTGTGTTTATCACTAGCACTTGCCATTGAAAGCCAGTATTTGCTGACAAACATTACATAGCCATTGTGGTTTATTGTTCTAAGTACAACTGCTTTGCAGATAGCAGGTGGGAAGTGCTAGCAAAGGGCAGCCATTCCAGTTGCCCCCAACAGCGCTGACCTCTACAAGGCTCGAAGACAAGGGCTGGCGTTGGCTCTGGCTGAGCAGTGCCTTGCTCTGCAAGGGCTTGCGCTGAAACCAATGGCTCAGCTTGCAGTCAGGTACCGTACACCCTGCACCAGGCCGTCAGGATCTCACCCCTGTTGGCAGCAGCGTAAATAAATATCTGCCTCCTCACCCACCCAGGCTGAACTGAGCAGACCTGTAGACAAACGCAGCTTCATGTGTTATTCAGTGCTATGAGACTGCGAGGAAGATGCACACATTAAGGTGTCCAAATCTGATGCCAGAACTAGTCAGATGCTTCCCAAATGAGCATGCTCATGTGTGAGAATGAAAATGTTACACTTAAAAAGGACAGAAAGTGAAGTTTGCTGTCTAATCAGAGGCTTCTGCATACTGCCAGGCTGATCTGCAGCATTGTATATGGCATGTTAAAGTAGGCAAGGCAATTGTAAGGAATCCATGAGTCTAGCCTAAGCTTCCAACACAACCCAACAGTAGAGTGGTTAAATAGGTTTGCCACTGTCACTTGGTACTTGTCAAATAGTGTCATTTTTCGAAATAATAAATCATGAAATGCTATGAGCCATGCCATCCAAATTGCCGTGCAAACACCAGCATAGGCTTGACCACTTGGCAGCATCAGTATGTGCCCACAGGCCTGGGCAGTAAGCCTGGCATGGGGAAATTGCAGCTATAGGTATATGTATCTTTTTCTCCTGTCTCTATATAGACTCAGTATTAGAAAAATGTTTTCTACAGGAGTGGAAGATATTTCTACTGTGCCTGCATGACTAATCGTAGGGATAGTTCTGGGAGCAGGAGCATGAGCAGCTGACTCTCACTCTTTGAAATGCTGTTGATATTAATTATTCCTCTGCACTATTACACCTCTGCTGTGACCATCATTTAATGCTTACTGTAGATGATACTTCTGTTATGTGGCTTTGAAAGTTTCCCCTTCCTTTCCCCCAAAAGATTTCAGCCACTGGAGGTCTGTTCTCTGTCTGTCTCTGTGCTAATAACACCGCTGAGACATGAGCACCTCTCATCTCCATGGAGTAGATGGGCACAGATGAAGCTCTCATGAGGCCTTGGTCATTTTTTTGGGTCTCATACAAATGCACAGGGAGGAGTTGCTGCCCCCAGCAGTGTCCAGTCTCAAAGGAAAGAAGAAGTGGGAGAGTTTTAAGAAAGCGTGGTGAGGGAAGGTTGGTGTTTCAGTGCAGGACATGGGTTTCCACCTGGGCATGTGCTCTTGGCTGCTCTCCACCACGCAGCGTGGTGCCATGCAGCAGCTGGGGACTCTCTCAGGGCAGTGACCCATGCACAGAGAGATCTTGGTTTCTGCTCTCCAGACCTCTTCTCTGCCCCCTACACTCTGCATTTGGCATGTGGGCTTTTTGCTTATTTCTGGTCAGAGACACAGGTGTAAATAAAGTGAAAATGCTTGGTCAGTGGCACGTGCTCAATGGAACAAGTTTCTACTCATGAACTTTTAGTACCAATAAGACATTTGGTAAAAATCTTCATTTGTCTGAAGCCATTATGGGATATGACACTCAAACAAAAGTAGCATTTCTGGTTTTCATCTGATGTATACTGTGGCTGGAATCCTATGTTCCTTTTCAGGAATATATTGCCTCCAGTTGTCTCCATGCGTAGTGGATTTAGCTTCAGGAGAAAGTAGCAATTTTTGCAAACAAAAAAATTCATCCTTATGAAAATCGGTTGCAATTTAATAATTCATAGAGTAATATTCAGAACAAGAAACATCAGAATAGAACTTAACTAAATATTCACAGTTTGGGAATATCCATGTTTACTTGCTAACGCTTTTTGCAAAATATGAGCCCAAATATAGGAAATCTGTGCTATTATTCATTACAATTAAATGGGCTTTGGTTCTCAGAGACTCCTGCTAAAATCTGCACTCTGGTGAACAAGTCTGTGCTAGATTATTTAGTGTCTGCTATTAATAAATATTTCATTGTGGTGATGGAAAATATTTCTTTTGCTTTGTGATACAAGCCTATTTTTTGCATCCTGAAGAACATTTAAGGCCTTTTTTCCCCCTCTTTTTTTCTTTTTTCCCTGAGATAGCACTTTCATGCACAGGCAGCGGCTGATCTGATTTAGCAGCTTGTATTCGGGCTGGTTGGCTGGGTGTGCTTGAAACAATGTGGTAGGCTGGGGAAGGTAAATGGAAGAAGTGACAAGGAGCCCAAATGACCCTTGGGAAACTGTCCCCTCCTTCAGTGATACTGAGATGCTGCTGAATTCAGACAAGGCTCCTGACCTTAAACCAGGATTTCAAATGGAGAGGCATTTTCAGTCAATGGACTTTTTGTCAATGGTCTTTTTAAGGCCAAAGAAAAACAAGTGAGTTTTCCAAAAAACATTTTTTCAATGGAAATGTTCCTTTTCCAGGCATACCATGAGTAATCACTTTATGCCACCAGAATGGGACTCTTGTGTGTCAAAGTAGTAAGTGGAAGGAGGAGACCTGGCCAAAACGTCTTTGTGTTTCACCATACAGCCTTAGGAAACCAAGGAAAATTCTGACAAAAACATCTTTTTTTCCCTCTTTTTATCAAAATGTACATAGGAAGATAAAGGGGCCAGAGGGAAGACTCTGGGAAAGAAGGGGCAGGCTGTGGCTTTCCTGACCACAGCTTCCTTGTCAGCTTCCGTGGCAACAGGACCAGAAGGTCCTCTGTCCTGCAGGACTTGCTGACTTTCCCTTTTCTTGGTTGACGAATTCAGTGGGCCACAGTGATCGTACGGACCCAGGTGTTCTTTCTGTGCCACAAGCGTCAACTTCCTCAGGTATTTATGCACAGTCTTTTCTGGTCTTGCTAAGGCAGCTTCTTAGGAAGGTTTCTCTGACTGTGCAGCCCCCTCCACTGCTATCTTTATATAGGGGCTGTACACTGGCTAGCGTTAATTTAATGTGTGAGTCAGTATTCATCCCTGGGTGATAATCCAACACTCATTGAAACTTTCAGAAATTGTCTCTTCTCCTCAATAGGAACAAGAGCAAGTCCACCTCAAGTAGCTGACTGACATTCCCCTTCTCTTTGGCTGCCCTTAGAGTCATCAGTTTTCATGTTGAAATTGGTTGGTTGGTTTTTTTAAGGATCAGTGATAGTCAAAGGAGCAACTGCCAGGTAACAGTGCTCAGAGTGCAGTGAAGGTGCGTGTACAAGCTCTGCACTTCACATGCCTGCCTCGCAGGCTGGTTGTGAGTCAGGTCCTTGCTGCAAACCCCGTGACCGGGCACTCTTACAGATCCAACAGAAGATACGGAGGAGGAAAGCACAGATGCAGAGAAACAAAATGCCTCCTCCTGCTTCTCACAGCAGAGCTGGCCAAAGCAGCATTGCCTCTTGCTTCCTGGTCCATTCTCTGCCTTGGGCTGTGTTGCTTCTTCAGTGTTGAAGTTTCCAGCATAGACTGAATCTCAGTATTTATCTGTGTACGATGTACAGTGTGTGTTTATGGCAGAGGTCTGTGTTGGGGCCCTATGGGCACTTTAGTTATTTCAGTACAGGGGTTTGTGGAAGAGATGGCAATAGTTTGTACAATCTACCCCCTTGCTTTTTAGGCAGTAACATAATGTTTTTTCCAACATCCAAGTCTAATAGCTGCTTAGGAATCCAAAACATAAAGGTTGACGGTGTTTTCTAATTCCTCCATTACTTCAGACAATTGATTCCATTTTCTAGCTGAAGAAGTTGGCTTTTTATGTTGAATGAACCATGTTCGAATGTCCTTTCATTATTTATGTTCGTTAATGAACAATCCCCCCTCCTGCCCTACCACCTCCCATTTGCCCGTAATGTAGTAGCCATTATGTCCCTATACCAAAATCACACACCCTTAACTGTTTTTGATAATCTGCGTGTGGTCTGTCTGGCTGTTCATCTGTCTGGCACAAGTTTCCAAGGCTATTAAAAAGGGAAAATAGCATTGGCTGCTGTCAATGAGACTGGGGAAGATTTTCAAGGTCAAATCCTGCAGCAAACTGCTTTCTTTCACAAATGTGAGAGACTCGTAAGGACCCCATTCACGTGATAAATATTTATGATTCAGGAGGAGGAATTCAAGAGTAAGCGAAATCTTCTGACATTGACTATCGTGGGAATTTTAGGGAGAGAAGGACGGGAACAAAATTAAGGGGAAAACCTTCAGCAATTTTAATCACTTCAATTGCATTTTCTCAGCAATTTACTTTTCACTTGGGAAAAATCCTTCTCCATTGGAAATAGTGAATGGGAGGGGAATTTTTTCCTTTCCAGTCTAAGTTCCTTGTATTAAGCCTGTAAATCCTCAAGTGGGACTCTCTCGGTGTGTAATACTATTGCAGTAATGGATTCGTTGCCATCCCTCAAAGCTGAGGGAGTACATGAATTTGCCAATGTATGGATCTGCTTTCCTTCATACCAAGTTTCTCAGCTGACTTGTAATTACATTACATGGAAGGCATATATGTTTTCTTGGGGTAAACTGAGATTTTGACCCAGGGGAGGAGTAAATTCTTGTTCTTTTTTCCTTTCTTCATGTAGAAGCCTAAAGACATGGAGACCGCTCCCTTTAGACTTGAACATGTTTCTTTGCCAAGAGTATTATCTTGGTTTAAGGGATGAAGTGTGTTGAGTAAATATCCCTTACCCATTATCAGAGAGTTTGAACCCTAAGTATCCTAGAAGAGACTGGCCAGATGTTCTCGTTAGTGGCTGGACATTTCTAGGAAAGTCTTGGAAGCACGAGTCGGCATGATTCCTGTACAATCTGATTTATCTGTGGGATTCTGACTTCTTGTTTCCCCCATAAAAACTGTTCCAGGTCTCTTTAGTGGGTCCTTGTGTGACTTGGACTTTTCCTTAAGAAATGAAATTCAATTAAATTTTAAAACCTGCAACTTTGAGTACAAAACATTGTCCCCCTAACAGAGACATTCCTTTGGGGATGCTGAAGCATCCACTCAGCCATGTCTGACGGAAACAGATGGGGAAATTTCATATTCCCAAATAGTAACGTTTTCATTCTAGCTGAGTTTGACTTTTTGCTCTATTTGTGCATAATCCAAACATACTCCTGCATGGACTTAGGTTGTTAGTCTGGCTACATCTTCCAAGGTGCACCTTTTGCAAAGTTTTCTGTGGGTTTTAGCAGTTCTCATAGTAAGCACAGGTGTTTTTGCTCCTATGACAGATGAAACTTTCTTTGAGCTGATGAGGGAAACAAAAGAAAAAAAAAATAGTTTATACACAGAGATAAAAGCTTTAAAATATTTTTGTATGTAAAAAAAAAACAAAAAAAACCCCGCTACCTCAAGAAAGCTAGCCAGAAATTCATATATTAAAGCCCAGGAATTTCAGTTCTAGGTCAACATGTAAAAGGAAAACATTTTTTCACGATTTGAGTAGCCCACCAACAAAATCATCATGTTCCTCTGGCAAGTCCAGGAGGACCCAGGGGACAGGGTATGCAGGACATCATGCACCAGTACCAGCAGGCTCCACAGATCCCCTTCCTCTGTGCACCTCAGACCTCCATGCCACCCCCTACTCCTCCTTTCTTTCATCTCCCTTCTCAGACCGAGCTTCTTTTAAACCTTGTTCTTCATCTTGCTGCCTTCCTGACTTCCTCAAACATCCCTTCCTCATGCCTTGGGTTTTGGCCATGGTCTCCAGCACCTGGAGGACCTGCATCTTCTTCCAAAGACCTGAGAGCAGGGACAAGCAAAGAGACAGTAAAATCCCCAAGACAACAGAGCATTTGTATTCAGCCTCATCCCCTCCAGTGTTTTAGCATATTCATGTAAAACTAAAGTTTTCCAAGTGATGCTCTCAAACGATGGCAAATGTCTTATGCTGAGCATCCAGAGGGTTCATCTGAACATGATGTGTGGCATTTAGGAGCCACAGAGTACCACTGCTAACAAGTTCCATCCAGGGGAAAACATAAAACACAGGTTACTTGTGTATAAGCTAAAAAAAAAAAAATAAAAAATCAGATTACCAAAAATTTAAAGGAAAAATTATGTCTTCTACTTAATTTATTTAACAATTTGTAAACAAATGGACTGCTGCGTTGAGAATCACAGCTTCAAATCTGAGAATCTTAGAATAAAGGATTTGGAATGGGACCTGCAGTCTATTCTAGTGACAAAGCTGCAGCCCCTCTCTTCTTGACGCTGGCTGCAAGAGAGCTTTATAAGCCTTGGTATGTTCCTCCTGAGTGGACAAGAGGGTGTTTTATCAGTTACAAATAATGTTTGGCAACACTAAGGTAAATGCAGTTCAACTTCGAGCAGAGAGATTTACACAGTGACAAGGTCAATGTTATTTTACCTTAGCATTTACTTAATACCACTGTTTACTTGATTAGTGCTTGCCTGTGTGTCCCAGGTAGAAGAAAAATGGTAAATACGTGCCAATGATAGGTAAATGCTAAATGAGATGAGGCAAAGAGGGAACAGTGTGCCGGTGCTGATGCACTGCCCTGTCGCTCTGCTCTGCTCCCAAGAGGGGCTGGCTTCAGATGCGTCACCTTCTCCTGGCTTCTTCAAACCTGCTGTGCAAGGCAAGCAACGTGCGGCGCAGCATTTCCTGTCTGCATCATTGCTTTCTAAAGAAATATGACAAGAAGCAGGGGAACAATTTGTGAATCAGATGGACATTTTCAAATCGTGATAATTAGTCATTTATTAGCAATTGGATTTTTTACTTCTAAAATTTTTTTAGAGATTTTCTTTCTTTTAGGCTTGAGGAAAAGTGAACTTGTAGATGGCAAAGATTTCTCATGCTTCCTATTTTTAAACAATTTAGTATATCTAGGGGAAATCACGGCTGTAAAACCAATGTGCTGCAGTTGCTCTTGAAATGGCTCTTCTTAGCCTCTTGTTCCATCTCAGAAAAAAAGTCAGATAAATAACTGAAATAGGTTAGTATTCCCTGCAAACGGCAGCTGTGCTCTGTGCCCAGCTGGATTCTTGCTCTGCTGGGCAATGGTCAGGCCGTGGGTGAAGTGGAGCCCTATTCTCGCCAGGCACCACAGCCTTCCCGGGCCAGGAGGCAGCTGACAGAGGGTGCTGGCACCCCCCTGAGCTGTGCACTTAGGGACCTTCACTGTGGAAGTGCCTCTGGTTGTGCATACAAGGCCCAGACCCAAGCAGGGGAAAAGAATGGTAACTGCATCGCGGTACATAGCCCTGACTGCCTTAAGTCACTGTCAGCTTCCTTCTGCTCCCAGCACCTTCTCAGCTTTGCTCCTGTCTCCTCAGGGCATGTCCTGCCACTGGCAGCCGGGGGCGGTGGTACATCCCACCTGTGTGTGGTGGAGCTCCCGCTGAGACCACAGAACATTGCACTGTGGGCTTTGTTTTTCAGTGCTTAGGGACCAGAGCATGCACCCAGGCAATCTAGCGTCAACTTACTGTTTATTCTGAGACAGATAGAAAGCCTCTTTCAGTCCTGCTCTCCTAATAATTTTCCTCCAGCTCTGTTTCGGCATGATGAAAGTCCTAGAGATGAAGCCTGCACCCTGAAGGGAAGCTCTGCTCTTGGGTCAGCAGTGCTGCATGAGGACATTACAGCCTCACCACAGCCCAGCTGTCCTGGTCTCACCTAGCTTCAGGTCCATGGTTAGAAAAGCCGTGTCATTGGCTTTGTGTTGTTCACCATTCACGTTGTTTGGGTGATTATTCACACGTGAGATGATTAACCTGACAGTGCTGGTGGCTGCCTGACATTGAGCGGAACAAACACGTGGGCAGTTTATGATACTTGGGGTGCCAGCAACCAGGTTCACAGTTTGCAGAAGTTAAAAAATCTCACTTTGCAAATATTTTTTTCCCATTAATTTGTGTATTACACTGAAATAAAAACAACCTTTTCCACTTTCTATTCCGTCTGAAGGAAACTGTGCTAATAATTAAGCTGTGTACAAGGACATTTAAAGAAGAGCAGATACTGAGCTGAATTCTAAACAAAAATGTAATGGAAAGAGAAACTGTGTTTTCTGTCTAATTTTCTCAGATGTTAGGGCCTATTTATGATCTCCCTCATGCCTCAGAAACCTCTCTGAAATCAACACATATGTGCTGTCATGCAACCTGGTTAAATTTAGCAGGGGATGAATTTTCATTTAGGACAACTGTTTGCTCAAAGCTGATATTGTTTCAGTTTGGGGAGGAGCTCTGGGTTTAGTTGTTACTAATCTGCCGCCTGGAGAGCTGCGTGATCATCCAGATAATGTGTTCTGCAAGTACTTCGTACGCACTGGCACAGACGGTTTCTGCTGCCCTGTAGCCATGGCATCAGGGGCCAGATCCTCAGCTGGGGTGTCGAGACTGACCCCTCCCCAGGGCCAATACGGCTATGCCAGTTTGCACCCGCTCGGGTGCGATCCTGCCTGCAAACAGCACCAGCGAGTTAAACCAGGAAGTTACCGATTTTTTTTCTGAGTGGCCAAACCGTGGGGTATAAGACAGCCACAGTGCATCAGGGACAGGCTTTTCCTAACTTCACTACTACTGAGTGACTCCCTGTTTTCTAGAGAGCAAAAGTTACATATCCCCTCCTGCAAAGTCTGCAGGCTACAGCAGCCTTAAAACTGCCTGTTCAGCCTGCGCATGGAGAGAGGGTTCAAAAGGAGCTGAAGCAAGTGTTGCAGAGCACAGACACACAGCTTTCACCTCTCGTGCTAGTTCTGTGGCGCTGGATCCATCCTCTGAGCTGACAGCTTTTCCTTGCTCCAAAATCCTCTGTTGCATGCATTTAAACCTGAGAAAAAGGGGCTAATGAGAACAGCCAAAGGGGCAGACTTTCACCAAACGTGAGAGAGCAGCCTCACGCCTCCCAATGGTGCTGTGCTGGTGTACGTACCTAAGAGACTAGTCTGTTATTTTTCTAATTTTGCATTAGGCAGTACTGATTTCACAGCTTTCATTTATGTTGGAAAACAGTACTTAATAAGCTGGCTATTAGATGGGCAGCCCTAACAATACTACCTTTTAATGAACATTACTGTTTCGGTGTATGTGGATGTGAACGCACAAGAGAGAGCATATGAATAGTTGGTAACAGCTGGAATTTAATTTAATAAATGAATGTAGAAAATGCAGGGCTGACTAGTGATGTGAATTATTGGCTTTTTCATCACTGAGATCATAAGCCACATCCAGTCCAGACCAGAGAAAGAAAAAAACCCTTTTGATTAAATGTAAGGAGTCATAAAGGAAATTTGAGCACAAGCAGGCCAGTTCTGTTTCACGGTTGCCACGCAGAGGCTGTGGGAGGTCCCAGCTCTGCTGCCAACTGCTGGCAAAACATCAGGGACCTGTGGCAATAGACTAACACAGTCTGGACCCCACCTTTAAGGATGCTGTCTGAGTACGCTGTATTAGAAACCAGAATCCGAGAAAACTTTCTCAAGCTATTTCTCTCGCCCAAACTTACACAGCAGCCACTCCAGGAAACTGGGGGTGGGGGCAGTTGTGGGGGTTTGGGGGTTTGGTTTTTTTAAACCTAAAGTATCAGCAGACTCCTAACCAAGGGGATTGTTTTTTGTAAGTTTGAGATTAAACAGAGATGGCAGTTTGGACGTACTAAGGAATTTTTTTAAAATAAGGACATTTTCATTGTTTGCCATCATTGCTTTCCCCTAAGAGAGGATGGTGTTACAATACGTGAGAATGACTTGGTCTAGAAAACTTGCATCTGTTTTATCTACTTGCTCTTGCTGTGAACTGGTGTGTTTGATTAAAGTTTTTAAGCTGTATGCTTACTGTTGGAGCTTTTCTGTTTGAAGTGTTAGGAGTCTGAAAACTTCATTGGCTACTTCAAATCTTATGTACTTAAACCTTGCAAGGGAGTTATTTTTGTTGGCCATTTCTCAAGTACCAGCAATGTGCTCAGTGATGTGTGAAATGCTAATATCAGGAAACTTTCTTTCTCAAATAATTTACACTAGAGAAGGAACAGATTCAGTGAGACAGGGTGAAGCCCCCAGGCCCATTGTCATGAAGTCAATAGATCAATAGATGTTTTCCTCCTCTGTAAGCTATGGTGGTTTTTTTGATTTTGTATTAAGGAATTTTGGAAGAAGTGATCTTCCAAAACATCAGGCTTGTACAGGGCATTGTATGTATTTTAATATCTCTGTGGTGGGAAGGGAGAGCAGCTAGCAGGCAAGAGAGAGCCTGGCTCAGTGTGGTTTGGGGGCTTAGAAGACCAAAGCCTTGGTAGCCCCGGCTCCGTGTTGCCCTTGTGCTGTGTGGGAGCTGAGCACCGCCCCTGCAGCGAGGTACCATTTGCACTAGCTCTGCAGTGGCGTCTGCAGCTACTCACGGCACAGATGACAGGTTAGATCTGCTTCAAGTGTCCCAGAAGTCCCGGACTTGTCATTTCTCCAGGTTTAAAGATATACTTGAGGACTCTAAAAATATTGCGTCTTCCCACAAAAAAGTAATAAATTGAAAACTCTTAAGATTTGTTAAGGGCACTCACCCTGACCATGCCTAAAATCAAGAGAGTGTCCACTTAAAAGAGTACACATTCTTCCTATTTTAACCCACACAAATCGCACTTATAACTTCCCCTGACAGACACTGTCTCTATAAATAAGTCCCCGTCACCTCCCCCGGGTACAATAACACAGTATACTAGAGGTGTCAAACATACGGCCCATAGGCCAGATCAGCCCACATATGTACTCAGAACTGACAGAATCTAATCTTTCATCTGAAGAAAACGAAGTCTCTAGACCTCAGAATTTAAAAAAAAAAAAAAAAAAAAAAAAAAGGTAAAAAAATCTTCAGCAAGGAGTTGAAACTAAGGAGTTCAGTAACATCTGCTTAAATTCATGGGCAGCCAGACATGGGGATGGAGGGCAGGAATTTGTTGTTGACTTCATCGGGATGTCAGTGCTCTGGGAGGATTATCAAGCCTCACATTTTTTCTCTGAGAGACCGTAGTTCAATTTAACACCCTGAAGAAAACATTAATGTTCATTTATGGCTAGTTAACTGCTTGTTATATATCTTTTGCCAACACAATTATTGAAAAGAATTTCCCTCTGTGGCGCTTTTTCCTCCTTTTGCTTTTGTGCTCCCATGAATCTGCAGCCACCATCACGGTCCTTTTCTGGCTTCATTTTGCTGGGCTGAACTGGCCAAGATCCTCAGGATCTGTGCCTCCCTGCTCACCCTAATAGCCTTTCTCTCCACCTGTTTCATCTTTCCTGAACATGGGTGGTGACAAGAGTTTGCCACACTTCTGGTGAGGTCACCTGGCCTCTAACAGGGCTGTTAAATGCTGCCTTACCTCTGAGGGAGTTACCTTGCCTCACCTGCCACAGCAGACCCCTGCTTTTCTCACACGGGGTTGTGATGGTGACTCACACTTGTCCTGTGACCAGCCAGTACCTCCAGGCCCTTCTCGGCCCTCAGGGCACAGCAGTGATGCTGCTCCGACTCCTCACTGCTTACAGTTGGGCATGTGTGCTGTTGAACCCCACCCCATTTTTGTTGCTGCAGTCACCCAGCTCTTCCAGTTCTCCTTCTCCAGACCAGAAATATCCCTCTTTTCTCCAGCTTTGTTGTGTTCATCTACACATCTAAACAATTAAGAAAATAAAAGCACTTGTTAAAAAAAAATGTTTAGGACTTTGTAATGTTGGATTTTTAAATATAGGATTTTCAATAAATTTAATTTTGAAAAAACAAAAAACAAAAAAAAAAAACCCAAAACAAACCCCAACCCAATAGTGGAAAGTGGAATTATTTTCTCTTGCCAAGCTTTTTTTGGTTTGTTATTTTGAAGGATTGCCATTTTGACCTGGAAAAGTACGATATTGATAGTGCTTTGATAAAATGCAGTGGTTCCCCTGTTGTCTCAGCTAAGTTGAGAGAAATCCTTTTTTTGGGGCCCAAGACACCACTGACACGTGCACTGCCCCAAAGCACATTCATCTGAAGTGGTAGCAGTACCAAGAAGCCAGAGTATTAAGTTCTGTTCCTTGCCCCAATCAAGTCTTCGTTTTCCCTGACTTGGTCACAGGAAATTTGGGTCTAAAGAACACTGTTGGCCTCAGGTGACTCAGGGCTTTATCTGTAATTTTGTAAAAGCACGAAGGAGTCTTCTCCTCCATAAGGTATTTGTAAGACTGTGGAAATCTATAATTTTTTCTTGATCTGATCCCAAAACCAGTTAGACTCTTTCTGCCTTCTTCCTTTCACGTACAAAATGGTTTTAGCTGCTCAGTGCTCTCAGTTCCTTATTCAGGAGTGAGGGATTCATGCCGTGCTCCATCAGCTATCTTGGGGGCCTTTTATGGCATTTAAGCACTGCTTCTGTTTATGTAAGTGGTACCTTCCCAGGCCTGGCCATTTTGGGCCCGTATAAACTTTTCAGCCATAAACCAGGAGAATCCTACTGGGGTGAAACTGGAAACCATCACACCCACACTAGAAACACCATCATAAAGTTATTGACAGGAAAGTGAAGGTTGAGGCTCTCACTGTTCATTCTCATTTAGGAGACAGAGGCATTCAGCATTGCCTCATGCAAAACTTTACTAGGGGAAAAATCATCAAGATAGATCTGTTTTCAACCACAATACTCAAGTTGGTTTTCATTTTTTAAGTCAGATTATTTCTACAGTGAGACTTCCACATGAGGCGTAGAGCACAGGCCAATATACAATATTCATTGGGGCTGGGAAAACCAAAATGACTTTATTTTTGACCTTTGAAAGTTTCTGATATCTCCATTTGGTTTGGATTTTCCCAATCTCCAACATGATGCTGTAGCTGAGTAGAGCATATGGTCCTAATAGATATTCAGTCCAGATGTTAGTTGTCTAATATGTATCCTGAACGGCTGTGCTGAGCAGCACATAAGAAAAGCTGGTGGAGCAGTTAAATAAGGAACATGCACATTCCCGTATTCTCACCAGTTTATGAAAGTTAAGAGTTCCAGATTGCGATACCTCCGGTTCTGTCACTTTGAATTTCTGGGAAATGTTAAGAGCATGAAGCTTGCTGTACATGCTAAGAGCAGGCGGGGAACAGGCCCACCTGAAACCCAAGCAGAAATGTGAGGCGGGCGGTTGTGGTGTGCCCTGGCTTGTGCAGGCGGCGAGCGCTGCCCTCTGCTCCACGCGAGGTGTGAGAAGTGCTCAGGCGTTTGTGGTGTCCTGGCACAACCCACAGTTGAACAGCAGCTCGCCATCCGGATGGTCTTGGAAAGGGGGGTAGTCTGAGAGAAAACTTCACATTTAGCGAGAGAGGGGGAAATTTCCCCCTCCACCTTTTGAACCTGGTCTGCTGGGCTGGTCTCTGCTAAGCTTGGGCAGCAGCTCTGAATGGTAAAGATTTTGATTCTGACAGACTGCATGGAACTGGTGATGGACAAAGAGAAAGAGCATTGATCCTGCTGCCAGGGGAAGGGCTGCTCTCTGAGCAGCAGCCTCAATGCCCCCCACCAGTGGGAAGAGCTTCAGTCAGAGCTTGCATACTGCTCAGCACAAGAAAATCCCACCACAAATTACAAAGCCAAGGAAGCCTTCATGTTTTCCCTGCTGCTCAGAGAGCTATTTATATTTTAGTGTTTGACATAGCATGTAAGCTGAGAACAGACCTGCTTTTCTTCTCCCATACTGTGTCCTCTTCTTGCTGAGGTGATACTGGGGCTTCTGGGGAGTCCCATGCTGCTGGTTACTTGTATGAGTAAGAGGAGACTTGTGAGCAGGGCTTGTGCACAGCTGAATGCGTCCAAACTGGTTCACAGCAACTTGAAGTAGTCTGAGACATCTGGCATGTCCTTCATTCTCTTTTCTTTGGCTAGAGCTGAGGAATGATAAATCTGTGTGATGCTTAACTATTCTTTAGCTCTCTGGGTTAGATTTTAATTCAAGAATTAAACATCCACTGGGCTTCTTAACAAAAAAAAAAAAAGTCACAACTCAAAACCTCCCGCTCTCTCCCTATCCTTTCTGTTAGTCAGGAAGATTCACTCCCTGTAACAGCCCCCTGCAAACTGTGACCAGATGAAGGTCCTGACCTTGCTCCCCAAGTCCTCTCAGTTCAAGCCTTGTTCTGATTTCTGTGGAAGCAGAACCCTGTGTCAGGAGATAAAGCAAATTGCTTTATAGTTTTAACCTGTGAGTGCAATTTAGCAGGGAAATTAGCAGCTTCAAACACATGCACAGGTACACACAAACCCTCCTTACTCAAGGAAACCTGAAAGCAGTTTCAGAGCTACAAGTTTATTGACTGGGAAGTCAGTAAAAAGGATTAGCTTTTAAGATTAGCAGTAAAACTTGATTGCTGCTTTCAGCAACTAACCTAATAATTTCAGGATCAGAGGCCCTGGGAGCTGCAGATCACATACAAAAACTTGGTGAACATCTTTGAAAAGGAATGGTTTTTACGCATGGATGGAAATAATTTAAGCCACGTAAAGTAGCCTAGATATGCTCTTTTTTTTTTTTTTTTCCTCTCCTTTTCAAATAAAGAAAAGAAGACTTTGACCTTTTTAGGAACAAAAGGAGAGGGTTTTCTGTATGAGAAGTACTCTTTAGTGATTAAGTACAAGTGTCTCATTGTGTTAATTCTCAGGGTCTGTGCTTATTAATGTTTAATTGTTGATTAAAGGCACTGTCTGCAATTAATGCCTGTCACTGATGTTTACACCTGATGATGATATTTCATCAGAAAAGGTAATACTGTTAATAAGTTGCAGCCCTGAGAAATAAGCAGAAGGGTAAGTGCCACACAGAGGCCATCAATCATATACACATGCTATTGAGTACTAAGCTGGACTCTTGCATATCATCCCTGTGCTTGCTCAGAAAGTCTTTGCCTGCTCTGCACATAGTCAGGCCTTTGGATTAGCCCAGTGAGGTGATGGAAGGGATGCAAGGGGGAACGTGATAACAGAGCTGACTGAGTCTCAATGGCAGTCTCTGGTGCTAGGACTTCTGGGGTGGGCACCATGGGTGCCTGCACTGAAAAACACGAGCAACTCTCTGAATTTCTTTTCAGTGGCCTTTAGAAGAATGTATTTGACTTTTTTTCCAGGCTTTCACAACTCTGCCTCGCCACCTTTGAAAGACTTTAAGATACGTGATACTTTGGGGCAGTACTGTCCCTGTGCATGCTTGTGTTTCAACCTGTAGCATGGCTGTGCGTCTTTCCTGTACTGTGTTAACAACCTGACTGTGAGTCCCTGAACGCTGAAGGGAATTTGCACTTTTCAGTTCCCTCAGCCTCAAGCAAAATCATGGGTTTGAGGTGAAGGTCTCTAAAAACCTCCCATAAGAGTGATGCAAAAGAGGGTATGAGTTCTCTCTTCTGAGCTGCCACTTGGCTGGATGAGATGCAAAAAATGTCTTCCAACTGTCAAAGCAGTCAGAGTCAAAGGCAGAAAGTGCATATTCAGCAGAATAGAGACTTTTCTTCAACATTTCCTTGGAGGAAAAGTGTTTAAAAGAAAATAAAAAAGGCAAATAGAAAAGCAATTGTGACTGAGGGAAAATAATTCCCATGCCTATATCTTAATCACTATATGTGCATGTATTGTATTTTACTATTAGTTCATTCTCAAGTCATACCTGAAACAAATCCTGACTTTAACAGGGCTAAGTAATTCCAGTGACCTGGCCCTAGTTTCCAGGCTTAAATTTATGCCTGGACTAATCCCTGGCAGTTCAGATAGGTCTGCCTGGTTCCCTGTCTGGGGATCAGGTTGTTCCCTTTTAAGGCTAAACTCCAGTACTGGTCCCATGTGGAGTATGGAGCTGATCGGAAACCTGCAAAAGCAATGTATTCTTCCCAAAGGAGGTTTGAGCTCTGCACCGCATTTGTAGGAAGAAGCAGATCCTTCCTTTTAACTCTGGAATCCACTTTCACTTCTCCTCTTAAATTCTGCAAACAAGTAATTATGCAAGAGTCAGCGGGCAAGGAGATCCCCCCTAACAACTGGAAAGCCCAAGGAGAACCAATGGTAAGTATGACAGGAGAGAGAGCCTGGGCTCAAACTGAGCATTTGTTGCATTAGATGGAGCTGCTCCACTGTGAGTTTTGGGTGGCCTTGCACAGGGAGTAGTTGAAGGGGCTGAAGACAGAGCAAACAGCGCTAGTGGAACAGGGCCTCTGTCCCTTTGAAGAACCTTCTCATCTACCTGCACAGGTGCTCTATGGAAATCCATTTACATCGCTAGGAATCACTCCTCTCTGAGGAGAGTTTAATATCCAAAGCTTGCGTCTGCCTGAAAGTAGACCTTGAGAGGTCCACTGCAAGGTGGAACTCTCTCCCATGGTGGAAAAGGATCCTTGAAAAACAGTACTGAAAGTATAGCACTTTTTCAGTCAGTCCCCAATCCAGGTTCCCCAATAAAGGTGCTCTCACAGCTCTGGCTCAGATTTGTCCAATCACAGGTACGTTTAAATGCTCCAGGATTCTAGTGTTTAGATAATGTTAAAATGTTGCAAGTTCTCCATGAACAGTCAAGCTGCTCATCCCAGGACAACATAGCCTGTACCTATGGGAAGTGTGATGCCGTGCTTTCACCCAGAAAAATAAAAGCTTTTGGCCTCCTGCCAGTCAAGTTGCCAACATAGCACTCTGCACAAAGCTATAGCCAGCTCTGTGCCGCTGCAGGTGGGCTACACAAAAGTTTTCTGCCTTCATTTGTAATAGGTCTTCAGGAGAAAGAAAGCAAATAGTTTCCAACAGCTTTCACTTTTGCTTCTCCAGAACTTACCACCCAGATTCCAATGGAAGGTACTTTTGGGAGTTACAAGTATTAAACCCTCATTTCTCACTGGGTGACAAATGGATGTTTCCGTCCTCACATGGGTAGATCAGTCATGCTCAATACAAACAGAGCTCTGCTTTCTGGGGCAAACCTGTGCCGAAAGAAGCAGGACACCATCAGCCTCTTGTTTTTAGAAGTCTTGCCCTGTTTAGACATTCTTAGTGTAGCAAGTTTGGCTTTGAGGTCACGCTTTCAGTGTCTCTATTTTCTTTGATTTGACCCACCTCATTTGTGGTGTTCTGGACTCTGACAGGAAGGTGCTCTTTGGAGGCTTCATCCACAGCTCAGCTCAGTCAGTAGCAGGGTCTTTGTTGACAAGAGATCTTGAGTGTCTTTTGCTCCATTATCTTTGGCGTCTACTGCATAGGGAGCACAGCTTGCAGGCATTCCAGAGCTTCTGAATTTGCCCAGCATCTGCATTCCAGATAACTAAGATGCTTACTTCTTAAAAAAAAAAATAATAAAAAAATGGTGCCTATAAACCATCCTGGAAGTCTTACATCAAAGTTCAGAAGAATGCATAACCATTTCATTCTGCTTCCAGTCTTTTGTGCACAGTTCTAGGTTATCTGTTCTATTTTAGGAAAACCTTTAAACATTATTTGGTGTGACATAAAACAACCTTGATGACAGTGTGACAAAGATAGTGTGCCCCTTCAGAAAAACCATGGTGTCTATTTAAATATTAGGCTTCAGCTTGTTAGTGAAAAATGTGTCGCACACAGTTTTTTGTTGGTGTGGTTGGTTTTTTTCTGGTGTGTGTGGGAAAATACAGTACAGATTTTGAAGTTTAAAAAAGTCTGGCAAATTACAAATTAGGATAATAATTCATGGGAGTAATAAAATATCAGACTTTTATTGCACTATTGAGAAGGGCATTAAAAAGCATCTGGGAACTTGAGGTTTGGAAAGATGGGCTTTGAAAGACTTGGTGGGTTAAATATTAATGTAGAAAATATGGCATCTGTAAATGCCTGGAACTATGCTAATAGGGCTTGATTCAGTCAAGGATCAGGCATTCCTTTTGGGTGCTGAGTGCCTCCAGGAGCTGCTGCTGACAAAGGGAGCTGAGGGACCACGGTATCTCCTGAAAGCCTACAGTGCCTGAGAGAACTGTGCTCATAGTGAGCATCCCAATGGCATTTGGTGTCAGCTGGGCCAGCCAAGGAGGACATGGCAGTGAGAGTCACCCACACAGCTGCAGTGCCCCAGCGCAGCGTTTTCCCAGGCCAGCTTAGGCCCCAGGTGGCCAGGAGCGAGCAGCAGGGCCACCCCATGCAGCACCAGCTGGCACGGAGCTGTGGGGCAGGTTGCTCAGGAAGCTGGGCTGAGGGAGGAAACAAAGACTGTGTATCTCCCAGCACCCACATTCTGGTACCCTGCACCACCAGGCTGGAGGCAATACCACCCCTGTTACTGCCAGCAAGCTGCAGGAACACTGGCCAGAAAAGCTGCTGTCCCCCAGCGTGGTGGGAGTATGAGATGTTTTCTTCTGGGGCCAGCAGTGCTGGAGGAGACCCTCACATTCTCCCTATGTCCTCTAACTCTGGGTAGCAGCTACTGTTATCCTCCCATAAAGTCTCGTTCTCTTTTACCTTAATTCTAGTCATATTTTTCAGTTTGTTAGTTGTTTAGATGCAATGGTCTCAGGGGAACCGAAATCCTCACTCATCAGCCTTTTATTGTTTGTGCTGAGGAAACCAGACCTTGAGCAGTGGAAACCTCCAGACGCATGTGCTTTTCGTGCTGTTTTTCAACACGGAGAACCAGTCCGTGTGTCTTACTGTCCTTTTGAAGATGCTGTGAGTGCGAGGCAGACTGGTGAACTGGGACAAGTCATCTTTCTGTTTCAGACACAACTTCCTACCTGCAATAGGCTGCCCTCACTTCTTGCCTCACTCCAGTAGCAGCAGGTTGCCCACCCAGCAACAAGGACTGCACTCTGTTCTTGAGGCACCTTGGTTTTATTTACACTGCTATTTTTAATACCATTCTCCCCCCACACACTCCAACATGGTCTTTCAGTTGCTGCAGGAGTTACCATACCATGTGCTCATCATCTACATGCGCCAGCAGAGCTGTGATGGTGCACAGGGGTGATGGGTCCTCCAGCTCTGCTGGCCACCAAGGAGCTGCCAGGGAGTGCAGTGCCATCCAGGGGCACCAGCACCACTGGTGCAAGGTGCTGGGGAAGCCTTGGCAGTACCGTGGGCCCTTATTAGCACTTGTCACGGAGTGGAGCTGCGAGGGGGCTGCTTATTGTGTTTCCTGAGACAGAACAAATACGTCTCAGCTTTCTGGCATTGATTTTTGACAAAGGATTCAAGAAACTGCAGCTGTGTTGGCTTCCTCATCCCCTCCCCCACTTTATTACAATGCATGTTGTTCTGAAATACTCAATTCAGCTATAAACAATCTACTCTATCAACAACATGCTTTTGCACTTTTTGAAATGGTGCTTTGAGGCAGATAAATGAAAGTAAGTATGGCAGCTTGCCAGTAAAAATCCTGCAAACTGTATCATCACAGGGGCACTGACGAAGACAGCACATTATTTTATTTACTGTGGAAACTGAAAATCCATTTCTGCCCATACAATAGCTGTTTATTTCATCTTTGCTTGATGTTTGTTCTAATCTTTCTTGACACTTCTAGATAGTAATGGTTCACAAGCTGTTCATATCAGTGCTCGCAGGGCTCCATCAGCCAGCACTTTCTGATTTTGGAAGTCCAGCACCCTCTTCACTGGCATGTGCCCTCTGGCCAACAGCAAGGGAACCTACCCAAGCCCTGGACACAGACTAAATGCTGGGGTGGTTCTGCAGCTCCTTACGTACATTCCTTGGGTTAAATTAGCAGTTCACCTCTGCCAACCAAGATGTACATGGAAGCCCATATTATGAATGCGTTGCAGTGGGCTGACCCAGACAAAGGAGTTCCTCAGGTTTTGAGTTTTTCTTTCTAGACGCTCAGCCCGTCAGATGTTTATATTGCTAGCTGTCTAAATTATATCATGCATCCCACACTAGATAAAACTAATTTTGAAATGCAGAAAGATGAGGTGACGGGGTGGCCAGTGCATTCCTGCTAAGACCTGCTGGATTCAGCCTGGCTCTGGTGATTTCTTAATCCAGGCGATGTGTCCTCTGACGGCACGGTGGCCTGTTCCCCAGCTCCTGCTCTGATGGAGTGGCTCCTCCGGCGCTACTCATCACAATGGCTTGGAGACAGGAGAAAACCAGGCTACGGAAGAATGCTGAAACCATTTCAAAAACCTCTGGAGAGAAAATGAGTAATGTTTTGTTTTCCTGAATAGTTTCACTGAAATTTAGGGAAAATAATTGCAGTTGAAAGATCTCAGTTTTTGTTGTTTTGTTCTTTCTTTATTACTTGTTTTCGCATGCTTCTTTTTGAATATATTTCCTCCTACTCCTCTCTGGCCTCTCCTTTGTTATTCCTTATCCCATACCCCACCACAGAAAGGTGCAGAGATGGTGGAAGAGAAAAAAAATATAATAAAGAAAAGAAAACAACATTTCCAAATTTCCTTTTCCAGATCCAGTGAAAAAGTTTTTTGTTAACTTTCAGATCTTAATGATAGTCTTTTATGACCAAAAATCAGTGGAAAATTATTCTAAGCAGCTGTGTTTAACTCATGTTTGGTTACCTGGCTATTTCTGGGGAATCCCATTTTATCCTTTGACATAGCCAGAGGTCCTACCATGTTCATTTTGCTTTGGGGAGTTCTCCACTCTGCTTAGCCATCATGCTGAATGGTCAGGAAACTCATGAAGAGTCTTTTGATACTGGTTCATCGCCCAACTTACACTGAACTCGTCCCTTTCATAAGCTTGTCCAGAGTACAGTCCTCTTCTTGACTTTGAGGGTGTTTGTTAAAATATAATGGTGTTTCATGCATTAATATGTTCTTTTTGCTGATACTGTATGATGCTGTATATTTTACATTTGTGGTTACTTAAGGAAAAACAGTTGTATGGAAAGAGATGCACCAGAGGTCAAAAAGCAGCCAAAGCATCTCTGTAACTTTGTCATACCTGGAAAATCTACTGAATACACAAAATACTTTTAAAGCCACCGTCCATGGCCCACAGATGGAACCTCCTTGACACTTAAAGTAGAGAAGGTGATTGCAGAGGACAGATGAGATTCACAAGCAGAGAGGCTGGACACAGTCCTGTTGTGCAAAGCACTGGCCCCTGGGGCAGCACTCGTGAGCAATTGGCAGTGGCAAGGCAAAAAAGCTGTGTGTGGCATGAGCCTGGGTAGCAGGGCCGGTGAGAAGACAGCCTCTAGCAGAAGAGGGGTGGCTGAAGTTGAATTAGTAAGAATTACACTGTTTGGAGAGAGGGGTTCCTTTAAATCCTTTAAATCCTTTAAATCAGCTCTGCTTTTACCCGTTTCTTCTAAGTTCTGAACAAAAATTGCTAGTGCTATTTTCCGTTTGAGAATAACCTGCAAGCTGAACATGCAGGGTTGCTAAGGACTTTCAGATGGGTGTCAGGCAGATAGGTGGGTGTTGTTCTTCATTCTGCCAAATTCAGGATGTACCTGAGTACTTGCATTTTTGTCTGTTTTATCTTACCTTGAATCTATTCAAAATAAACTAAAACTGACAATTACACACATGCATTGTACATTTGAGACCCACAGGCATACTTGCAAATCAGCCTAGGGGACTGAAGTGCATGTCTTTGACTAATTTTAGTGGTAAGGTGTCCAAATCCCTTATTTAGCCTTGCAGTGCTCACCTATAATTACCAGCCATACTCCACACTGATGGCCCTTCTTATTTTTATTTCACACAGCATTTATTAATCTTTGTTCTCAGCCCATCGCACTTCAGAGCTAAAAGAAATGGCCCTTCCTTTCTGCACAAACATTTTCCTGGAGCGTCCCTGGCGGTAAAAGGTATGTGCAATATTTTGGGTATACTCATTTCTGAAAAGCTGTGAATCACCAAAACATCCCCAAAGCAAGCTCCAGGCATAGAAGGGCTATGTTTCAGACTAGAGGGGCAACTCTTCAGCTAATGCAGTGCAGTAGGCTGTATAGGAAAGTCTGGAGAGAGTGTGCCCACCCAAGGGGGTGCTTGCTGGGGGTGGCAGCAAAGGAGTGCAAAAAATTTCAGTGAATGGGGGAGTTCACTTTCAATATCAGTTGGCACAAGAAACCCAGCAGAAAGGGGAGAAAGGAGGTTCTTCTGCATGATACAACACTTAACATTTCCCCTCTCATAATTGTAATGGGGGGGAAGAAGTGAGGCCATGCTAGGAAGGCACTGCCAGTAGCTGCCTTTGTGCCATGGTGCTGCACTGTGCTGGGCGGGTGAGGTGGCCCACAGCAGAGGCATAAAAAGCTAAACTCCTCCAGGGTCTGCTTCCTCCTGTGCAGGAGACAGGGATATCAGCAAATTTATAATTAATCAGACGAGCTAGAGTGGGGTCTTCACAGTTTTAACTGGATGTGTAGTTTTAAATCAGTATATCCTTTGCAGATAAACACAGTCTTAGCCCTTGGAAACCTGTGCTGCTTAAAATGCAGGGTAGACAGGATTACTATCTTAAGACTTGCCCTAATAGCCTGGGGCCTAGTCATTGAGTGAGTTTATTCTAAAATGACTGGTAATGTTTTGACCACTGCAGAACTGGGATAAAGCTATTGTGCGCACACAGCAGTTTTGACAGTAAATAGAAAATAATGGCTTGAAAGTGTCTTGGTGAGTCCAGCTTCTTTCACTCCAGAAAGCGATACAAGCTATGCCAGGCAAATACATGCTTGGAAGGAGTTGTCATCCTTGGAGCAGCTCCCACCTAGACAAGGTTCATGCTTCTCTGGCATGGGAATGATTGTTTCCAACCTGTGTGACACACAGGTGGGTTCAGAGCTGGGGGAAAGCGGACAGGAGGGGATAGCAAAAAAGTATTAAGGAAATGCCACTGAAAATACCCCTGGGCCAGGAATGCCTTTGCTTGTTTTCTTACTGAAAAGCAAATGTTTTAGAAGATATTTCTTTTGGGCCTAATATATCAGATATAACCACATTTGATCCTTCCAAGTACTGACAGGATTCCCAGCTCCTTCCAGAGGCTCAGAGAGCTTCCACAGCAATGTGATCCTTAAAGGGACACAGAAATAGCAAAAACGCAGTGGACATTGCAAGGTGTCACTGTGAGCAGCAAATCAACATCACCTCTGCTCTTGCAGAGTATTCCATGTCCCTTTGGTTCAGGGCTGGTGAGCAGCTACTGCCCATTTTTCTGTGTTCAAATATGCAGCAAACCACTGTCAGAAATTCCCATAATGAAATGTCGGTTTGATCCTGCTCCCTTTCTTTTCTGTTTGCTTTCCATTTTCCTATTGTATCTTGTCTGTAATGTTCAGTGCCTTATTAAGCAGCATTAACCCTACCAAACCGTGTATCCTGCACCTCTCAGTTCCTGCACCCTGTAAGAAGTATTGTTGTGTTGCATGTTGTGGCGCAGCCATCCTGACACAGGTGGAGGGACCCCTTTCACAGCTCTCTTCAGCTTTTCACCTCTCAGGAGGGATTCAAGCCCTTGCTGGTACCAGTTCTGCCCTAAAACCTGTCAGTGCTGGTTTGTGAGGGAGGTGAGGCCTCGGTGCAGGCAGGCAGGAGGGGCAGAGCAGTCATAGACAGTGTGCACTCCACCAAAGCCTCCCTCTTCTCAGCCAGCCCAAGGGAAGGGCAGGGGACTGACTGTCATGGTTTAACCCTGGCCACAGCTAAACCCCACACAGCCACTCACTCACTCCCCCCACAGTGGGACGCAGGAGAGAATCGGAGGAGTCAAAGTGAGGAAACTCGTGGGTTTAAGACAGTTTAATAGGTAAAGCAAAAGCCATGTGCACCAGCAAAGCAAAATGCGGAATTCATTGCCCACTCCCCGTGGGCAGGCAGGTGCTCAGCCATCCCCAGGACAGCAGGGCTCCGTCACGCGTGACGGTGGCTTGGGAAGACAAATGCCATCACTCCCCCTTCCTCCTTCTTCCCCCAGCTTATATACGGAGCATGAAGATCTATGGTATGGAATACCCTCTGGCTAGTTTGGGTCAGCTGTCCTGGCTGTGTTCCCTCCCAGTTTCTTGTATCCCTCCAGCCCTCTCGCTGGCAGGGCCTGAGAAGCTGAAAAGTCTTTGACTTAGTTGCCCAGCAACAACTGAAAACATCAGTGTGCTATCAGCATTCTGACACCAAATCCAAAACACAGCACTGCACCAGCTACTGAGAAGAAAACTAACTCTATCCCAGCCAAAAGCAGGACAGGGCCACTTCTGCCCTGACCCATGCTGGCAGTGCTCCCCTTCAGCACAGCCACCTGCACGTACCCAGGGGAGCGGGGCTCAAAGTGCTCCTGCTCTGGAGCAGTCCCTCTCAGCCAGGAGGTGCCTGCTCACCCCACCTGCTTGTAAGGTGAGACCTTCTGCCTGTAAAAGAAGATGCATTTGGCCTTGCAGACATCCAAGAGGCTTGGGACGAGAGCTGCAGGTTCACTATGTAGGCATGCTCTTAGGAGAGGTATCACCTACCAATGGGGTGATGTAAGGGGTGTGCTCCAGGTGCCCTTGGACCCAAAAGAGTACATCTGACATCCCTTTGAGAGAATGCCAGTCAGTTGTACTAGTTAATATTAATCAGCGGGCCAGGAAGAAATTTTCTTGGGGAAAACAAAGTAAATTTAACCCAGCTGGCCCCCATTCCTCCAAAGAGTGATTGCTTCCTCAGCCTGCAGTGGGAATTTGCTACTAAAAAAAAAAGTAGTAGGATTTTCCGTGCAACGGATACCAAACGTAACTGCTAGGGGAGAAAGCAGGTGGAGAGATTAGACATGCCTGATGCTGACAGAAAGCATGTTTGTGCCTAATACATCAGAGAAATTGTTCAGGAACAATTCAGCCATGTGAAAACGCGACCCTTGTAATATTGCCAAGGTCAGAAAAACCAAAGGAGATCTGCTTAGTAAGTGCTGGGCCTGCAAGGAAAGGCCATCTAGAGGCAGCGGTTCTGTTGCTGAGGCAGTCTTCCATCAGGGTCCCATAGGGGCAGATGCAGGGGGGAGAGGAGTTCCTGCTGCTTTTCTCCTTTCTTGCTGCTAGCATTGAAAACTCCCATATCGAGATCCAAACCTGCTCAAGCCCACCTGGCTGTCGGCGCTTCAACCACTTCCAAGCCGAGTCTAAAAAATCACACTGCTCCAGAAAGGTTCATGAAACCTGTGAGAGGGAGTTGAGTCTCCTGTGGGTCCTCTTTCCATGCTGTCTTCTCTTCCTTTTGCTCTGTTCTGAAAATAATGAGGTTTAATAATCTGTTTCCTTTCTTCTCATCAGGGCCAGCTTGCGGAAGAGAGGGAACATGACTCTTCATATCTGCAAATGTGTCCCTGCCTGGAAAGTCCCTCTGCAGACCTGTAAGAGGTGCATGAACAGTTTGGGGCAATGCTGGGCTGCACCAGGTGCAGGGAAGAGGACAGATGCTTTTACAGAAAAACGACAGATATACAGGCAGGAATATTGCTCCTTGGAAGCCCTCTCTTTCACTTCCCTAAAGGTTTAATATAAAAGACCAGTCTCATATCTGCTAGAGTATTCGGGCTGAAGGGAAGTAATAGTCAGGTGCTCTTCCCAGATAACTAAGAAATGCTGTGGGTTAGATCTCTGTCATGCCTTGGCCAAGTCAGCTGTGCACAGGCAGGCAACTGGCCTCAGGCCTGCAGCAGAGAGGCATGGAAGAAGCAAATAATTTTGGGGTGGCGCAGGCAATTTTCACAGTGCCAGCTTGGCACTCCATCACTCTCTTGGTAGCATCCGAGGAGATGTTTGCAGGAAGAGCAGCTCTGGAGATTGTCTGAGACTCTGTGAAGGAGGAGAAAAAAGATGAACTGGCAAAAAGTTAATTAAAACTCTTCTGATTATGAGGTGGAATTTAATACTTTAAAAAATGCAGTGTGACACAGTGCAGCACTGCAGCTGAATTAATCATGAATGAGGATAGTAATTTTTAATTTTTGTGTGCATGAGAAAAACACTCAACAGATTTGACAATTAGAGCAGGGTAACCGCATTGCATGGCACCAAGTGAAGTAGTTTTTCCCAGTGGTTTTTGAGAGGGAGCTAAACAGATGTGCTCAAATATTTACAAGTGCACAATATTCACATGCTTTTCAAATGCTGACCCTGCTGATTCGCAAAAGTCTGCTTCAATCTGGAGACCAGCTACTGTGGTGACACAGGCTATTTATCATAGGTAACACAGCAGCACTACTGCCAGCTCCTGGCGTACTTGTGTGCACAGTTATCTCCTACTCTACTGACAGTTTTACACCACCTCAGCAACTCACCTGTACCACCAATTTGTCCCACCACAGTCCTGGCAGCAAACTGGGCCCTGCTGGCTCAGCCGCAGTCTGTGGGATAGGAGGGCTTCCCGTGCCACACCACACCAAAGAGAAACAGGTTTGATTTCAGCCACAGCAATAAAAATCAGAGCAGTTCAGCTGGGTAAAGCAGTCCTGTAGTGTCTAATATTACGTGTTTACACTGTGTAATTCAACAGGGTGAGCCAGCAATTATCTGCACCCAAGTGACCACCCAGAGACCCAGTGTATCTGGCCTTGTCTGTCACTTAGCTGTCCCCTGTCATGCTTCAATTAAGAGCTGAGAATGCCAGCTAACACTGTCCATATCACCAGCAGTGCAGGGTGTTTCATTGCCTTGTTTTCCTCAAAAGGAGCCCAAAGAAAAGTCAGGATTGTTCAGCACGAGCTGTAGCTGGGGAGGATTCAGGTAAGCCAGATGGCAACATCAGTGATGGATGGTGCAGGTACCGTGGGGCTATGCCTGAATATCCTAACTGGGAAAGCTGAGCTGCACTGTACCTCACTGAAATATTGACTATTGCAGCAGTTGCTTTACACTGTTCAATTGACTGTGTAATTGCTTTCACAAATTAAACAAAAACAATGGTGAAAATATGTAAAATGTCACCTGGACTGAATTGTGGTTCAGATCCCCAGTGAAAATGAGTTTGGCAGGCTCCCTTCCCTTCTTACCTGCTTGATTTCAGTCTGAATGCCTCTCTGCTTACAAGCCCAGGTTGGTGTTGCAGGTCAGGCTTTAGATGTGGTATGGGTGCTGGTGTGTGAGAAGCTCTGCTTACCTGGCTTAAGCCAGGATAATTAGCACACCTGTTTTTTCCAAGCCATCCCACTCATTCCATGCCTTGTATACTTGTTACTTGGCTGTGCCTGCTCTCCTGGGTTTCTTTACTTTGAAGGGCAAACATGCAATGCTGCACTTCTCTCTTGAACTCACATTTGTTTTCCTTTAGCATTTAGCCCTGTAGATGTGATAGCTATTCATTTTGTGAAGACAACTGAGGGAATGAGAAGGGGCCAGATCATCCAGTTGCAAGTTTACAAGTCAACAGGTCCCGTCCATGCTGACCTCTCCTCTACAAACTCAGTAGCACAGACAGCAGTGAGTCAGACAAGTTGGACAGCATGACCCGTTCTTTCTCTCCCGTCTCCCTCGTGCTCCTCAGACAGCAGATCAGGGGGATTAGCCAGCTGGGGTTCTCCTCATGCCAAGGGGTCTCAGGCAACCAAGCAAACCTGCATTTCAGTTTCTTTCCACTGCACATTATTGGGGGCTGCACTTTGCTTCATTTTCTTTCATTTCTTTTCCAGCCTGGTTGTGTTACTGATGCAGTACCCTGCATTTAGGAGTAGTGTGGAGCTGCTGCATTCAAAGAAGTGCATCAAGAGACACTGCTGTGGACCTGCAGACACTAACTGCAACTGCTGTGATGCATCTTACAGGTTTTCAGGAACAGAGGTTAGTTCATCCCCTCTTGAGTGAGTAGACTGGTAAACTCTGCACTCCTGAGTCCCTTTGGAAATTATGATTATTCTCACGTTTCCTTTACCAATGGGTGTGAAGACCTCTAGCCGATGTTAACCGTTGTCTGGTTCTGGAGCCACAGAATGCCTTGGATTTCTCTTCTTTAAGCAATTTAGGTTGGAGAGCTTTTTTAAAGTATCAAATGAAAGATGACTCTGTTTCAGCCACACTCTTGAAAGCCAACATGCTTTTAAATGCCAGTTACTGTGTATCCTGAAAAGGATAGGCAGTTGTGAGTTAGGGGTCTTGGTTTTGGTTGACTATAACCCGTCTAGAAAAGAAAATGAGATCTCTGCATTCAGCCTGAGGAGCAGAGTAACCCAGGTAGCAATAATACAGTTTTCCACCTCAGTGAAACTTGGGAGGTTTCTGTACCAGTGAGAAGATGGATTGCCACAGCTGGAATCGCCATCAGCCAGTCACAGAGATACAGTGTTTTCTATCAGGCAGGCTGGAGGAGCCCATGTTTCTCATCAGATAGATGCAGTAGTGCTTTTTAATACTTTTTAATAGTTTACAAAATTATGATAAGCTCTGCAAGGCCATTTAAAATGGATAATCTTCAAGTGGTATTAAGGATTAAAATGGGTCTGCCTTGTATGCCTTAATGGGCCCCTCACAGGCTGTTCAACGTTATCAAAAGGTGATTTTAAGAGTTTGTAATAAATATGTTCCTTTGGGGAAGATTAGGAAACAGGGTGGGATTTGCCATCCTTCTGCTACCTCCAAATTGCTGTACTTTAACTGAATTAATTACAGTGGGTCTGTCTTGAACTCCGGAGTGCCAGCTCACTTCTGATCTATTGTCAGTAAAGAGGTTTGTCCTTAGGGGGAAATGTTTGCTCCAAGAGCCAGGGCTATTTAGTATTTGATTATCAGCCTAGGAGAAATTAGTCAAATAAGACTTCAGCTTCGTGAACACTTACGTGCACATTTAACCTTCCATTCCTGAAGAGTCCTTTAGATTTCAAAGTGCAATAAAATGAAGTGTGCCTGCAGAAATCTTATGGGGACCAGGGACTACGGGAGCTATTCATTCTCAAACCAGAAGTGAGTGACTTCATTCAAAAAGTTTTCTTTAAGCAAGCTATGCTTATGCTTTTGTAGTGTCCAGCTCCTTGTCTTTGTTGCGAGCCCAACCTTGTCCATGCCACTGTCAAGGGTGGGGCCTGAAATTACCCAGGCGATTTGAGTGCATGAGCAAAACTGGATAAAATTACTGAAAGTAGCATTAATTTGTCATTTTACACATTTCCATATTGACAAAGTCCATGTCCCTTGGGCAACCAAGTTGTCAGTGGTACAAAACCCGCAATAATAATCCTCTGTGAACCTTCTGAGGTTTCTCTTAATATATAAATTCCATTGTATGTCAGTTAAAGGATTTAAAGTACAATTATGAAATTTTCACATTTCATAAAATGTTGAAAGTTGAATTTCTTGTGGAGCCCAGCAGAAAACTTCTCATAACACCTAATGCCAGTGTCCTGCCAGCAATGTGCTTACTGCTATTTTTGTCTGCCTAAAATCAACTTGAACACACTGGAATTTACTGATTTGTTGAAAATTAACAGTTTTGGAGGAGAATGTGGTTTCTTTTGGCTTTCCCAAATCTGTTTGATCTTTACTGTTTCTGAAGTAGGCTTTTACCCCCTTGGTTTCCCAGCCCACTAAGCTTTGTGCTTTGGAGCCAGCATTTCCAGAGCTTTCATATTGACTGACTTTCAGTTATTCTCTGTGCTGAGATACTGAGAACCCATTAGGACTGAGATGGTCCGTGTTTTCATGGACATTGAGTGTGGTTTGGAGACCTCAGTTCAGGCAGAGAGCCTTCAAAAGTTGCAATAATATTTGTACGTCACCAAAGGATTTTGTATAACTGCAAGCTTCCTGCATTGATATGTATTTGAACCCAGAAAACTCCACACTTAGCTCTAGCTGTCTTTCTTGACTGACAGGTTATTTTAGGTTAATGTCACTCAAATAGGTCTTGCACACAGGATGTTCAGTTTCTTAATTTGTTTAACCATATTATTGTGAAATAACAAGATATAATACAAGAGCAGAGAACATTTATATAATAATTTGTATTAACTGCATAATATGATGACATGAGTAATTGTCATCTGTACATCCAGCTCACACTGATTTTGGCTAAAAAATATCGTTGCTAGAGGTCAAGGGCTAGAAAATGTATTGAATTGGGCTGGTGATGGTTAATTTCAAGGAATAACTGAGGGAGGAGAGGCTGTTCATGGGGCTGCAGGCTGGCTAGCCCCATGGTGTCAGTGTTCCCCGTTCATATGACAAGAGGAGCACATAGTCATGCTGGGCAACACCCCTGTCCCAGCTATGGCTACATTTGCTCCTTTTATTGTGACTGCCTCCAAGTATGTAGTTCCAGTTTAACTCAGCCTGAAGATACACACTTCCTAAATTTCAGATTGTAGTTTTCAAGTCTGTGATTAGTGCATAAACTCTGACTCTGGGGTTAAACTCTGACTCAAGACATTGAAGTGGCCAAATGGTCCTATTGCCTTCTGCATTTCACACCCTTAATCCCATTTTTAGGCATCTTGGTGAATCAGCCTAACATCCTACTAATGAAAATGCTAAAGCAGATGTTTTACTTTGAGCACATGAATAATCCTTCACTGATATTTGAAGGCCGGCACCTTTTAGATCTGCAATAAGCTGGAAAATAAACTCCAATGAGGTATGTCCTGATTTTACTTTTACCCTACAGGACAGTAGTATTCATGTATTTTTGCTTGCAGGACCATGCTGGGCAACTGAAAGCATGTGTGGAATCTGGAACATTTGTGGTGCAAACATCATTTCAGCATTCTCCTACGCAAGAGATGATGAAACTTCCTAAGATGAGAGCCTATGTAAATATGTGTTATGCATCAGCTAGGCAAACAGATGAGGGAATGTTGTTTTTAGAAGCTCCAGATGATGGCCGTGATCCTGTAATGTGATTATTGTGAGCAGAGACACACATTCATCTGCAGTCCAATTAATTCATCCTCTGCAGATCCACTGCAGGATTGGGGTCTAACTCTGCATGCCACAAATGCCAGCTGTGATTTTAGAACTGAGCAAAGCGAAAAAGGCTGAACCCGTCACCTGGCAGAGGTGAAGAGGCATTGGAAGACCAGGCACACTGCCATCCATGCTGAGACAATACTTGTTCAATTAAGCATCTTCTGACTGCATGGCAATAGCCTGTATCTCAACGTGCAAAATCTGTGGCTCACTGCTAGCCTCTGCACATAGTAGCTGCCTTAAAACCTCAGACTGAGAGGTAGCCCTTCCACTGGGGAGAGTAGGGTCCATCCCCTCCTGACCACTGAAGGTCACTTCAGCAGTCCTTTCAGAGTTTTCTTTGCAGAAGACATGGAGAGCAGCAGGGCATTTGCCAATGCCAAGCCTGGTACCACGGTCACAGAAAAGGTAGTGCCCTACTCCTGTGTGGTAAACCTTCCCCCTGCTCCAGGTGAAAAAAATGTTAAGGCTGCCACTCTCAGCTAGCTTTTAACAAACTTGTTCTTTTGCAGAAGTAGTATGTATATATATATATATTTAGATAAAAGAATAGAAAAAAGACTACCCTCCATAAACTGCAGTTGCTGTATTCTTCTGTATTCTTATTAATGCTTAATTTAAACCTTGATGTCTTAACTCTTCTTGAGCATTCCTGACTAGAGTAATTTATAGTTTGTTCTAAAAGCATATCAGCAAATGGGCATCAATGCAGATAGCCATTTATTGCTCCAGCAGTGAGGTTAAGCAGCTTGTGCTTTTAACTGCATGGGACAAAAGACACAAAACTATTTGCTTGAGATATTAATCCAGGATGACCAGGTATAATGTGACAGTAAAAGTGCTTTTCACAAAGAAGAGAAATATGTGCTCTGCTCAGTACCTCCTGCTGACTCTCTGCTCCAGGTGAATAAACATATAGCTGAATTCTCCCAGTCAGTTGTGCTCCAGGAACAAACTGGCAGCACACCTTTATGCCTGCTAATGTCAATTCTAACTCACAGAAGTGGCCCACCACCAGCTCTGCGGTCAAAATGCTTGCTCTGTTTTCTCAAGAATCAACACCGAATATGCCAGAAGCACAGAAAATCACCTGGTTTGAATCTCTAAAGAATGCAGCACTGTGGTTTATACTGATATACAATGAAGTATCACATGCAAGAGTGGTGTTTTAGGACTCAGCCAGCAAGATGAAATGGAAGCAAAAAGGGAAATCTTGCGTGAAGAAGACAATAAATAATCTTAAAGACAACTTACAGAGTCTAATCTCTACAGAAGCCCTAGTGATCTGACTGAGAAGAGCCGATGTTGGAACATCTCATCTGAAATAATCTGCTCCTCAGAACATGGGAGCCATAATCCCTCAGCCTGCAGCTGCTAAACTGTCCAGAAGGTTGGGCAAGGAAAATTGCATGCTGAGTTTGAACATTTGTCTTCTTGTTCTAGGTCCCAGGTTTAGCTCTGTGCCTTTATCTCTGCTCAGAAAGAACAGGAAACACAGTTAAACTCAGCTCAACAGTTCATTTGAGGCTGCCCATAAAAGCATGTTAGCTCTTGACCGTAAAATGCACACCTGGATTTGAATAAGTCAGCCTTGTCTTGGTATGGTGATAAGGAAAAAGAGGGTTAACAAAAGATATGGTCAAATACCTAAAGATAAGAGAAGCTGGGTGATAGGTACCAGTGTCTGAACAGTCTTTCACAGAACTCAACTCTCACAAAATAGAGGAAGAATCAAGCAACCTCATGGTTAATTATTGTAATGGGATGCTGATAGTTGCCATTGGCTGAGAAAGAATTCACACGTTTGGGATCCTCTTATTCACTGTGATCCTTTAGATGTTAAGCTCTGGAGCAGTGCTGAGTTTGGCAAAGTGAGGGCAAAACCCCATTCCTATTCTAAGCATGCTACTTTAGCTACTAGCTTTTCATTCAAGAAAGGGATTTGTTGACAGCAAAATTATTTTCTTAGAAAAACACTAAATGAGAAGATGACAAATGCTGTTGTGAATGTTCACACAACTCCAGGAGCAATCAACCATGATTATTCAGACAGGGCTCCTGCAGGAATGGATAGAGCTAAAATCTTGAAATTTGGCAAGAATAAGGTCCTCAGTAAGAAGTAGCACTTACAGTTGCTCTGGAGAAAATCTAGTTTCATTAGCCACATTCATGCTCATTTGGAATTGACCATATGCAGTAGAACATCTTGTCTGTATGGATGCAATTAAGAGATGCACAGTGAATAGTTGCCCTGCAGTTAGCGTAACATATGCTCCAGTACTTCCAGACGTGACTACTGAAGTTGGTAGCAAAATCCTCATGTCTTCAAGAGGCCTCAATGTTAGTCATACAAAAACCGCTACGTGTGAAAGCAGCTGGGGATCTCTCCCTTCCCTGGAAAAATGTGAGAGAAGAGGAATCTGTGCTGAGGAACTGACTGAAAGGCTGGAGAGGCCAGCAGGTAAAGCCCTGGCTTGTAGTGTTCAGGAGACAGAATGGTATTGCTACCCAGTCTGTGACCTGCTGTTTGCCCTCTGGCTGATGCTTTTATACCACTTACACTTCGTCTTGTGCATGTCAATAAGAAATCCTCAGCCCCACCCCTACTAAAGGAATCAGAGCATTCCTCTGCTGTGTCCATAAGCATCAATGTAATGTGCTTAACATTTAAATCCCATGGCCATATGTACTGTACTCTTGAAGAAGAAGGCTTGATCCCTGCACTGGACCACTGTCACAGCATCTTGGTACTGAAGCTCATTTGGTGGCATCAAAGCCTGTTTGATATGGGACAGTGTGAGGCTGCATGCTAAGGAGACAGTGATGTGAGGAGAAGCAATCTTAGTCCCAGCAGCAGCTGTGGATCTGAAGGCTCCTTAGGTCTGTGGTGCCAAAATCCAGGGCTAAACTCTGCAAATCACATGTGTTTCCCCAGTGACCTATCCTGAATGCTGGCTCCAAGCAACCCCCACCGGAACTGTGTACGGTTCCCCACTTGAACTGGCTGACGTGAGCCCATCTCTCATCATGACAAGCCCAGTGGGTGATGCAGAGGCTCATCTGGTGCTCTAGTTCGTGACCAACTCTCCAGCTCTGCAGATAGCAGGACTGTGCTGAAGTTTTAGACAGGGCAAACAATTTCAGGCAAGATAAGGACAGACTAGACCTTTACCCAACCAGACCTTATTTATGTGAGGTTTCTAAAAGTTCAGTAGTTTTTCCACCACTGCTGTGTGGTTTACTGCTGTTTTCTGGAATCAGGAGAGGAAGTAACAAATTAACACAAGGGAAAGTGTTCTTGCAGCAACACCACGGTGGGGAAAAAAGTCATGAACTGCTGGAAATCCACCCAAAAATATTTCTTTGATCTTCCAAGATTTTTTAATCTCTGTTCCAGATCCCAGAGCTCTATAATGCAACAAGTTTTGGATAGGCCTGCACAACTCTGATGCCAAATTTGAAATGGGATTTTTGATGCTCTCTCCTGACTAGTTTCCTTTTCACAAGTCCGGGGCTGGAACATTTCCCTCCTCGCTCTGTACTTGGTGTCTCCTGCTTTTAGCAAACCCTCAGGAGCTGGGCCGTGATGGGGACATTGGCTGGGCACCAGCCAGACACCGCACTCAGAAAAGCCATCCGCTGCAGCGAGGAGCTCTGCAAACTGTAGAGGCTGCTGCCTCTGCTCCCCAGGCTCCCCCAGCTCTTTCCCTTTGCTGCATGAATGCCATCCAAGACAGCAGGTCTGCCCACCGGCTCTTTAACTCTGCCTTTAACTCCAGGACCAAATTGCCTGCTCTGGAGCCAGAGCTGGATTCTTGAGAACTAATTTAAACATCTGCGTTTTAAAGACACAAGTTACATTGTTTAAAAGCAGGTCAGGTCCTGTTCAACCACAATAGCCAGCAGGTAATTCAAATGAGAATCCACAGCCTAGACCATGGATTTGTATGGATCACGCAAACTAATGTAAACACCCCCTCCTCCTCACCCCAAGGAAGGTTATGGAGAGCACTGACTAGCTTCTCCTCCACACAGCAGTTGTTAAAACATCGCTGCAAGGTCATGGACAACATTCCAGCTCATCGAAACTGCAGATAAACACACTTCCTTCCCAAAGAGTGTACGAAAACAGCTGTTTGGCATTATAGTGTATTGCAAATGATTTCTTGTCTCTTCAAAGGCAGTTGTTCTTCAATAATCCAAAGGTAGCAGTCTGAGGAGCACTTATCACCTCCAGTGGGCTGCGCTGGTTGGAGAGGAAGCTGGAGCAGAGGAAAGCAATGGTGTGGGTTTGCATCCCACATTTATTAATATGCTTTTGTGAATTAAGTCGGGGGGAAAATCAAGTCTTTAATGACCAGACTTCTGAGACAGGCAACATGTCAAACATTTCCCCTGTGGTCTTAGGGTAACACTCATTTCACTTTCCTTGCTTCAAACGTGTAGGCAGGGCTAAACCTTGTGAGATTCAGGGCAGCGTGGGCCTACGCAGCAAGGCACCCCACGGGCTGGGGTGCAGGAAGGGTCTGTGGGGAGCACACCAATAACAGGCAGAAACAGGAGCATCTCACGTGGAGGAAGCAACTCAGGGGCTGGCTCCAACACCATGGAAAACTAGACCTGCTTGCATGGAGAAAGAGAACGGGGCAGGACCGAGGACTTGGCCTGGGCAGGCACAGAGGTGGGGGCAGCCAGGGTCCCAGCTGGAGGACTGGAGATGAGCTGGGAGGTGTGGGTGCTCCACTTGCTCTGAAACAGCCTGGAAAGCAGACAGCTCTGCATTTCTCCCGTCTCGTGGTCAAAAACATACAGACAAGGCAATGCACACTGCGCACACCTGCTGAGGAGGCAGCCCATCAGTCCCTGCAGGGCTCCCTGCCAGGAGGTAGGAAAATATATAGAAAAAACTGTGTTCTAGTACCGTCCTTGTCCTTTCTTTAGTTTTAAAGCTACCCAGGATAGTGTTTGTTTATCATCCTAGGCTTGCATGTGTGAATGGAGTGCTGACTCGCTGTTTGAAAGCCCCCGCAGTGGGCAAGCTTTCTAAGGCCAAATTAAAACCATTAGTTTGTGGCGTGATCAATTGGGACAACTGACAATTGATGAAAATGCTTTAGAACAGACAGAACCCTCAGAAATAAATAACTCAATTCTTCCAAATTGAAGGCAGCCCTCCATCCCCCCAAAAAACATTTCTGTTAAGATACTGTTTACACAGATTTAATCAGTTGTGTCACTGGGGCACAGCAAAAACAGCAATGTGACCTGCCGAGATTTAGCACCAGATTACGATTTACAATCAAGGCACCAGGAGTCACTGAGGTGCACAGCTCCTGCCCCAAGTACTAATTAATCAGACCCAAAGAAGTGTCCATAAAAGGTGTAGCCATCAGCTGCGAGCCCTATAAATTCAGAGGGCTTCTCTATCTTTTATATAGGAAAGGTGACCTGGGAAGCTTTGCATCCTGCAATTAGGAGCTGGTTGCAGGAGAAAGCAAAGTTGTTAAAGTTTTTTTGATTTTTGTTGCGGTTCCCCCCGCCCACCCTGCCCCCTTAATAAGAATGCAGCTGGCTTGTTTGCAGTAAAGCATTGTTAAAAAGGCAGTGTGAAATGCTGGGATGAAATGAGTTGGCTAACTTGCTTTCTTGAAAGTGTGTGAATAATCATATCCTTTTGGTTGGTTTGATTATTTGTTTGTTTGTTTTAAAAATTGCTTGAAAGCATTAAAAAGTGGCAATAGCTGCATTGGTTTCTAGGGGGAGATGGTAACGCAGTGGCTCAGAGAGGGCAAAGCGCAGCCCTGCGCATCGCCAGGTGCTGCAGGCAGCCGGGCCCTGGCAGCCCCCTGGTGCGTGGGGGCCTCCCCAGCCGGGCGCTGGGCCCTGCGGGAGGTGCCGCGTGCAGGGGACAGGCAGGGACCTGCGGGTGACAGGGGTGGCAGGTCCCGGCGGGAGAAGGTCCTTCTGCTGCTGGCGTGCAGGCGTGGTGTCGCTGGTTTCGGGGGTGCCGCCGCAGCAAGGCCAGAGGGGATTTAGCTGGGGCAGCCCCCCCGGGCTGGGAGGGCCCGGCAATCCCATGACGTGGATGCTGGTGCCAGGTGGCCTGGAACCTGACCCTGACCTTGCTCCTGGCTGGCGTGGCCATGACATGTGTTGGGCTAAGGCACAGTTGGACTTCGTGATCTTAAATGTCTTTTCCAACCTAAATGGTTCTGTGATTCTATGGTAAGTTGACTTTGTCAGAGCCCTTCGAGAATGCTGTTGCCTTTGTGTGGTACCAGCCGCTAAGCTGGCATCGCTGGGGCTGCGGCAAGACCTGTCACCCGTGGAGGGGCATGGCAGGGAGTGAGGCATGGGCTTGGGGCTTGGCATTATTTGCTGGTTGAACCCTTGCTGGGTTTACAGGACTTGAGGCTTTAAAAGCCGCACTGCGGGTACCCAGCTGTGCTGCTCCCCCGGGGCTGATGGAGATGCCTCTGCACCCATTCCCCAGCAATCTCCAGCTCCTTTCGAGGGGTTAGAGAGTTTTCCACTGCCTTTGGCTCCACTAGACTGGTGTCTGTTGGGCTCAATAGGCTCTGAAAAACATCTCAAAGAGTACCTCAATCATTCCTCAACATATCTTTTAATTATTTCGAGGCAAGAGGGATAGTTCTGACACTTATATTTCCTTCTCTGTTTTTTTAAAAACTATGAACTAGATCCTCCCATCTGATGTTTTTGCTCACTTTGTTGCAATTCATCTCCTCAGTTTTATGGTCAGGCCAATCCTTCCTGTTGCTGATAGTCCAAAATAGAAACCCGGAGTTTTCATATAAAAATAATACATGCTTTAAGATGAAACCACAAGATATTGTGAAATCAGCAAGTCCAGTGTGTCATTAAAGTGGGTTATTTAAGTATAAATATTCTGTTTTCTGTTTTTGTTTTTTTTTTTTAAGAGGCCTGTCTATATTTTAGGAGATGATATAGATTTATTTTTCAAGTGCTAGAAATAACAAGGTAAAATCACGCTGGTGGTATTTTTCTAGTCACTTTGTCAAACGCACGACTGTGCATATTACATGGGAGAAAAAAAAAGCCTTCCCTCTTCTCACCCCTCGGCAACATAACAGGGAACAGAACTGCACATCTGTAAATAAATGCATCATTAGATTCTCATCAATTTGTAAGCTTCACTTGATGTATGGCTAAAATAATCGCGCAAGGATAACTAAAGCAGTGTTTGCTTTCAAACACACACAATGCAGACCAGCAGAAACACTATTCCAGTTTTGCAGGGTTGTTTTTTGAGTTTTTTTGGTTGTTGACTATATTTATTTTTTTTTCTTACAACAGTCCATGTTGAAGAATTATTTTAGATGCATTGCTACCAATATATTCATTATCTGAGGATCTCTGGACATATTAAAAGAACACAGTAAAACAACTAATGATGCACTTGAGCAGTAACAGGTTGTCATTAGAGCAGCATCTGCTCTCATCAGAGTTAATTATTCAGTTGCTTTGTTTTCCAAGTAGGTGTCTGGTAGAATTTAGCAGAATCTTAATTAAAACACATTTTCAAACTCCATGGATGCTCATCTCATCTAAAGAAATCAAGACAATTTCCACCATAAACATCAAGCTTCAGTTGAGCCATCAAACAGCAGAAGGATCTCAGCCAAGTCAAGTTTTAGGCATTAACCATTACAGTGCCAGTGGGACACAGGTTGGTGTGAACCGGTGTCCCAGTTAACTCTGCTGATAAACTGCCCTGTGCACATACCAGTAACCAAAATGGGCACACGGTAAGTAACAAGAATATTCATACTGTGTGATTGCTTTCACTGTACAAACCTTTCAGATGCTGCACGTTGACTCTGAGCTGCAGAGGGGCAGCGTGTGCTCCCCAAAACCATGAACCGCTCCAAGTGCAGATGCAGACCTGCCCTTCTGTCTGCTTCTGCTGTTCTGAGCACTGCCCCCCTTGGCAGGTCCCCCGAGCTGACCTCGCAGCAGATGCTGGTCATTTTTAAACTTTTTGTTTCCCTGTGCTCTTCCCCAGTGCTGGAAAAAAGATATTTTTCCTCTTTTAAAAACTTCTCCCTTGGAAAGCCAAATGGAAGTGTTCTGTCTCGACATAAAAAGATTAAGTGATTACTGTGAGGCTGCACTGACTCTCAGAAACTTGCTGCTAATACAGTAGCCACAGGCATGCCAGAGAACTTTTCCCATCAGATGTGGTAAACCCAGCGTGCTCCCAGTGAGGATGCTTGCAGGGAGGGACTAGGGAACTGGACAAATCCATGGCTGTGTGTTCCCACTCAGCTCAAAACTCTCTGTAAGGGAAACAACCCTCTGAGGTAAACAAGCTTAGGTTCAGCCTGCTTCACTCGAGTGCCATTACCTATGGTTACTTTCCAGGGTCTCCTTTTTATTATATTCCAGCAAGTGCATACCAAAAAAGTTCAGTCTATGAGTAAAAACTTTACTTCCCAATGGCCAGCACAGCATATGAGAACTTGAATCTTAAGCTTGGACTTGTCTGCTGCAGTGTATTGACTTATGCTTGGAGCTGGTCAGGAATGCTCTGTCATAAAAATGCTGTTTCATCAAAAGAAAACATTTCATGAAAATAGAGTATTATAAGCAGGCTGAAACAGCTGGATTCAGACTTGTGGATGGGGATGGGAATGTTCTGATTTTTCATGTTGAAACTGTTTTTATAAAAACATTTTTGTTAGTAATCTTGTAAACAGTTTTTTGAAAGCTGTAGATGAAAGAAAAAAATGAAAATTGTCACGACACATTTCAGGTTTACTACAATGCAGTAGCTATTTCAATCCTGTTTTACTGTGCATTTTAAAGCTTTTTGGGTTGGTGATGTTTCGGAATGGAGTTCCACCTGGAGAAGTTTACTTTTGTCTTTTCTGATCCCTTTAAAATAAAAGCTGTTCTAGTAGAGAGTATCTGTCATGAAAGCAAAAAACTGAAATCTATAACTCAGTAACTGTATTTTAATGGCTTGTACAATTTTTTTTCAGTTTTTTTTTGAAGAGCTGAGCAAGCACTCTCTGCAGAGCAGGAGTAATGCCAGGCTCTGCAGTATCGCAGGACTTCTGACTTGGCTGATGGAAATGCCGTCTGGTTTGGGCTCCTTAAGGGAAAACAAGCCTCTGAAGAACACCAAAGCCTTTTTTCATATGTATTCTCTTCCTCTTCCTCCTCCTCCTCGCTGCTGCTTCTCACCTCAGAGCAGCTGTAAGAGGCTGCCCTTGAAAGTCAAATTGGATTTGGAAAGAAGCTCCCCAGGCGTTGTTTCCCCACCACCATCTTCCCACCAGAAGTGACTCAGAATGAAAGCACCAACTTTTCTCTCCTGCCTGGGTGACTTGACAGATCTCACACCCGGCAAATGGCACACTGCAGGAGCACAGTGGTCCTGGTAAGGGGAGATGGATATCTCTGCGTGTCTTGAGGGCTTTGAAAGTATACATGTTCATTTTTCATCCCAGGTCTGAGCAGTTGGGCTCACTCTTTCTGGCATGCTGGCTCTGTGGGCAACAGGGCTCAAAACACAAATGAGCTGATAACCATAGCGCTACCACCACCTCCAACACCATGTGCTTTTCCCCAGAATAATCAGTTTTGCATTGGAATTGTTCTGAAAACTGGCTCAGGCTGGACACCTGATGGTCCGCATTTCTGTGAGCACGCATGGGAGACGACCTGAATAACTCACCCATGTTTTTATCCCTCAGGAACAATCCAGGCTGCCCAGACTCACACCATTAGGAACTGCACCATGGGTGTTTGCATGCTGCTCCGCTGACTAACAAGTAAAGCAGGCAGGTGGATCAATAAAGCTGTGGGCTGATGCAGGTGGTGTTTTCATGCCATGGCAATGGTGGATGCCATGGAGCGTTGCCACGTTTGAGCTGTGGGCTCCTGCTTCAGCAGGCGTGGAGCAGCCATGGCTGCAGCTGCCTGGTGGCAGCTGCTGCTGCGGTGATCGCCTATGTCCAGGGAGCTTTGCTGCTGTGCTTCCTTTTAAAGCTTCGGTTTGCCTAGAAAAGGAACGTATTTAGGGATCCCCTCAGTGTTGGAGGATGCTTGTGCATGACCACTTATGGCTTTCAAATCCCTCAGAATGCTGGAATTTGTTGCTTGCAGGGAACAGATGGTGCCTGGGCTGTAGTCCCTGCTGTGGGACATGGTGCCCTGTCCTGAGGGAAGGTGATGTTTTGGAGAGGAAAGGCTTGCTGGTGGTCCTGCTGCTGTCACCAGAGCGTTTATTATGCAGAGTGAAAATAAATAAATGAAAGCAGTACTTTGGTCTTCACAAAAGCATCTTTGAAACCTTCTTGTTTCTCCTGAAGAGCAGCTGCTGCCCAGCAGAGGCGGGCACTGAACCTGCAAGCAGCACGCATGCGTGAGCTCCACGTGGCATCTTCTGATGAAAGGCAATCATGATGAGCCAGTGGCACCTGGGCCAGGGCAGAGGAGAGGGCCGCTGTTCGTGCCATTGTGGTGTAGTCACCATGACTGGGCCAGGCTGCAGGTCTTGCGTGTGGCCCTCATGTTTGGGAGCGAGCAATGTGGATTTACTTACTGCTGTGTGCCACCAGCAGAAAGATCTACCTTATGCTATCCAGTCTAATCAGAGCTGGGGTCAAACAGTCACTTAGCTGAATTTCACACGCACACCTTTGTAAGTCTGTCTACACACGAGCTTACATTTAAGCATGCGACTTGCAACCAGCATCTGTGTTTTGTGGAGCTCAGCACCCCGAGGCTCCACCACTGAGCTGTGCAGGCTGGGCTGGGGCTGGCAAAGGACCAGAAGGGGCAAGTCATGTCACCCCACTGGGACACCCTATTTGCCCCATTCGAGCTGCAGGCGAGAACTCTGCCTTTTTGCTGTGAAGACTTCTGTGCCTGCAGAAGTGCGTTTTTCCACCCTAAGCGAGATCAGATGGGTTGTAATAGCAGAGTAGGCAGAGAGGGGGGCGCTTAGCAAGCCCAAAACTGTAAGTGGGGAGCTACAGTGATGCAAATAGCTCATTCCCAGAACTCACACTTCCCGCTCAGCGATATGATCTGATCAAATTTGTCAAATTCTTTGACAGTTTAAAAAAAAAAGGAAAATGAGGACTTCATTTGGATAAATGGATTTTTATTAAAACCTTTCTAGCATATTTTATTTCACTCACAACTTGAATCAATGTGCCAAAGACCAAGTTTCCGGTGAAACTCTTGTTTCCTTTCCCTCTTGCCCAGGCCTGACCACAGGATCAGGCACCGGCACCCACATCACCCCAGCGGTCCTGCACAGTGGTTTTGCTGTGGCGGAGGACTAGCCAAGCACCTGGGGATCTTTATACACACAAACAGACATACAGAGCAGACTTGATGTGCCTGCCCCAAGCTAGGTACCAGGTGCTCTGAGTTAACCTCTGAGTGAGCTTGTTTTTTTGCGTTGATTACAGCTGGGGCCCAGAGGAACGAGGCTGAGGGTGGGGCTGACCTGCAGAGGAGATGCAGCTGTGAGGACTTATCCCCTCCACCTAGCCATGGTGGGGAGATGCGCAGCAAAGGCTCCCTGGCTGCTTCCCTGCTAGTCTGGGGCCCCTGCAGCAGAGACCAGGCTCCACCTGCCCCAGGCTCCCTGTTGTCCACCTGGCATCGCTGCAGCAGGAGCAGAAGTGCTGTGTGAAGACCGTGGAGTGGTTCGGACTCTGTCAGGTAAGACCACGTGCATCTGTGGCTGGCTGGTTTGTTTTGTGGTGCTCTGGTGGGTTATTACACCTGGCTTCCTGACAGTGATGTGACTTGTTGCCTTTTGTGCTGTCTGAACCTAGCTTTGCTGGTTTTGCTCTGGTGGTGCCTGAGCGAAGTATTGCAGAGGCTGCTTCTTGCTGGCCTCGTGAAAACAGGGATAAGAGCAAGTGATTTAATGTTAATGGGAGGGAAGGGGGAAGCTACACACTTGGGTGTAAAAATCTGTTTTTAAAACCGAGATGCTCGCTGAGCTCTGAAGTGCGTTGTTGCTGCCAGGGTTTGACCCAGTTCTCTGTTCGGCTGGGCTGGCTGGTTCTGGGAAAATCTACCTACTTTCAATGCAAATATGACATCAGCTCAATTAATCAGGCTCCACACAGTGAAGGCATTGAAAGCCAAAAAGTCCTCTGTGACATTTATCTCTGTCTTCGTTCCTGGGGGCAAAAAACACAGGCACACAAACCCCTCCTAATGAAGATCAGACAGTGTGAGCAAGTGGCTCTGAAGCAAAGTTTTTTCTGCTCCTAAACTGTACTTCAAGTCATTACAAGCTTTGCTTGCCAACGTTACAGTAGCTGAAGCAGTATGTGCAGCCTGTGATACGCAGACTGGAGTAAAACCTTCTTCATGACATTTTGTTGTATGGGAAAGCTTGAGTTTTTGGAAGACGCTCCGATAACACAATATGGAAAGCATGCTATCTTAGCATTTCCTACGCCGACTTGGAATGCCTTCTGTTTGGAGAAGATCCACTGGCAAGTGAGGGAAGGTCTGAACAGTCAATTTAGATTTTTCTTTTAAATGTATTCTGTATGCATATACTGTGGTTATTTTGAGATTTTTGCCTTCTGGAATGATTACTGTCTGATACCAGATAGAAAAGTCATTATGCATAAAACATAGGTATACATGAGTTCAATAGCTTAGGGAAGCTGTGGATGGAACCACTTAAGTCTCGTTAAGAGGTATGGATCTTATTTGTCTTTAAAACCCTATTCCACACCTGCAAAGCTGTTACTGTTAAATTAAAATCAGTTGTAGAGGTAGCTTTTTTTTTTCTCTGAAGTATTGTTTTGCTAAGGACAACAAGACACCCTAAGAAAGGAGCAACGTGTAGTTGCTGTCCCTGGATGAAATGCATGATCTTGCTGTGTCTCGGTCCCTTCTGCAGTTACGCCCTTCCATGCCCAGCTCAGATGGGCTTGACATAATTTTTGGGGGAAGCAGGAGTACTTAACCTCTTCGAGTTGGACTGGCATCAGTCCCCTCTGGGCTGCACCCCACAGGTTTGGCATTGTGACTTGCCCAGAGGGGAAGGGCAGTGCCTTGCATCCCTGTTTGAGCATGCAGGGCTAGCTCATGCCCAGCAGTACAGCTGTGTTGTGCAACAGAAGCATCCGTCTTTCTTTTCCTAAGAGCTTACAACTTGCAGGGGAATGTAAGCGAGTGGGATGTTACTAGAATATGTAAAAGTGTTTTGTGTATTATATCTGTATTGCCTAAATGCCTTTGAGATGGCTGTGAGTGGTGGGAGGATTGATGTAGTTGACTGGGACAGTTGGCTGGCTAGTGTGTGTTGGTGGAGAAGAGGGAAGGATATGCAGGAGCAATGGTAGCAGCTGTATTGTGTGGTGTGGCACAGCAGAAAGGACAAAGATGGCTGTAAGGGAGATGCCAAAGTGGCTGGATAACCCTGCTCATCTGCAGCATTAGAGGAAACAGCCATGGGGCAGGAAAGTGGAGGGCTCCCCCAGCTAAGGGTACCTCATTGCCCTTGCACTAGCTGTCTGTACAGGGCAAAGACAAAACAATAATGCTTCCTTCTTGTTCCCCTCTGAAGGAAACCCAACAGAGAGGACATAGTTACTAAACACGCAGACAGTCCCCACTGCGTGCCCACAGCTTCTGCTTGTTGCGTTTGCTGCCCTGCTCAGAGCACAGCACAGCTCTGGGGTGGAGCATGACCTGCTGAACAGCTGCCCACCCCCAGGACCTGCTGCTGGGGAACATGGGGAGCTCCACTGGCTCTTTGCCCCCTTCATGCGGTGAATGGGGCTTGGGTGACGTGCCTGGGTGCAGCTGGGTCAGAATGTGGCTTTACCCAAAACCTGGCCCAGTAAGCCCTGAAGCTGCTGAGCTGTAGCTCTAGCAGTCTGATCTAGCTCTCTGCGCATCTGGGCAATGCATCAAAAATGTGGGATGCTCAGCTCTGTCACGGCTTTGTGGAGCCCTTAGTCACAGCCTGTGTGGGAAGGGGAGGCAGTGAGCTGCCGGTGTGGTCTCCTTTCCTGTGGAAGCACAGCTGGCACCAGCCTCTGGTTGCTCTTGTCCAGTGACTATTCTTCATCCCTAGCCAAAAAAGGCATTTGCTTGCCATGCTGCTGATACCCGCGTGTTGTTGCCCCGTTGAGGGCATGCCGGTTGCAGGCTGCCCCTCAGTGCTGGGGAGTGCCCATCACAGGTGGGGAAAGTGTCCAGGCCTTTTGCTGAGCTCCTGGTTCACACCTGGCTATTTGTAAGCAGCATAAGCTAAAATCTGAGGCTATGAGCTAGCAGGGACAGCAGCTCTTCCTCCTTTCCTCTCCCCTCTTGAAGGATGCAGCTGTGCAGTTGCCAAAGTATCTGCTGACATCTGCTCAGCCCTGGGTTCTCGTGGATGCTGTGCAGTATAAAACCAGTAACCTCTGTGCCGTGTGCAAGCAGCTAGAGAAAGGCAATCCAAAAAGAGCACATGAACAGAAGGCTAGAAGAAGAGCCACTTGATTATTCAGTTCTTAAAAGGGGAAAAAATATTGTTGCAAGAGCAGCAGAACTTAAGAATCCTGTTTTTTCTTTGGTGCACTCCCGTTGGTTGATTTTCTTGTGTTCATCCTGATTAAAGTTATTCCTGTGGCTGGACTATTCATAGCGTTGCTTTCCCATGTAGGATCTCTGGTATCTAATAGCATGGGTAATTTCACATTGCAGTTTTGTTCTTCAGAGGGGACAGCAGTTCAAGTTTTTCTACATATTTTCTTGAGACTCATAGGAATTGGGTACATCTGGGATCCCTCTGCGGCGTTCAACTTGGCTGAAATCAGTCATCAGAGTACAGTAGTACCAGGAAGGGCTGGGAAGTAACAGTGCAGTTGCATAAATCTTGTCTCCTTAAGAAACCGGACTGGGGGGCGGGGTGGGGGGAAAGTGTGTTAACAACACGCTACCGAATACCAGAGTCACTTCATCTCCCACATCCCCGGGCAAAGGTGTACGGGGCTTGCTAGTGAGGTGCTTTGAGTGTATTCTCTTATTAGGCTCTGATCCTACAAACACTTCATTTTTCTGCCTTAGTAAGTGCCCTGGAAGCTGCAGAGCTCTTGCAGGACTGACATGCGGCAGATGCATACAGCTTGTGAGGCCAGGGCGTTAGGCCGGTTCATAGTGAAGGAGAAACAGCCTATGCTCCTGAATCTGGCTGAGGCTTCCAAAAGCACTACTGTCAGGTGGCTGAATGTGTTGAAACACTGCTCCCATGGGTAGAAGGATCTGCTGGCCCAGCCTGGGCAAAGGCTGCAGCGCAGGATTCCCTCCTGGCAGGTGGCACCATGTCCCTGTCCCTCATGGGTGGTGAGGGCAGGGTCCCTTACAAGACGGTGCTGGGGGTGCTGCTGATGTTGGTGTCCTGGCTGTGGCACAAGCACTGGGGCTGGCAGGGGTTTCTGGCTTCTGGGCTGGGGCAGGGGGCTGTCTTTGTGCCAGGAAGGAAAACGGTTTTTTGGGAGCTGTGGCCTTTGGTGTGAAAACAGAAAATGAGGTGCCCATGGGAGGCATTGAATCTCAGCTTTGTTTGTGGAGGAAGGAACTTAAAGTTTAGCAAAACATTCCTAATCCCAGAAAAATACTTTGCCTCAAAATGCTTTTCCCAGCAGGATCTGAGAGGCCTGACACACTTTTAGTGCTGGCCTGGCTCAATCTGTGAAATCCGATGTGAAGCCCGTTTCCCAAGCCTCTGTCGATCGGCGCCTTGGCGTGGGCATGGCCAAGTGCTGCTGGCAGTCATTCCGGCTGCGCAGCACTCGGCGCTGGCACCAGCCAGAAACAAATAGGCAAAGTGCCACGCCAAAGAAAAGGGAAACATCTTACTCCTTATTTAATCAATATCAACAGACATATTAACAATCGTGTATCAACATGTGCAATTATTTGTAACCCACCAGTAAACATGCTCGTTAGGCCAAATCTGGTGGCCCTGCAGAGATGAGAAGGCAGGAGTGTGTTTGGGAGCGCACCATCTCCCCTGGGGATGCAGATGGGCTGGGTGCGGGGTGCCGCTGGCATGGAGCTGCCTAGGAGGAGTGCTGGAGTACCAGAAGCGACCGACGCAGCACCCAGCATGGCACATGTTCCTGGGCTGCTGTGCGTGGGTCATGAGGGCAAAGTCATCTCCTCTGCCCAGTCCAAAAACAACTGTGGTGGGCTGACCCTGGCTGGATGCCAGGTGCCTGCCAAAGCTGCTCTGTCACTCCCCTCATCAGCTGGATGGGG
>JAVJGI010000064.1:840255-913351 GCA_035590275.1 Ibycter americanus
CCTTTGGGCATCCCCCTGCTCCAGCATGGGGTCCTCCACGGGCTGCGGGTGGGGATCTGCTCCACTGTTAACCTCCAGGTCACTGCCTGCAGCGACTACCATGCATGCTCTGGGCTCCGTGTGTGTTTAACTTTGTGCAAACTTGGCACAAAAGCCTGGACCTCTGTCTTTGTGGCTGTCTGTGGCTGGTGATGCTACACCTCCATGTTATGTGCTGCTATGGGCTAAAAGAAAAGGTGGTGTTTTACAAGTAGAGCCAAGGTCCAACCTCCAGCAGGGTGATGATGGCCTCGGTGCTTGGGCCCTTCTGTGGCCTCTGGCAGTGGCAGGACAGCTTGCACCAGGCATGGTGCGAGCGGTGGTTTGTAGCCTGCTGTGGATGGGGAAGCACTCCTGCAGTGGGTCCCAGGAGTACCTGCAGGAAGGCTGATGATGGTGGGTGAGCCAGAGCACAGCTGGGGCTTTGGGTCCTCTCCTGTGCAGAGCAGGGAGATGGTGCTGCTGTTAGGGCATTGGTTTAAGAGTGCACTAAGCCTCAGTCCTCCTTATCCATGTGAATTGCATCTCTAGCAAGTGAAATGCAGAAAATGCCCAGTGCCTGCCGGACTTCTCATTTCTTCCCTGGAACTAGCAAGGTTTCGTGAGTCCCACTGGCTGCAATGAGGGTATGTCTGTAAAGAGAGGCAAAAATAGACCTCTGCTTTAATGTGAGGAATGCAAAAGTCTGTCTTTAGTGGTTAAAGCCCCCCCCCCCTCAGGTGAACCTGCTGTTGATACAAGTGTGTGGGGGGAGGAGAGGCAGTGCAGCTTGTTTGGGTGGTGGGTTGGTGGGAGAGATGCTGCCTCCCTTCTCCTGGGGCCAAGGGGAAGCATGGCCACACTGCCCAGGGAACACCAAAGTTGGGGTGTGGGCTGCCTTTCCTGAGCCCCTTCTGGGCATCAGCTCAAAGACTATCAGCTCCCTGCAATATTTACAAATATATCTGTCTCTAAAATCTGCTCAAGTTTATCAGTGAGATGGGGATAGCATTACAGAGTTGTGTGCACACATGTTATACATTCCCCCAGCAGTAATTCCTTCCTCCAGTTATGCTATGTATTTAGTGCATTCCTCCAGTATGATAATCATAAACATGCTTTAAAAAAAAAAAAAAGGCTAATGAGGCTGAAACAAAACATAGAAACTGGCCAGATAGTGGAAAGAGGCTGCTGCAGCCCCTGAGGCTGGGACTTCTGCAGCCTGACAGCCTCTGCCCTCTCAGAGGACAGCAGAGCTGCTGCCTGTTGCAAGAGCAGGAACGGTGTGCCGGGTGGGTAGGTGACAGCAGCCAGCCCTGCTCGCTGCCTGCCAGGCAAATGGCAGGGGCAGAGGGGAAAGGAAGGCTAAAACATAACAGAAGTAATAGGAAGCAGGTTGAAAATCTTTTCTCTATTTACGTATCGAGCCACAGAGGTAGGGGGGAAGGTCTGTGGTGCGTTCAGCTGTTGTTAGCTGCCTGCCCTGTGCCAAGGGTCAGGGAGTTGCCACAGGGCCACAGCCGGGCTGGGTCCCTGGCGGCACCGGGTCCCTTGGGCAAGGAGAGTGCCATTCCTTCCCAAAGCAACTGCGTTGTTTTCAGGCTCAAAACCTCCTTTCTCACAGTTTGCATGTGAAGCAGTAAACTGTGCAAGGTTGTTAGCTGTGTCACAGGCTTTTGTTTGGTTGGGTTTAAAATTGATTTGAGGGCTCCGGGTCTGCTGATACTCAGCTAATGATGAAATGTGCTCGGATTTCTGTGGCCAGTCTCTCCCCTTTGGCTTGTCCTGAGCAGAAGGCTGCTTCTCAAGCTGGCCCTGGCATGAAGCAATCACTGCTCCTTTCCCTTCATCCTGCTTGCTCAGGGATGAGCACCCTGCGAGCACCAACTGCTCCTGAGTGGGTGAGGATGCAGGCAACTGTCTGAGCGCTCTCTCCTGTCCTTGCCGTCATCAGTTGGTGCCAGGTTTGGCCCCGGATTTGTCCTCTGGTGGCCTCTGCAGTACCCTGGCATGCAGCATTGCTGGGAATGCCTTGGGCAGCATCTTCCAAGGCTTTCCTTAGCCAGGGCTGATGGATAGGGTCTTCTGGGGACAAGAAAGGCAGAGAGGAGTTGTCAGCCTGGCAGGAGCCATTAGCCTGGGAGGTCTGGGCAGGAATTACCAGTTGGTGAAGTGCTTTTCCCCTGCACCCTGCTCCCTTGCTTTGTGGGAGCCGTTAGCTTTCCTGGTGAAGCAGGTGCTCGAGCATCCCGATAGCAGCATGCTCCCTTCAGCCTGAATACATTACCTGCTGGCCAGTAAGCAGGTGAAGCACTACCTGTGACTGGTGGTGAAATGTGCCAAAAATGGCCCTTACCAGAAGGGCTTGCCTGGCTTCAGGTATGGTGCCAGCTGTGCAGCTTCCTTCCATCTGCCCCGTGCTCCCCACAGGCCTCCCCACACAGGGGTACCCCACTCCACCACTGCAGTCAACCTCCCCGTGAGGCCATGGGGCATGCAGGGATCGCAAGGGACAGCTGTGGGCATCCAAGGGACCTGGTGACAAACTGGGTGGTGTTTCTGGAGGACTGGAGCAGCTGAGATGCTCCACCTGTGCTGCCTCCCAGCCTGCCACCGAGCTGTGTCAGCTCTGGCCCCTGCAGCCTCTGCCCCACAGATGGATGCTGTGTCCCACCGTGCTGCCAGGGCGAGGGCTGCTGGAAGAACCCAGCCAAACCCAGCCTTCCCAGGACATGGAAGTGCTGAATGCTTCCCCAGACTACCCCCACCCCCAAAGGCAACAGAGATATGTTTGGGAAAGGCAAGCAGCTCTCTGCTTCTATCTCTTTCTGATATATGGGCACTGATGTTCTTTTTCCTTGTTTTCCATCCCCTGGACAATTTAATTCTAGTATTTCAGCTGGGCAGCCTATGTAAGCCCTGCTTCCCAGGGCTGCTGCAGCAAAGCAAACCTCCGCAGTGTCTGATGCTGAGAAGCACACCAAGCGGGGTCGCACAGGGGTCCAGGGTGGGGGTGTGTGTGGAGGAGGCGGCTTGGGTTTAATGCCTGAAGTGCAAATACTTGGCTGGGAGCACACGTTGAAGCACTACTGTGTGTGCCTCTCTGTCTGCGTTCGTCTTTCAGGCAACAAGCGGCAGCACATTATCGGGTGTGTGAATACATATTTACTATGGTAGGCCCAGAAGGGCTTTTCAACAACTTTCCCTGCATGTGTTGCTAACAAGTCACTCTACAGATTTACCAAGTGAGCAGAATCGCAAATGTTTCTCTTTACAATGAGAAGTAATCAGAGAAGGTCTAAATGGCAAACAGCGATCCAATATATACATTTGTCACAGATATAATGTAAAGTCATCTCAGCCTCTTTGATGTCACATAAACATGTCATTTTGAAGCGACTCAGTTTTGCTGGCATTTCATCAGCAAGCGCACAACAAACAGCGCCAATTGCGCTCCATTGCTGTTTATCATTTGCCTCCTTTAAAATGCCCATCCATTACCAGCGGAGTGGTTTGCAGTGTTTAGTCTCTGGTGGGGATGGTATTCCACAGCCCTCAGCCCCAAGGCAGATTCGGCAGATTCTCTCTTTTGCTGTTTAACCCAATGATTTAATTACTGCGTGGGTTCGGGGGGGGGCGGGGGCGGGGAAGCTACCCCCAAAAAACTTTGAATTCTGTATTCCAAACCTATGTAATATTTAGACAGCCTCTGAAGGAAAAGATGCTGTGGAGAGACGTGTTGGGAGTAGGATTTCTGTTTGAGGAGGGAGGGAAGGATGTGTTTCCATTTCCTTAATGTCCCTGTTATTTGTCTGGTTCCCTTCTCCCAAGGGGGAAGCCAGGCATTTTGGGAGGGGGCATGGATCTCATGGCTGGGACCTGCCAGCATGGCACAAGCATAGTGGCCAAAGCACAACCCTGCTGGCTTGGCTGTGTTGGGTCCCACTGCAACCAGGCTGGTACATGGAGAACCACTCTGAATTCACAACTAAGTGTTTGAATTCCAGCGCTTGTGCTCTGAAATGGATTGCTGGTTAATTAAAGGAGGCTGCGGCGCAATCCATTGTGTATTAGCAAATGCACTGTTTGTAATGTACATCAACCCACACACATACGTGTGTATGACGTAGTCATCAGATCCTCTGTTGGTGTTATTTCAAAGAGTTTGGGAGATGGGATACTATAAACGTGCTGCTTGAAATACTAATACTACCAGCTGCTGAACTCACCGAAAATAATGCAGTTATTTCATTTGCTTCCCTGTTAGTAGTTAAAAAGTAATGAGTCCTTTTATGCTTTCTTTACATAATAGGCTCCAGCCAGAAAACTGGATGTTTCCTTGTCAATAAAATAAAAAAGAAATTTCCAATATTACAGGAACAAAGATAAAATTGAGCAAGTCTTATGTTATTGTGGTTAACAGTCAATAAGGAAAACCAGAGTTTTGTTCTGCTGACTTAAAAAAACATTAAGCTGTAAATATCTAACTCCATTCTATTTTAGTGTTGTGTGTTTTGGGGTATTTTTTTCCTTTAAATTTAATTCATTAAAAAAATCTCTCGCAAAGTTTTGGTGTTAGTTTTCTTCCCACCCTTCTTTTCTCAAAGCATCAACCAAATTACATACGAGGGCCTTGTCTTCCCAAAATCTACAAAGTTTCATGGAAGCAGGATATGAAAAAATAGATGTGGGAATGCTGCATAGTGAAAATGGGATTTCAGCACTCACGGAAACCCAGTCAAAGAATAGGAGCGAAATGCCTGAGGTTTGGGCTTGTGTGGGTAGAGTGGGGAGGGGTATGGCTGCAGGAAGGGTGGCGTGGCTGCAGCTTTCCTGGGCAGCCCTGGGGTTCAGCTGTGGTGATGGGAAAAATACTTCTGAGCATGCTGAAGGAACCTGCGCCACCATAAAATGTGGCCGCTCTCTGCTGACTTATTAGCAGGCAGTGTTTTTGAGGAGTTTTTTCATGTGTCTGAAGAATTTCTGTGATAAATGCTCACCTTGGGCAAGAGACCCCAGGAATCCTTGCCTGGCACACAGGAACCCAGCTCCCCTGCAATTTTACTTCTAGGCAAGGATAGGTCTAGGCACACGAGCTGGAGCCAAAGGCTACACATCCAGCATGGCAGAGGTGAAATGTTAGGAAGAAGAATATATCTGAATAACTCCTAGCAGTTTACAAACAAGCAAAGCTGGGCACGTGCATAAACTGTAGAGTAAATCTACAGATCACGCTGGTTGTTAAATACAGCCGTACTGTAAAGTGTGTGCACACAAATCTGCTCTGTATATTTTAAATGCCCCCACAAAGGCTTTGGTTGCAGTATTTGGAGGAGAAAATGGTTGTCTTTCCCCTGAGCCCAAACTGTTCCCAACGAATAATTTGTCCAGTTCTAATTTATTAATATCCGAAGGTGGAGACTGCTCTCACCTATAAACATCGCCATATTTCCATATTACTATTCTGCAAGTCACCAGTTTTAAAAAGGAAAGCGCCCACCCCCAGGAGTGAAGCAGGGCTGTGACCTGGCAACAGCAGGTGCCGCTGGCAGGAGCGAGGCCACCAGAGCCCCTCGCACCGTGGCCTTTCGCCGTTACAGCCTCCCGGCCTGCCCTTTGCTGCCAACAACCCCCTTCACAGACGGGTGTGCTTTCCTCAAAGGCTTATTTAAAGGACAGGGCTCATGGCATGCTGTGGGTTATCGCAGGTATAGGTCACAGGTAGGAAAAATTGGGTGACTGTGTGCCACTGCTGCGGATCTGCATCCCTGGCGTGGCTGTGGCAGGACTGGTATGAATGCAGCTGCCGATCCCTCCCTGCGCGCTGCTAATGGGGGTTAATTGCTGCCTGCTGAAAACTTCTCAAGGATTCATCCACAAAAACTATGGGCAGGTTTTGGATCATCTGCAAAAACTCTGTTATTTGGGGTTTAATTGTGAGCCTAGCACTTCTTTTCTTCCCCTTTAGTGTAGTTCACTTAACAGATCCTAGGAACTTTTTTCCCTGTCTTCTCGGGCTCTTACCATCTGCTAGCATTAATCACTCTGTGCCGAGCGGTGTCTATCATCCAGGGGAGAGCACGTTACAGAGGCCTCAGCCTTCTCTGAAGTGAGACCAGAGATGAGACATGTGATGCTCTACTCAGCAGGGCAGCAGTTCAGCAGCTGCCAGCCAGTATGGCTGTGCTGAGGCCCGTACAGCCATTAACCAGAGGCAAGGCAGGGAAATCGACACTCTTCAGAGCAGAGTCCTGTGCTCCAGACATCAGCCTGGCGAGAGATAAGGCACAGCACTGTTCTGGGCCAATGGAGGAAATCAACAGTGCGAGCACTGATAGCCAAGCCATCCCAGCACACCTAGTAGACGGCTGTTACAAAGGAATTCCCCTGTATCGCCCTGGGTCCCCTGGGCTGCTATCAGAAAAAGAGTCTTTTTGTCGCCTTTTGTCTTCGGAGTCATTTTAAGGGGGCGAGCGGCAGCACCCTCCCCGACCAGAGCTTTGCGTGGGTGAAGGGTGCAACAGCCTGGGGTTGCAGTGCTGCTTTCCGGAGCGTGGCACAGCTGTGGTGCTGTGGCCCCAAGCCATCGCACACCTCTGCATGTGTGTGGGATGGAGGGGCCCACCAGTGGCTCCAGCCTGCGTGCGCCCAAACTGCACCTCGTCTCCATCCTTGTGCACTGCGAGGCTCTTGTTTGGCACAGCCATCGGCCGGGGGTGTGGGGTCTCTGTGCTGTGTTGCAACAACTCTCTTTGCTCTGCGGCGTGCAGCACATGGGAGCATATGGCTCTGTCTGGTTTGTTTGTTTGTTTTAGGTTTTTTGTTTCTTTCTATTTTGGTTTACTGTCACAAATAATTTAATTATCCCATGACTTGCCATTTCAGTTATGCATTGTCTCTGTTCCTGTTTGACTTGGGGGCAGCTGTTGAGCTCTCCAGATTTAGGGCTCAAATCTGCTCATCGTTATGTATGAGCACAACACAGCCCATCTTGTAAAATCGGCAACTCTGCACAAGGTAGGCATGTGTGAGGGCTGATGTGCTGGGATGCAGCTCACATCCTGCACTGGGAGTTGGGACCAGCCCTCAGCCCCAATGAGTGCCCTGCGGGACCCAGAGAGGCCTGAGCATGTGGTGGCCGTTTGTTAGCAGCCAACAAAAGATGACCCACCTGAAGCACTCATGGATTGTCCAGTAGGCTGCAAAAATCAGCTTGGATTTTTGTCGTTGTTATTCTCAACGAAACCAGCAATGAATCTTTTTTAATTTGGCCTTTTATGTCCAGAGCCTCAAGTTTATGGTCCCTTCTGTTCTTGAAGTTGTTCCTCAGAGCTCTGATACCAAGTAGTTTAAAAGCAATCCCCCCTTATGCTGCCTGTACAACTGGAGGGTCACTGAATGAGCCAGAGACGTTCAAGGAATCCCTTGAATCCAGCAGCCTGGGGCTTGAAGAAAAACGCCTTGCGATAAAACACCAAGAGTGGGCTGTAATTAGTGTTGTGCTGATGACTGATAAATTAGGTGTGGCAGCCCTTGCTCAGAAAATTGAATCAACTTGTGTGTTGGTCCATCACTTCTTATCAAACAATCAGTGTTCGTATTTACAACCCATAAATCCCAAAAAGTAGCTGTAAACACTCTGCTGGAGATGGATGGATGACTTGTGCCTACAAGCACGCACCCAGAGGGGAACATTTGTTTGGCTTTTACCTATGTTTTTCTCTCGTGCAGTGGATTTAGGAGGCATGTCCTGTGGGAAGATAGGGAAGCAAACAATTCAACGGTATCTCGCTGGAGCTCTGCAGACGTTTATAAGACGTACAGCTGTTTCTCTTTTTAATTTGGAGGAATACAGGCCTCACAAACAGGGTGGTTGGTTGTTCCTACAAATAAAAGCCCACAGCTCAAAGGCAAAATATTTTGAAGACAATGTACAATAAGAGCCCTTTTTTTTTTAGCCATGTAAAAGCTGTTTTATGAAATTAAGCTGGAAATATCATAAGTGGGAAATGACCACAGAATAAATAGGAACCTTTTAGAAAGACAGCAAACATGTGTTATTTATTTTCCTAGTAAATGGAAGTGGCAGATTCAATCAGCAAGAAACATCAGATAGTTATGACCATTTTAATCACATAAAAAAACCCCAGTTCATAAGTTTTGTTTATGGTACATTTAACAACATTTTCAGTTTAGTATGGGGGGAAGCGAGTAACTCGTATTTACTAGTAAACTAGAGATAAGATGGGACTGTTTCTTCTAATGTAGGCAGAAAGGGGGCGAGAGGTAGAACAGTGAAATGTCTGTGCCGTTACCTTTTGCACTCCATGTACACATCTGGAAAACATTATGACCCGTTGCATCAGAAATGTTTTAAAACTATCAAACAGTTCCAAAGCATGCACTGTACCCCATGAAGAGAGACAGCCTTCATGCCTGCCATTTCAGAAGGCTTGTCCACATGCCAAGGAAACCTATTTTATATGGGTCTATCTCTGCTTATATTTGCTTGAAGGCTTTAAAGTCACATTCAAAAATGTTAATGCTAGATGTTAATTTTAGAGATGGGACAAAGCGAGGGTTATAAAATAGCCAGCTGAGATTGAATCCCTACATAATGACAAGCTGCTGATATGCCATCAGTAGCTGCAAGAGGAACATGAAAGGAGGGGCCAGGACACGTGGCGCGTGTCTTGGCCCTGGGGGTGCGTGAGTGCCAATGCAGACCAAAGCCAACACAGCATTTGTTCATATTTCCCTCTAGTCTGGAAGCTGTGCATCTCAAGTTGAAACCTGCCACATGGGCTCGTGCATTATAAAGAAAATAGCCACAAGCAGATGTGTTCAGATCTTGGTCTTCCAAGATCTTGATCTTCAAAGTGTTTTTGTACCTGACACATGTCACTTTCTCAGCCTTTGCTCACCCCAGCGTGTTGTCCTCGCTCAGTGCATGTGTGTGGTCTGGGAGAGCTGGACAACTCCAACTGCTCCACAAGGAACGTTGATTTTCCTCTTGGTAAATGTTCCATTGCAGTAAGAGGGGAAGGCTTGTATTTGAGGAACACAGAAGTAAAACATACAAGCAACATAAATACAAGGGGGTGTTAACTGTGTGTGGAATAGACTGATTTATAAGGAGACCAAGTGCTTTTGTGGATGCCACATGTGGTATTAGTGTCATCTTGCTTTGGGTTGTAATATTGTAGTAGTCATACTACGGATGAAAATTGTATACTTGGGATGAAATGTGTCTACTGTAAGAGGTATCCCTGACATTATGTGCTAAATAAAAGCAGGTGATGCTACAAGTATGAGTGCAATTTTTACCTTCATTCTGATACCTCTGCTTCCTGGTCAAACATGAGTGTTTTCCTTAGAGCTAGTAGTAGGTACAGAGTAAGCTCATATTCTTGGGATATCAGCTGTACTGACTTATACAGAGCAGTGAACCCAAAGAGGATTAGCAGACAAAAGCTCCGGGAAGTCTTTATCTGGGGGAAGAGAGAGCAGTTAGCAGTGGGACAGCAAAGAAGGAAAAACCCTCAGGAAAGATTTGGGTGGAAACATGCTCAGAGTCAAGGAGCAGTGACGTTCCTTGAGCGCCTTAAGTGTTTGGGCAGCACAATTGCTGCCTCCCTGCTCTCCTTCATCTCAGTTGCGTTCAGCTGAAGAATAAAAAAATTCTTAGATTTGGTCTGAGAGTCCAGGAACTGGCCGGCAGTACAAGAGATGACTGGGGCTTGATGATACTGCATTGTGCCTGGTGCACCCTGAGATCTCGCTTCAGTTGCACAAGCAGCAACTGGATGTCCTGGGAAACTGGCTGGAGGACATGGCATAATGCTGCCCATCTCTTGTGATCTTGCTGTTCTCCAGCAAGCGAAAGTATGCAGTAGATATGTTAAAATAAGAGTCGATTGCTTCTAATGACATGTCTTCACAACATAAAAATACCCTGTTGCTTAATTGCCCCATGTCTATCTATGGAATCAGTGTAATACACAGGGAGCAAGTGGAGAGGCTGATTTGATGGTGACAATGAAATTTTCCCTTCATGGGGAGGTGTTGATGTGGCAAAGAGCCCTCCGAGGTGGAGATGCCTCCACTCATTTGCTGAGATTTGTCTGTCCCATAGCTTTGTTTCTGGGATATGGGCCCTGTTTCAGTGTCCAGTTAGCTTGAACAGCCTCTGGTAAATGTTAAATGCCTTCAGCTTTGCGCATCTGTGGGTTAAGGAACATTCCCAGGATGCCTGCCACCAGAAGAGGAGGGGGGCTCAGGTTGGAGACTAGTGCTTGGGTTGGATGAGTGGTCTGCAGCATGGACAGATATCATTGGCTCTGTATGTGTATCCATACAGCAGTCACGGAATCTGTAAAATGCTGGTGTATGCCATTAAAAAAGGGAAGAAAAAATAGTAGGAGTCATTGTCATGGATCTTCTCAGATTCAGTACCATTATGAAACCCAAGTATCTTTGACGGAAATAAACATCTACATAACAGAAGTGGATCAGCGCACTAATGCTAAGGATTGCCTGGATGAAGGGTAAATTCTAGCTGGTTTACAACCAATGGTCTAGCAGCCTCGTAGTGTGGCTTCAGGTACTTGTCAAGCAAGCTGATTTTAGGCAGAAACTTGGAGGGGGAATGGTTCTGAGGGAAACCTTGTGCTGTTGGGTTTGGTCCTAGGCTGAAGGTTGGATAACGTTCCCGGGGAGCAAGTGTGGGAGCGTGTCTTCACTGTCCATCCTGAAAAGAACTTCTGTAATCAAATGAAGTGCAATTTCTTGCTTTCACTTTCTAGCTGAGCAAGGGGGAAGGCGTTATAAGATCCTCTGGTGCTCAGATCCTGGGAAGACCTTGAGGGTGGAAGGGGTAAAGGAATTCTCTTGTGGTTAAAGTCCCCAGATGCACAGCATTCAGCTCTACTTGTATGAGGGCAAGATAGAGCCATAAATCTTTCAAATAAATACACAACATACATTTTGGCCTTTAGAAATCTGTGCAACTTCATACCAGTCTATTTGCCTTTGCTTTTAAATAGTGTCTGTGAACAAAGTCACAGAAGATGCTAATGACTGAGTAAAACTGCAAAACCTCTTTGTTTGGGCTGCATGTCCCTAAATGTGTATTTATAGCATGGAAAAAAGCTGTTGTCAAAAGCAGAGTAGCTGTGACTCAGGTTCGAGACTATCGCTTAAATTCTGACTGTCCCTTGATGAAGGTGTGTTTGGATTATCAAACCTGACGGACGGGCTCTCTTGCAGACTGAAGTCAGAAGACAGCTGCTGGCCATTGGGGTTTTATCAGTTTTGTGTGTATCCGATATTGGTTTTGTGTATATGTCAATGAGTGATGATAGCCACGTCGCATTAGGTGTGACACTCAGGAGGTGGATGTCTGGTTAGCAAGCGAAGAAATGTGGGGGAGCAGTGGCTGCCGCATCCCTGGGCTCCACCACCAGTCTGCAGCATCAGCCTGCTCTGAGTGGAAGGGGTGCGAGGTCCTCTTCTTCGCCTGTCACCTCGAATTGTCCTTGGTGGGAAAGCATAGACGGTCCCCTCTGGCCCCTTGGCAGGTTCAGTGCTGGATCCGTCAGAGATCTGGGGGTTTCTGGGTCCCCAGAAGTCACTCTTGTTCGTCAGCAAAAAGCGTGTGATACAGCTCTTCCGTCAGAGGAAACCTCATGTCACCTAAGAAATGTGATGGGCACATTGCTGTATTTGCACAGAGCAAATACAGGCAACAGCAAAGTGACCACTGGGTTTTGATGGCTTGGCTTTGTGGCAGGGTGGGAAGGAGCCTGGGAAGGCACAAAACAGTTGAGAGAAACCAACTCTGTACAGGGCTTGGGGACCGAGTGCACAGCATGTCGCTGCCAGGGCTTGCCTCAGCTGGAGATTTCTTCCATGTCCTTCAAAGCATGAGGTCTGAGGAAGGAGATGGCTCCTTTCCCAAAGGCCTGGTTTTGGTGGACACACTTTCTCAGAGGCTTGTTACTCCCACTGCTTTGGCAGGGACCCAGAGTCAGCCCCCCAGGAGGAGATGAAGAGAAAGCAGAGCAAGATTTTTGATATTCTAGGAAAAACATGTTTCCACTCTGCTGAAACACTGAAATGCTAAAACACGGGCACATCTTGGCCACTCCAGCCACAGCAGCCTCAACGCTGGTGCTTAGGACAGGGCTGCTGACTCTCCCAGGTCTTTTACATGCTTGCACGCTCTATAGATATATATGTATGTACACATACGTATATAGCTTAAAATAAACAATGCCACACAGCTGCTGAGTTAGAGACTGGCCTCCGTCTGGGAGTCTGCAGCTTGGCATTACCTCTGTTCCCTCGGGGATTTCCAGCATAATTTAGCCTTGAGCTTGGTTAAGACCTTGGGTTGCAGCAGCCAAATAAGGTTTATAATAATCTGGAAGATATAAAAAAAAAACAAAAAAACCCGATACTGCTGTGCATGAGAAAAGCAAAGAACAAAGGTCATGTGGCAGAAGGGACAGCCACCAATACATAGCGGTACAGCCTTGCACGTGGCGCTGCAGCCCGTCCTGGGCACAGTGCTGCTGCTTCCAGTGCAATGAGCATGTAACAACAAAGTCATGCAACAGATGATGCCCTTTTCCTCTGACCCCTGATGTTTTGTAGAAAAAAGGAGAGTCCGTGACACAACAGACATTATTAGTTCAAGTTACGCTGTGAAAACATTGCAGCACACCAGTGAGCAACCTCAGGGCAGGGTACATTCCTGCCATCTGTGCTGTGCCACCGTGGCTGGGGAGTGCAGTCCTGCCTGGCACGTGGAGCTCAGCCACGGGCTGGAGCCGCCCCTTGGAAGATGCTTTTTGCGTTGGCTTTTGGTCAGGAAAACAGCACGCTTAGCCCATAAGGAGATGAAAAATTGGCTACTCCTGACTCACGTGCAGGCAGTGTTTCTGCATGAAAGCATGAGTGACACTGCTTGGCTCTGACATGTCAGTGGCAAGGTGCAAGCGTGAGTGCATGCATAGGGGAAAAGCCCCCTGGTGAAGTTTGGTGACCAGTGCTGGACTTGGCAGTGCAGATTAATGTCTGTTCTACATTCAGGCTCGCCTCTCTCTGCCCCAAACACACACAACTGGGTAATTAAAGTCACTGAAATGTTCTAACGCAGGAAGGTAGTCTGCGTTTCGTCAGGAGGAAAAAAACCCAACTGCTGGCTGCTATGCAATGCTGTGGACAATAGCTGGAAGAAGCCTATCTCTTTTCTCTTTCAGAAACAGATCTCCCTCACTAAAATAGACCTTGGCTGTTGCATTCTTCCTACAGGGTTAAGAGACAATTATTTTTTTTTAAATAATTATTTCCCAGGACATGATGCTAATTCTCCTTTGCCTCTTGGAGGTCATTTATCCCAGCGCACTGTTGCCCTGTGTCAGCAGCATCTTTGGGCTGTCATGGCAGAGGGACAGGTGTCATGCTGCAGGCTGTCCTCGTGGGAGCAAAGCGGGATGCTCCGCTGCCAGGCTGAGCTGGTGCTGGGTACAATGTCCATGGCAGCAACCATGCCTCTTCCCTTGTAAAACTAAGCCCTAACCCTTGTACATGTGATGAGTGGCAGAGGACTGGTTACCAGCTGCAGGGTGCGGGGAAGGCTAATGGCAACCCTCCACCATGTGGGAGTGATTAAAGAAAGAATTGTGCTGGATAGATCCCAGATGAGTTAACTTAATAAAGTTGTGGCCTAATTAAACCACATCCCTTGCATCTTATCTGTCTTCCTGCACATCCAGAGCAGTGCCCAAAGACTGTGCTGCTACCAAGTGTTCACCTTGCACTGCAACCCAGTAACTGCTACCTGTACCCCAGTTGCTGGGCAGCACGCAAATTAAATTGCTGGGGGGGGGAGATATAATCTGATTTCAAGTTCTCCCTACCTGGAGTCATTATGCGCTGGTCAAGCACTTGACGGTTATCCTATCCTATAAATAGGTAGGCAGATGCATGCAACTCTTTCAAACATGGCTATTTCTATGAATTACATCTAATTAACCTTGAGCGGTACAGAGATCTGAGAGCTGGGAGCAAAACTCATATTGTAAAAGGCACATGGAGTCTTCAGTAATGAAGTAAAATGCCTGTGAGTTTAAAGGCAGGGAAGCAGGGCAGCCATGCCAGGAGCAGTGTTCTTGGCATGTCCATTGACGCCTGCATGTGCTAGCCCTAGGAAGGGCTGCCCACATGCTGCTCCTCAGCATTGAGCTGGCACCAGGCATCTTGAGGGACTGCTGGTATACAGATGTTGGGGGGAAAAAAAAGAAAAAAATCCTTTGCCCTACTTGTTTTTTAGGGAAACTAACTAATGGTGACCTGTGGAATACCATCACTAACTCACGTGGAAATCCTCTCGTGGGAATTTGTGACTGACCTGTAAGAAAACGAACAAAAGCTTCTCAGGAGTGGGAGCGCAGGAGGTGCCTGCAGCCGGGACCAGGCAGGTTGTTGCCTCTCACTCAGCACCATGGTCGTGTCTGTGTTTCCAGCTCCTATCTCACTGCACAGCCAGAAAGCTGATCCCCAAAATTACATGCCACTGAATGACTTGGAAGGAAAAGAAGTGTACTAGTGAATTCTAATAGGAAGGTTTATATTCTGCATACCTGGTCTACGTCTTGCTGCAGAAATAAACAGCCCTTAACTGAGAAGTCTCTGTGGACAGGAGCATAATTGATGAAGGAGAGATGGTTGTATCATTTTGCTCAGTTGGTCATTACATGGAATTATAACTGTATTATCAATAAGCCTCAATATCATTACCTTGCTATACTTGGCAAATGCACGCATGCACTCAAATAAACATTCTCCAATAGAAATATTGCAGCCCATTAGCCAACTCTAGCTGCCCACAGCCCCGCCGGCAGCACCCGACTGCTCACCTGGTCCCTGTGCTGCTCCTGCAGCAGCGCCGGGGCCCCCGCATCCCCCTCCCCGTGGGCTCTGGGCAGGCTTCGCCAGGGCGTGGGCACCAGCAGCCAGCCTTGCCATAATGTTTGCCATAACATTTTGCTGAGTCTGAAAGTCCTTCTTCAAAGGAAAAGAAATTTTAGCGCTCATGTAGCCATACCAGCGTCCACGGCCCATGCAGTAAATCATGTTGCAAGTTTCAGGATATTCATTTTTAAAAAGAGAATTAATAATAATTGTTTCCTCCCTAATGAAGAGGTGTCACGGGAGACTCGAGCTGTCATGTATTTCATGTATATGGTCTCAAATTCTTCTGTATCCCTCTGCAATTTATTTTCACTCAATTAATTTTATTTTATGATAAAGTAAATGGCCCACAGTGCTGATGGGCATTAGCTGTGGAGCTATCACATTATAATACAACCGGGTTAACTCCTAGCACTATGAGTTAACATTCCCATTTGCTACACATGCCCAAAAAATTATTCTTTTTCTCGAAAAAATGCATCTCTAAGTCTGCTAGTAACCTGCAGCTGAGTTACCATCACAGGCCGAAGGAGCATGACACTGTCGGGGGGCTGCAGTGTGGGACCTGTATTGCCTCTGAAAAACACCAGAGCAGGTCAGATTAGTTTGTTACTCTTCATGGGATTTTTTTGTTTGTTTTAATTGTGCTGTTCTCAGTGTGTTATACTTTTGGTTTAGGTAGCAATAGGGAAAGCTGGGTTTCAAAATGTCGCAGGGTTTCAAAACCAAAGCTGATACTGATACTTTCTAAAGTTGCCTTGAAAAAAAAATGTAACAAACATTTCCAGGGAAGTAATTTGCTGGATTTGAGGGAGGAAAATGTGAGATAATTCTTTTGCAGTAAATGCTGTGTAACATATCTATAGTCAGTAGAAACCCAGTTTTGTTTAGGAGGTCATGGGTGCCTGCCTGCCACCAGGGTGCTTTTCCCGGCCCCTCTGCCCAGTGCCCTTGTCACAGCGGTGCCATGAGGGCACCCGCAGCGTGCAGGCAGGGTGGGCAGGACTGTTTTGAGGCAGTGGGTGCTACGGGCAGGTTGGTGGGTGAAAAGATGAGTTTTGGTTTGGATGTGGTCAGTACTGAGCACATCAAGGGTGATCAGACAGAGTTGAACACCATGAAGTCTTGCTAACTGGTGAGATAGGGAGGCATTTGTTTTATCGCCCCATATGTACCTGCAGACTGCCAGCCTTTCCTTGCACTCAGTACAACGGGAAGCTTTTTTCCCTTAAAGTTGGCTATAATGCCCTAGCTCTGGGAGGTGAAGCTTGAGGGAATAATTCCTTAATGATAGTGATAAAAATGGTTTAGTCAATAATAACATACTCCCGGAGTCTGTGCCACTGGTTTTTCCTCCCAGAGGAAATCCTTGCAGCCTAGAGCAGTTTGCTGTGTAGAGAATGTGCAGCTTGCTGATTTAACAAAAAAAATTTAAAAAATCTAAAAATCGTCTCAAACTTAAAATATTAAATCTGCAGCAAAGGCTGACTCTCTTTGGGCTTGCCTGCTCAGTGGGACTTCCTGAGCTGCGCCTCTCAGGTGGCTGGGGACACAGCCCTGGGGCAGGCTTGTCCTGGCTGAGGCTGGTTTTAGCCCAAGGGAGACATTTGTCTGAGCTGCAGCGCCAGGACAGCATCCCACCTGCCCTCAGCACCCATGTCTGCAACGCTGGGGGATGCTGCGGCCGCCGCGGGGGGGCACGGGCCCGCAGGGACCTGTGCAGGGGGCTTCAGGATGGCTGAAACGGCAGTTTTACAGCTTAAGTGCAAACAACTAAAAAACGTTTTCTCAACAAGCACCCAATAAAACTGTATTATTACATCCTGTGAACAGCTCTGAAATCCTTAACTCAAGGATATCAGCAGCTCCTCTGTGAAACTAAGCTAATAAACAAGTAGGTAATTAACAAAGGCAAACATGAATCTCGGTACCAGTGACTTCATATTAAGAAACCTTCTGGTTTTAATATTTGTCATGTATGCATGAAATAATTTATTGCTGTTTCAAAGCAATTTCAACTGTTAAACATTCATTGGTTTGCTGAAGGAAATAGTAAAAAAAATTCTTTCATGTGAACATTAGTTCTTAATTTTAACATTTCCTTATTTTCTATAATGGGATTTGATGTGGCAATAAGCTTTAGGAACAGATCTAAGTGGAAAAATATTGTTAGCAGGTGAAGGTTTTCTTACCAGATCCCTTAGCTATCTGCTGAGGCGGGATGGTCTCATCAGGTGGCACCCGCTGAGGCGCGGTGTTGGAGTGGCAGGGACGGTGGCTCCCTCCCGTGCCAGAGCTGATAGCAGCCCTCAGGACAGCCGAATAAACCCTCCAGGCCGAGGCACGCTGTGCTCCCTCTGCTGCCGCTGCCGCCCGGGCTTTGGGAGGTATCAATTTACTGAAGGTGTGTGTGAATAAAGTGCATCGACATGACTGTGCGAGCAGCTGGGGGACCTGCGTGTGGGAAAGTGCCGTTCGGCCACCGCCGTGGCTCTGCCAAACCGTGGCAGCCCGAGCCCCGCCGCAGGCAGCCGGAGAGCCCTGGCTCGCTCTGGCACTGGAAGAACTGCTCTGCTTTTACCATGGCTGCTGCTAGTGGTAACTTTCAGTTTGTTGCGAATTGAGTAGAGTGTAGAAATCGGGTGTTTCTGCACACACACTCTGTGTCCTGTTAGATCTGGTCTATGTTTATGCACCGATTGAAGAAAGAAGACGTTTCGCTTGACAGCACTGTGCAGTTGAGAGATAATATACAGAAACGTCTCCAAAATACTTCCAATCCATTTTTATTTTTAAGCAGCCCTGGATAATGTCATGGCACAGCACACCTTTAACTTTCTCTGGAAAAGACAGCCTGTGCCGGGAGGACCCGTGGCCCGCCCGGTGCCACGTGCCAGAGCGCGCTGGCGCTGCCCCTGCGCAGTGCCCCTGCTCAGTGCCCCTGCGCAGTGCCCGTGCTGGCACAGGCTGCAGCCGCCGCGGCGCACCGTGTGGCGGGGCGGGGGCCGCAGTGGGGCTAGAGGGGCTTTGGCTGGGAGCAAAATCAGTTGACTCCAGAATAATTTCTACGCAGCTAATGCAATGACAGCCACAGCTGGGATAGGGTGTGCTGTGCTTTCAGCTTACAAATGCCTTGCCAAGTCCCGTGCTCTGCTAAGCACCAGCCCGCGGCTGCCATCCCGTCTGATGCCGGGCATCCTGCGAGCAACGTGCGTGGCACAAGCTCGCTGTCCTCGCCACAGCTCTGTGCCGCCTGCATCAGAAAGGTTTTATTTAACGGAGGCGTGGAAAAATGATGATACAGTTTTCTTTCCCAACCTTATTTTACTATTAGTGCTGTGGGATAGCGAGAGGTATGGATAGGCAGGAAAGCTGCGGCATCCATTTGAATAAGGAATCTAGCAATTTGTTTGTGGTGAATTTAACCTCCTGCATTTTTCCCAGCTTGGTTTTCACTATTATTAGGCACAATTAAAAATTAGTAAAGCTGAGGTAAAAATTAAAGTTTGTAATTAAATTTTCTCTCCCTCCCGTGGTTAGCATGAGTTTGATGTCGATTTACAAGGAAGACTCCTTTTTGTGGCAATTAGGTTTCAAAGAAGTAGGCGGTAATGGAAAGCATTTGCTAAATTAAAAAGACTATGGTAAACCATGGCTAGTTACAGTTGAGGGGCACTTTCTGCTGGCTGTGGGGCCAGCGGCAGGCTCCATCGTGCTCTGCTCCGGCACGGGCCCGGTGGCCACCAGGCAATGCCCTGCTCGGCATCCGTCCCTGCACTTGGGTGGGCCCCTGCAGGCAGCAGCAGCCGGGGGTCGCGGGGAGGGGCTGCTGAGCCCTGTGCATTTATCCAGCGGCCTTTGCATTGAAGTTGGAGGTGCTCTCGCTCTGCTCGCCGCTGCTCTTCCCAGCACCACGAAAGCAGGGAGGTAGGAGCTGCCCGCCTGCACGGTGGCTGCCCTACATAAAGCGAGTTCCCAGGCTTGCATCTCATTTCAGTGCAAAAGTCAAACTGAATGACTCATGCCAAATCTTTTTATCTTGTCGCTGCGACTGTCAGCGTAGCTGAACTCCAATATGACTATACTTATTGGAAGGGTTATTTTTAAGTACTGAGCATATATTTATATGTGCGGCAATACTTCATCATTTTCAGCTGATTTGATCTACCGGAGCAGAATAGTCCCTCTTTATAATAATCTCCAACATGTTAACTCATTCATCTGGGTAAGGCAACAAGTTCAAGTGAGGCCTCCAATATGTTAATTATTCATGCATGAATCTTTTATTTCATCTAGGCTCATCCGCACCAGACTGCCTTTTCTAGGAAAGCTCTCTGTTGAGAAGAAAGCAACAAATACTGTACGGTGATTTGAGGAGGGGAAAAAAAAAAAATCCGCTGCATATTCCAAACTATAAATTGTCTAGTCTCAGCCTTTTTTCTCTACTGCCATCTATTGTGCAGCAAAAAATGCATAGTTCACCAGCACAAAATCGTGAGTTCTGGTTTAAATGAGGAGGGTCATTCGGTGGTGGCTCCTGGGTGCTTCTGCTCATCAGAGAACCTATTAATTTAATAAGGAGAAGTGAAAACAACCAGGAAGCAATAATTAGGAGGCCTTAGGAGCACCTAAGAATATAGACAGGATCTGGCATTGGAAAGTACAAAATGGGCTGCCGGGGCTTTTCTTGTAAAAATTCCTTGTAAAGGGGAGGCGGTCCCCGGCCCCCTGGACAGCCAGCACCTGGATGCCCCACCCCCACCCCTCCCTCAGTGCTTGTCCCCTGCCCCAGGGGAGCCAGGCAAGGGGTGGCACAGGGGCCCCTTGCCTCTACATCTCTGGTCCCCCTCTGGCCACCCAGCTGCAGCCAGCACCTGTGCAACAGCAGGCAGTGCCGGGGAGGGAGGTGGAGATGTTCTCCTCCACTTGCTGCCTCCTTTCTCTGGAGAGGCACCGTCTTTCTGCAGAACAGGTCATGCCACTCGTACAGAGAGCTAAGAGACACTGTTTGCCATCTGTAGTGACAGTAACTGGGCAAAAATGCCTTCAGAAAGGCACGTGCTATGGGCCAAGTGGGGTTTTTTGACCTGTAGGTTCGGTTCAGGTGTATCCATAGCTGTTTTGTCTCCTGCTCATACTGGTTTTACACTACTCACTGGAACAGGGTTACTCCTGGTTTACACTGACACGGTGGGAGAACTTGTGCTCAAGGCCATCCCCAGAGAGCCTGGGTTTTCAGAAACGTCAGCTGGCTTCAAAACTTGGACAATGTGAGTTTCCCTCACGGGTCTCGCTCCCGCTCCTGGTGGCCAAACAAGCGGGACCTATTGCAGCAGAAAGCAACAGGCAGCCCTTGCCCTCCCTCCTGGCGCCGCTGATGGGGTGCTGTGCTCGTGGCCCCCAGTGTTGCAGGTTACTGGTGACCACTGGTTTTTAGGGATACCTACTCCACATAGGCAAAGACAGACCCACCAGTAAAATGGGAACTCAGGGCAAGCCCCTTGGTGGTGCACAGGGGACGTGTGGCAGATGCTCCAGCAGCTGCCTGTCCCACTGGGGGGACAAGATCCTCACCCCTAGATGGGTCTGTTTGCTTCTAATTTTGTCAGCTGTTTCCTGGGCAGTAAAATAAATTGCCCGACAATAAAGATAACGCCAGTCAAGCCCTCGTCGACTTAGGCTGCCTCTCAGGACGTCCCTGTGAAGACACACTGCCTCCCATCATCAGTGGCAGACAAAAGAGAATGATGTGGTCACATCCCAGCTACCAATTTAAACGCACTTGTATGGCATCAAAAGCAGTAAATCCACAAACTAGAGGGGACTCAGCAGCAAAATCAAGTGCAGGATGACAGCAGCAACGATGATGCATGCTTAAAAAAAATAATCCTAGAAGGTTATAATATTTTCAGGAGGAAGAAAGTTTAAAATAATGAAAAACAGGATCAAAGCATCAGAAAGTATATGAAAATTAAGCGCCATCCTTAATACGTCTTGCATGGAAGACAGCTGAAAGCGAGTTACTAGTGGAGGATGTATGACAGGGTATTGAATTGGTTTTGAGCATGTGAATGGTGTACTGCGCCGTGGCCCTAGGGCGGAAAGGAATACAGCTACCACACCAAGTGTTGCTCCTTTCGCTGAATGCCATGACAGTACCTGTTTTACAACTTTACAAATACTAAAAAGTCATCCATCTATATCTAAACCAAAATGACATTATGTATTTTCTCTGATTTATTAGTAAACTACTAAGTAGTAACATTAAGCTTTTAGGAAAAGATTAACAACACTGTGCAGTGGTAACCTGTCATCTTAATTTAAGGGAAAGCCACTGAAAATGCTCACTCTTTGTGAGGGAACATGCAAAATCCTTTGCCTAATGGATGTGGAAATGGTATTAGAGCCCTCTCGCATCAGGACATTAAAAGCATGTTATTTGTTCTTTATTTGCTTGTTTTTAAGTTTTGCTCCAGTTTTGTTTGGGTTGTTTTATGGTAGAGGAGAAAGCATGGGGGTCCTTCTTTGCTGGGTATGCATTCCCCGCTCCTCCCCAGCCCCTTTGCCCACCCTGCTGGAACACGGCGTCCCGCTGCCACCCCGTGCTGGGGCTCTGCTGCGGGTCCTGCGCGCCACGGCCGTGCCAGGGCATCCCCTGGTTCCCCTGTGCCTCAGCTGGCCCCTGCCCTGTGCTCCAGGGGCAATCCCAAACCGTGGCTGACGGGCACCGCTGCCAGCCCACGTCTAGACTTCAGGTTGAATTTTGTGTCCTTAAAGACTGTTTTGGTGATGCTGGGAGAAGCCAAACCCTTCAAAAATGTTAAAAGCGCAGATGTGAACAACTGCATGTATTTATCAACATTACAACAAACATTCATTTTTCCTCTTAGGCTGGGAGGGATAATATCAACAAATATTTTTTTTTCTTGTTTGCATCTCTCGAACACATTAAATGGGAGCTGCAGCAGTCTAGGAGCTTATGAAAGCAGTCCCAGTTCCTGGGGCTGGGGTGGTGCTGCACGGCAGCGCCAAGGGATTCTGCCACCAAACCTGCTTCTCACAGTGATCTGCTGGTTTGCCAAAGCCAGTAGGTTTTGGTGACATGTGGGTTGTGCTGTGCACCTGTGCTAGCACACCTGCCGGGGTCCGCCCGGTGCCCGACAGACCCTGGGGACACGGTGCCAGCAGCCTCGTCCCTGCCCTGTAAACAGTCCCGGCCAGCCCGGTGGGAGGCGCGGTGCCTGCGCGCTGTGGGGCAAGGGCTGCCAGGCTCGGCTTCGCTTGGGCATTGCCAGCTGAAATATGATGCTGATGTTAAAATGGTAAATCTGAACCGTAGCCCAGAATTAATTTGTATTAATGTAGGAGATTGAAATGCTGCTGTTGTGACCTCGTAGCGCTGTTTCTTGCTATGCGTTGGTGTAAACGAAATGGAAGATGCCAAACGAAGGCAAACCAAACCTGCAAAATTTGTAAAAGCTTTTGAGTCCATTTGAACACAGAAAGAGGCTAAAGAGAGGTTTACATATCAAGGCTGGACAACAATTCCTGTTCCCTTCCCAGAGAAGTGATCATCAACATGTGCCGGTGAAACCACATGTGCTCAGAAAACGCATTTGGCACAAAACTCCAAGCCCACTCGTACCTGCAATTATTGCCCTAAAATCTCTTAGAAAGCCAGGTGAGGGGAGAGAGCATGCAAAAATCTTGCTCATGATTCAACAATAAAACATAAAACAGGTATTGAATCAATATTGCCTCCCAATCCAAAGCCCATTCAGGTCAAAGCAAAATTCCAATAGACTGGGATACAGATTGGATCAGCCCTTAATGAGGTGTTGCAAAAGAAGTGCCAGTAAAATATACAGGCCAGAATATATTTTATGGGGAAGATAGTCTGAAGTCAACATTACAATTTACTAATTCAGTAGAACAGCTGGAAAAATAAATTTGTTTAGCTAGAATAGCACATCTATTTATTGAGCCTCCTTCCAACGCTGTGCACATATCAACAGTAGGATTGGTCTCTAAAACACGGGGGAGGAGAGGAGGGGGATGATGGTGAATTCAAATTGATGTGCTACTTATTCCACACTAGTAATTCAATTAATGATTTTATAGACCCTGTGCTGTCTCACATTCTCTGTCATTCTCAGGCAAATGAGATGGGGAAGCAAGCAATTAGCTGGGGTTGGCAATGCGGCGGGTTCAGCCTGAGCAAAATGCCACACAAAAGCCACCTCTCGCTGCCTGCTGGAGCGCGGGGCAGCAGGGAGCTCGCCTTCGGCTTTTGGAGAGGAGCCTGGGGTGGCTGCTTTCACACTCCTGCCAACAGAAACTTTGGTCCATTGTTCTCACCAACAGCAACGAACTCGCCAGGGCTGATGCAAAATGCTTTCATCTCGTCACTCCTTTCCGTAACATTTTTGGTGGGGAAAAAACCCTAACTGAGGTTTTCCATACTCGGTCTTTGCTGAGGGCTGATGGCATAAGGAAATAGTTGTGTGCGATTTCTGAGCTATGATCAAACTTTTGGTCAGAGCTACAGCAAAGCCACTGCTGGAAACCTGAGATGAATGTGAACTTGATCCAGGAAATTGTTTAGGTACCTGCCTAATTTTAAGCAGTGAAACAGTCCTACTGTGTTCACCTGAATTACTAAAGTGCTTGAAGATAAACATTTGCTGACATCAGGCCCTGAGACCCCCTGATCTGTGCTTCTCCCAGACCCGGATGAAGCCGAAGCTGGGCAAACAAATCAAGGGTCTCCCATAAATCATGCTTTGAGTATTTCATTTTGTTCGGGTGCGCCGTAGCAATATTTGCTGAATGCGTCAGTAGATATACTGAACTGCCATTGAGAAGGTATTTTCGTGTGCGTGTGTCTATGTACACCACAGGCACCAGCGGCCGTCATGCCCCGTAAGAGGCTGTCCCCTGTCCCGCTGGTATGGGTGGCTGGGCATGTGGGTCCCTGACAAGCCCGTGCCCTGGCTTGGTCTGGGGTAACAGCCTTCCCGGAGAGGCAGCAGGCGCACGGCATCGAGGTGTTCTTCTCTCGGCCTTTTTTCCCCACACTGATGCCATTAGCCATTGCTTTGTTTGCAAATGAATGTCTCTCCGAAGACTTCAAACTGCAGTTTTGCTGAGATCCCCGAGAACTGCCACCCTTAATCTCCAGGATGCTCCGCAGCCGGGTCACTGGCTGTGGGCAGGAATGCCAGCCAGACGCGCCGCCGGCGATACCCGCGCTTGGGGCACGCAGGGCATGGCCTCAGTGCTGATGCCGGCTGCAAAGGCACATTTGGTTATTTTCTTCCAATGCAGCAAAACTACCTTTTTTCAGGAGGCCAGCGGAGGTCTCTATGTTTTATTCACATAATCCAGACCTTCAGTGTCAGTGCCTGAAACGAATTACTGTTTATATTAGAAACTTAGTTTAATAAATTAAGTCTGGTCTATGAACTGTCAAAGTTCCTATAGTCTGCAATTCATATAGAACAGATGCCTTTTCCATGACTCTTAACTAGAAGTGGCCAACTTGATTGCTTCCTTTTTGCCATTACTACATTCTGTAGGTTTAGTTATCTACTGCCTACAGAGAATTCAAAACAATTTAAAAGGGCATCTGGTATAAAGCACTCTCCAGGAAGAAAAGAAAAAAAATATCTTTCCATATACAATAACTTTCTGTTTAGGTCAGAGAATTATTCAATAATTGGCACTTGTTTAACTAGACCATTCAGAATCAGTTTGGTTTGGGTTTTCCAACTGTAGGTAGAGTTACAGGGGGTTTTTTTCTTTCCAGACAAGCAGGTTTGTGAGTCCTAATTTCCAACATATTTGTGGCACTGCTGTGATTAAGACCTAACAACTAATTTTTGTACAAGTAACAAACACATATTTCAAAAGTGCCATAAATAATTCAGTGAATTTTTTCCCAGATTGTTTATAAATTATAAATTTTCATTTACTCTGTCCTAGTTTTATATAATACTGATAAAAACGAATAGCTAAAAGCCATAGTTTAATTGAAGAACAGAAAACTAGGGTAAGATGGTCAGAACAGACCTCTGACTTGTGTTCCAGTTTCCTAGTCACCAACATGTAGAAGGCTGGACCCGCTAATACAGGCTGTTAGAAGTCCTCACTTCCAATATTTATGTTTTGTGAAGCACTTTTAATGCACAAACAGTTGTCACATGAAAAGTTAATAACAAAGCACATCTACGAGGATGAAAAGAGAGCGGGGTTGATGCTCGTGGTGTCAGGAGTTGCACATCCAGGCATTTCCAGGTAGTATTTTTTGCATGTTGCACATTAAAATGCTTCATTGCAGGACCTGGAGCCTGCCGGTGCGGACAGGGGGAGGCTGCAGGACTGGGACAAGTCCCCGCAAGGACCGCAGGGAGCAGCTGCCCGATTAAATTTTCATCATGCTCCCTACTAACACGTTAAGCTTTCGGGACGTGGTTGGAAGTGAGAAACATTTTTCCGTGTTCCTGTGTCTGTCACAGCTTGTGAGATGAAACAGCCATGGGACAGCCTGAGCTGTGGCCGCCGCTGCTGCGGGTACGGCGTCCGTTTGGCAGAGGTTGTTTCGTTAACAGCAGGGGCTGTGCTCAGCGCGGACTGTGCGGGAGCTCTGCTCCCCTCGCCCTGGCGTGGCCGGGCTCTGCTCTGCTGCTGGCTGTAACGTGCGTCTCGAGGCAGGCTTAGCTACGTTGCAAATTTCTGTCCCAGGGCAGGGCTATGGCCTGTGAGTTCCTCAGCTATACCCAGAGGATATTTACTGGAAGTGGTTTGTGCTTCCTTTGGTGACGATTTTCACAGCTCAGGCTAGCTGTGCCCTGCCACTGAACACAGGTTGCTCTCATCTAAAGCAGCACCCATGCTGCCGTGCTGTCACGTGCGCTGACCCCTGCCAGTCGGACGTCAGCATGGGGTGCCAGCCTGGGGAGAAGTTCCTTGCGTTGCTGGTCTCCTCCTTTTTGGGCAGAAAATGAGAGTAAGGCTAGAGGAAGGGAGAAATCTCCAAGCCGGAGGGACCATCAGCCTGTCTGATCTTGCAGCCTGCCCCCCCCAACCCCCACCCCGCCTTGGCAAGCACAGCCTGATTTAGAGGAAAGTTTGTAATGTCAAGTTTGAAATAAAAGTTAGTGAACCTTTGCAAACAAGCGGCTTTGCTGGATCCAGAGGTGTGAGAGGTCCCTACCTGCAGAAATGCACTCTGCCTGCTGCAGTTGTGAATGAACACTGTCTGTCTGGACTTGGAACTTTTTTATAAATCCTGGGGTTTTTTTCCTCTTCCTACTGTGAAGGTTAATACTAATAAATAAAATTCTTGTGGCGGTGGTGCCAGTTGTCAGGGAGGCTGACATGAGGAGGAACATGCTGACATCCCCCTCTGCAATATCTGTGTCAGCCAGCGAGCAAAACCAACCTGCAAGGTGCAAAGTTTGCCTGCGACGTGGTAGGGATGCTGCTCCATCCCAGTTCAGCTGTGTCAGCTTACAACAGCTGAGGATCGGGCCCACAAGCCCTAAAAAAAATGTACCGGTCACCCAGTAGGAGCACAGAGAAGAGAACATGTCAGTGGCAGATCACAGGGGACAAGAAGCTGTGCTTCATGTCAGATGATGGGCAGCCTTGTGGGCAGCCCACCCTGCTCGGGGCTGCAGGGCTGTGGGGTGCGCTGGAAACACCACCCGCTCCCGCAGCCCCAGCCACCTTGCGGTGCTGGGCTTGCGGAGCTGGGCACAGTCACGGGCTCAGAAACCCTTCATCGTTCCTGCTTTGTAAGTGGTCGCCACGCCATGGGTGATGAGTTGCTCGTTAGTCATAAAAGTGGTTTTCTCTGTAGAAAATGGAACTGCACGATGATGGTTATATATACATCTATGTGTTTATAGTAAGTATACCTATGAATTGTGTATGCATGTGTAAGTAATACGTAGAAGCATAGTTCTGCTTGTGCAGGAGAGAAATGTCTCTGTCACCGTGTTTGTGTAGACCCAGACTCTTAGGCAAATACATTTTGTTGGATATTTAAACACAAAAGGAATAGCAAGTAGAAGTCAGGATTACAGAACTGCGATGTGAACAGCAATCGCGTACCAGAGCTGCGGGCAAGCCTGCTGTGTATAGGAGTACAGTGTGGATGCATGCTTTGCTTTTGTACAGGGGAATGAGCAACTCCAGAGCTGGGGAGCACCAGGAGAGTGTCGTCACTGCACCGGTTTTAGCGTGGCGTCTATTTGTTATAAAATAGATGCCTGCAGAAGTCATCCCATTGTAGTTGCTGGCAAAATTCCTGTTGGCCTGGGTGTTTTACAACATACAGTCATCTCAGGTTTCCAGTAACGAGGGATGTGGTACTAGGCAGAGCTTGTAAGCGTGTAATTGTAGGGGTTGATGGGTCTGCGCCATGCATGTGTTTGAGCGTCGATTCAAGCACCTGGCTGCACAGGGCTCAGGCTTGCAAGGTTGACTAAGGTGCTGCTGCTGCTGCTGGAGTGAAAGGCTTCTCAGTTTACGTAACTGATTTTTTTTATTACTTGGCTTGTCCTACTCCCGGTCAGGCCAAACGCCAAGGATCAACTCAAAATGTTACTTCCAAAAGTAGTGACTTTCTTCTCTCATGCTTCCTTGTGGATTTCTAACTTAAATCCACTCAGAAACCCTATGTAACTCCCATCTGTGTCTTTCTTGGTGCTTTTAAATCCATTTATTAATCTCAAATTGTTGGAGATTGGTCTTTTTTTACTTGTGCTTGTCCTTTTCCTCCTGTACAAATGACACTCAAATCTGGTGGGTACGCCTTTCTCCTTCAATTATTCTGTTCTGAAACTTTCTTCGTGCCTTTAATTCTTTTTTTATTGGCTTGCCTTTTTTTGTCTTCTACCCTTTATTTTGCTGTCTCTCCTCTCCACAATGCTCTAATTATCTTGACTTTCCACAGCCATTTTGCAAGCCACTAGCCAAGGCAATTTCAGTATATTTAAGCTTGCCAAAGTATTCTTGGATGGACCTTGCAACAGAATTATACTGTACGGAACCTAAATCTGACCCGCTGCTGCTCTGATTATAGCCCTGCCTGGTCTGCACTGAAAAACCCCAGCACATTTAAAGAGACAGGTTTCCTATTATCTTAAGAGGCAGCTGTCATTCTCCCACGTTCCTCCTTTTTCTAATTAGTTTAGTGAAATGGTGTCTGTCAAACCCACTCTAGACGGTGATCTTTGCACTCTCTTTCTTAAGCTGAAATGCCATTGTCCCATAAAAGCTCAAGGTCCATTGCCATCAAGGGCTTGCTGCAAGCGATTCTGTTATACAGCACTATGAAATAAAACATTTTTTCAGGCAAATCTACATGTGCCTGGTTCTTAGACCACTGAAATTAGAGGGATGCTTTCCACTGGCTTCAGGCCTTTGCATTTTACTGCATTTCTATTTGCCCTAAAAAGCGTAAGCTTTTGGCTAACGCCCCATGGCGTTGTCCTCCGAGCCACAGCTTTGTCTCTCGCATCTTCCACGCCAAATAAAAAAAGCCTCTGTGTAGCTGCCAACCCTAGATGACCTCCTGGGGTTGTTCTCCACTCCATTGCAGGATGACTCCTGCCTTTTTTTAGTGGTTTCACCCCAGCTGGAATCACACGTGCAAGGGGCTCAATGGGAGAAACTCAGAGAAGCATTTTTATTTGACAAGCTAGAAGGAACAGGAAGCTTTCATGATGATGCCATGGACCCAAACGCAGCAGTTCCCATAGTTTATGTCTGTATCCATACGGATACCACGTGCCCCTTGCAGCCAGCACGTGCGAGCACCGGGATCTGACCGAGGCAGGGCCCAGGGCCGTTCTTGCAGACACTGGCTGCAGCGGGCAGGCGGCGGGGCGGCTCAGCATGGCCCGTGCCAGCCGAGGCGGGGGCACGCTGTGTGCTGCGCCACGTGAGGGGCTGTCAGCCAGCGCCTCGCAGCTCCGAGCCCTGCTCAGCCTCCTCGTGCGAGATCTGTGTCTTGTAACTGACAGAGCTCTGCTGAGCTGCTGTTTCACTTCTTTTATTCCAAATCATTTATTCTATGAAAAAAAAAAAAAAAATCCCAAAATGCACTGAGCGATGGAAATAAGCCTGGTCCCATCTTCATTTTGTTTTTATTTTCTATCACTGTTACTTCGCCTTGCCTTCCTCTCAGCCTCGCTGTGCATACAGCAAGCTCAACATTGTGTTTTGCAGCCACGTATTTGTCCCTTGAGGTTTTTCCCATTTGCAGAGTTCGGTACAAGGGCCAAATTTCACATAAGGAAAGATTAATCCAGCGATACCTGCTGAGGAGCTCTAGTTGGGTTTGAGTGACTCTTCAAATATCTGAGGCATATCTGAAAGCATTTGGCAATGAGTTGTGGGACTCCCGAGGCTGTCGCAATGGTGCTGTTTAGTGCTGCCTAGTCAAATGCCCATCGAGGTCAGTGGGAATGAATTTAGGGGAGAATGAGCAGCTTTGAGAGCCCACAGCCTGGGTGTGCTAGAAATGACCTATATTGTGTTTGGAGACGGAGAGCTTTTGGCTTCAGAGCCTTGGAGAGCTTGGCGTATGCACCCACACGTGCAGGCGTGCTGCGTGGCAGTGGAGGCAGGAGTAGCTTTGGTTGTCTTGTCTACATGATGGTTTCCGACAGTTCAGCTGTTCAGAAATGTCTCTGGGACAACTTGTTGGGATGACAAACCAGTACCAGGGTGATACTTAAATACCACCAACTAACTAGTTGTAAAAAGCGAAATCATTTTAGCACTACCTATGCACATACCCGTCCGCTTTTAGGGATGCTATCTCCTTCAAACTTAAAGTCTGTCAGTTCCTTTTTGACGCTCCCTCCTTCCTCTTGGGACAAACCTTTTTTCCTGAAGCTCCCTCACTGACACCTCTTCATTACTCTCTTTTTTAGAGGCTCTGAGGATTAACCATGAGCCTCCCAGCTCTCTTCCTACAGGCTTACATCATGCAGACCCACAAGGAGTGTTTGGCTGGGGTTATCCAGTCTATCTGATGAGCTCTCTACAGCTTTGAAGCTGTCTTTCTCCCTTTGATGTCTCAGCTGCTCTCCTCCCTCTCTGCTGTGAGGATGGCAGGTAGCCGCTCTGTGCTACACATGGCTGCTGTCTGCCCTCCACCTATTTCTGCTTGTCCCCATCTCCTTGCCGATAAGCCCAGGAGTCGAAGCCGTAGGGAAGCCCCTGGCCCCACTCCAGCCCCACAGGCTGGGAGGGACAGACCCCTCAGTCCCTCTCGATTATTTCCCACCTGCTGTGAAGCTTTTCCAGGCATTGTCTTGGTGATCAATGGCACCTCGGTGTTTTGCAAAAGGATTCTGCATCCCTCGCTGGTGTTGTTGTGTCCCTAGGTATTCACTTCAAGGTCTCTGGAGTCGGCGGAGCAGTGCCGTCAGCAGATCGCAGGTGGTTTGGGTCCTTGGGTCCCTTTCTTTATCATTGGAAGCCTTGAAAGTTTTCCCTAGGTGAGAGGTGAAGGGTCCGTTAATTTCGCTCTTCAAAATAATCTTTGCCCTCTCTTTCTCGTTCTTAAATACAATTGTGTTATCCAGGGAGATGTTTTAGGGGTTGGGAACGATGTGGGGCTTCTCTGGCTTTCTCATCCAGTGCTCCCACAATGCTTTTATTTCCATTGACTCAAAGCACTTCTTGCCATTCACAAAAGCCAACCACAGTGCCCCACGGGCTGCTGTCCCTCCAGCTTCGCTCTTGGAGGCGACCAGCCAGGCAAGGCAGCAGCAAATACCTAAATCTTGGCAGTGCTAAGATAAATTATTTTCCCCTGCTCTGCAGAGGCTAGGGGCGCAGAGTGCCTTGGTGTGTTTCTGGTGACCTGCACTGCCGAATGTCGGGAAAGCAGGAGGAAGGAGGCAGCCCCTGCCCCTGCCCACTGGGCACCAGTGCCCCAACAGAGGGGACGAGCACCTGGGCACAAGCCTAGCCAGCTAGTATCCCTGCTCTTCACCCCAACCCTTTTGTCCTGAGGGAAATGGATGGAGAGGGTGGGAAACCTGGGATTTACCTGCTGCTCTGGCAATTGGTCCTTGCTGCAGCGTGGTGCCATCGGCACAGCTCTGTGCCCGCTCACAGCTCTGTGCCGCCGGCCCAGTGCCACCTCCGCGCCATGGTGGTCCTCTGGCACTTCTGTCCTCAGGTGCAGGAAGGACCTGGTTTTGCTCGGAGACCTTGGTGGTACAAAGAAATCAAAGCATATGAGCATTTGTAGCGTGCCGGTCTATGTCACCAGCCTAGTTAGATTTTCTCCTACAGATTTGGTTGAATTTCAACCAATTAAATCTCCTGCCCTCAGCTTGTCTCATACTGCAGGTCTTGTGCACAGCAACTGGAAAAAACCTGAAGCCTGTGAGTTCCAGCACATATTTACTGGTGTGGATGGAATTTTCCCAAGTTAAACTTGAAATATTTTAAAATCGGAATTTTTCCGCAGAAGGGTCCAAGAGGTGCTGTGGTGAAGTATCCACACATGAACAAGGAATAAGGACAAAATGGCAGGCTGAGCTTCGCTGGAAAATGACAAGGTTGGGGAAGTGCTGGGGTAACGGACGTGTTTGTGCTGCTTGCAATGCCCGGCACTGGTGGGGCACAACGGGCTCGTTCAGGGAGGGGGCTTGCAGCAGACTGGAGAAACAACAGGATGTTTTAATATTTTCTTGCGAAGCTTTGCACAGGAACTGGTGTTATGTTTGGCTGCGTAGAGGGGTCCTGTCTTAAAGCTGGTTTTCTTCTTGCCTGAGGGGGCAGGAATGATATCAACCAGATTTGTTGAATGCTAGCAGTTCTACATGTCGTTGTTGGTATTGTAAACACTTTGGGTCAGACCTCTCCTCTTCTGAGGCCTTTGCCCGGATCCCACCCGAGGAGCCCCTTGTCCCTGTTTCAGCTACAGATGCTGCCAAGACACTGCTAAAAGATCACAGCAGCATTTCTCATCTGCCCCAAAGCGCTTGCAGCTGTAAAGGCTCCTCTGGCCCCTGGAACTGCTGCCATGGTGCCCTCAGCAGCACCGCTGGCTTTTTGGGCTAGCCCCTTCCCAATTCCTGCTCCCCCTGCTCATGGCCAGGTGCATTGCCAGCATATTTTGGGGCAGACATCTGTTGCACAGGCTCTCCCGTGCCCTCCTCGGTGGTGGCCAGTCCCTGTCCCCAGGCTGCGGCAGCCACGCAAGGGCACACATCCCTGCACAGACACCCATTTGTGGAGCAAACACCTCCTCCTGAACACTCGGGCAGATAAAAACTGTATGTGCTTTGGGTTAGTTTTCCCCAGCTGTTTTGCAGCTCACATTTTCCCAGGCTGAAGGAGGGATGTTGTTTATGCACTGCCCAGGTTTCCTGTTCTGTGGGCCCTGGCACTGTCCCCTCTGTGATGCCCCCAGTGCCACCCATTCCCTGGGACAGCGGGTCTAGTCCCCAAGGGACTTCATAAAGCACCACAGACTCAAGCCTCCCAAACCACCCATCACTCCAGAAAGCTCGGGGCCCTGTCACCCCACAGTGCTGGCAATGCCCTCCCATCCCTTGCATGGTGATGCAGGGGTGGCCACATCCAGCTGGTCCAGTGGGGTTTTGTCTTCAGCTCTGCCTGCATCTCACAGTCCCCTGCTGCTCTGCACCCAAAATGCTTGGTCCATGGCCTGGCTGAGGCTGGTCCAGCAGCTGGATCCCCAGTTACCCCAGCACAGACCAAGCTGCACATGGCAGAACAGGTTTTTGGGGTGGGCTGTGCCCAGTGGGGTCCAAGCCAGCCATTCCCAGCTGTAGGAGCAGCCCATGTGCTACACAGGGAGTTGCACAGGTCTAGTTACCAGCTTGGAAACTGATGATCCCCACACCAAAGGGAAGGAGACCATGGCGTGAGTGTGGGTTTTCAGAAACGCACCAGCAGCAGGACTGACCTGACCTGCAGGCTCGCCTTCCAGCAGGAGCCACTTAGCAAGTCAGGTCAGGCCCCTGCCTTCAGACAGCAAAACCTTCCCACAAACCAGTCGTGTGTCGTCGTCGTCCCCCCCCCCAGTTTGTATTTTGACTTTTAACATGTTTATTTGCCTCTATCTTTGTGAGAGTTGCTTTTGCAAAATTAAGTGATGGAGCAATGGAAGCACGGTATCTTTGATTTGGTATCTTTGGTTTTACCAATTAAATGAAGGCTGCAGTAGGTTTGTAACATAGTAATTTGTGCTGCGTGGTGGCAACTGCATGAACTGGGGGACAGGCAACCCTTGCTGAACAGCCTGCCTGGATCCGCGCTGGCTCTGTGGAGGGGAGGTTAAGTGCTCTCCAGCACTGACAATCATGGCGTGAGAGGCTCTCAGGAAGAGGCAGCCACGGCAGTGCCTGTGCGGGAGAGAGTGGAGCCGCCTTTTGTAAAACTGAGCACCAGAGGCAGCTGATTGTCTCCGCTTGGGAAGCAATTGCTCATACTTGTGTCCCTCGTCATGCTTAGGGAGAGCCGCTTTCCTTCAGTCCAGGGGCCGTGCTGCCCCAAAACCCTGTTCTGGTTGCAGGGAGGGTGGGAGCAAAGCCTCCCACGGGTGCAGGAATCCCTCCCCAGTTCCTGGCGTGCACAGGACCCGTGCTGGGGCAACACCAACGCATTGTTTATACTTTAACTCTGTTAATTACAGAGCAAATGTATGCTTTCCTCTCTGCATTTCAAACAACTAGGGAGGCAGCACTACTCTCCCAACAGCACCAAGGGCTACCTGCCTTCAATTCCTGCTTCAGTGTCTGAGCCCCTGGTCTCGGTTCAGTGAGGAAAGGCAGTCCCATGCAGCACACTGCTGTCAGGAGAGCCAAGGCTCATCGCTGAACAGGGCGTATTAATGGAAAACCTGCATGTTTAGTCTTCTCTTCCCCAGGGTTTGAAAAAAAAAAAATGTTTTCCAAATATTGTTGTGTGCCATAAGGTCTTTCCCCTACTGCCAGTCGCTTTTCTGGTGCTTGGATGGGAGTCACGAATTCGCTGGCAGGCTGTGCAGCAAACCGCCACTTCTGTCTCTTGCCACCCATCAGCCGGCCCCTATTAGAAAAGAAATGGCAAGTGGCTTATTTGCCACCCATATGGCAGCCCTTATGGGGCAGGCGGCACTGCCCCCGACACCCACTCCCCAGCAGAACCCTGCCTCTGCCGAGACCCCCATTCCCCCCGCACCTCCCTGCTGCCCTCCCTTGTCTTTGGCATAAAAACGGGGGCCATGGGGTAAATCCCATCAAAATCAAGACATGCCAGGGTTCTGCTCCCCTTCAGGTTTCCCCATCCGCAGAGCATTGCTGTTAACCTGCCACCGGCATGGTCCCTCCGTAACCCCCTTCTCCTGGCTTGTTTTCTTTGGAAAGGCCATCGCTCCTGCGGTTGCTGACAAAGTTTCTTTGTAAGTGTCCCGCGGGCTGTCAGTGCCTCCTTTCCTGGCCCGGCCGGCAAGGAAGTCTATCACTAATATGTGTCATTCATCAAAGCAAAATTACATGTGTCCCAAAAAAAGGACAGCATGCAGACAAATTACAGCATGCAGCAAATTGCTTACTTGCAGAGGAAAAAAAAATACAGCACGCTGTTTTCCTCCCCTCCCAGAGGTAGGTGTTCAATTCAACGTATTAAGACTGAGAAATCTAATTATAGCTGCAGGACAAGGGAAACCCAATTGCAGTGAGGCACAGCTCTTGCCCCAGCCAGCGGGTGCGGTGTGGCCAAGCCGTGCCACGTCCCGGCAGGGTCAGCCCAGGGCCCGTGCCGGGGGAGCTCCTGCAGCACCAGCCAGGCGAGCCCCATGTGCCGCACCAGGGATCCGGCATGGGGAGCAACCCCGACGCTGCTCCGCCTTGCACCAAAGCACTGGCCACAGGGGAGGGGAGATACCTGTGCCGGGGGCATGCTCAGGGAGATTTTTAAAAACAAATTTTTTTAAGGGTTAGAGGTTTAGATTATGTTTTTTAAGCACCTTCCTGCACTGAGGGGCACTTCATTTCTCTGTGGCTGCGGCTGTGCTGCTCTGGCATGAGCTGGGGCTGAGGATGGGGAGAAGAGCTGCTGGCGAGCAGCTGATGCTGGGGAAGGGGGGGCTAGAAGGGGACCCCCCAGCCAGGCGTCAGGCACATGCCCCGCAGTCAGTGGTCCCGCCGGGGCAGGGCGTGAGCCTGGCAGGTCCCTGGCATGGCACCTGGCGCGACTCCTCCATCCGCAGAGGGATGGGCGAGAGCAGGCCTGGCCCCTGGCCACCCTCGCTTCCCACCTGGCTGCCCCACCCAGAGCACCCTGGCAGAGCTCTGCTCCCTGGGTTTTATCTTTCAGCTTGCAAAAGTCCCTCTTACATAGTTAATTGATTTTCATTAATCACGGTCTTCTCATCTACTTGTTTATGTTCTTCGCTACTTCACAAATCTGATCTGACATCTGATTTACAGATTTCAGAAATCAACCTTCTCCAGTGTTTTGGTTTCAATGTATATATATTTACGTTCCCATCAAGTGCCTTTCAATAGGAACGATTTCTACTCTTGGCAAGTGGAGGAGCCTATTGTTTTCCATGGAAATGTGCAGTTTTGCCAATGGGGCAGAACCAAATGGACAGTTGTGGGCCCAGCTGTGACGCCCTCGCCGCAGTGCGGTGGCCCCGGGCTGTTCGGCATCCTGGCTGGGGGCTGCCCGTGGCCCCGTCGCAGCCCCGCCGTCCCCGCTGCCCGCACAGGCAGCTGGTGGGAGATCCCCGACGCAGGCTGGGCCCGGGCGGAGGCAGGCTGCCCTCCACACCGTCCCAGCTCTCCGGCAAAGCTGCAGCCCGGCGCTTTAATTTGGTTTGCCACAGCCACTTGTGTGCTCCCCGATCAAACAGAGAGCAGCTGCTTCCAGGAACAGAGATTCTGTATTTCTGAAGCAACAGTTAACCTGGCATTGACATTATTTTCTTATTTGCAGAGGATGGTGTGTGCATTATTACTGAGGCACTGCAGAAATGAAGCTCTTTGGCTCACTCCGCATTCAAGAGCTATTGTCTTTTATGAAGCATCATGTAAAGAGCAAGAGTAGCTTCTCCTGCAGTGGCTGCAGTAGACCTTGCAAAGAAAATTAAAACAAACCACGAACAATTCTTTACCAGAACGAAGAAGAAGAAGAAAACAAAGCAGGGGTGGGGGGGGTGGAAATGAGGGCAAAATGCACCAAGGATTAAAGATGATTTTGGAGTGGCCGCAAAATAATTGCCCTGGAGATAGTGGTGCTGCAGGCAGGAGGGGAGAGCTAACGGGTGACACTGCACAAAGGCAGCAATCCCCACATCCATGCTGGCAGCAGCGGCACACACGCTTTGCAGTGCTCAGCCTCCACGCTGGGCAGCACAGGGCAAAACCACCATGTCTGAATAATGCAGAACATGCTTTTTCAGAAATAATATTGAAGGGTAAATGGTAAATGCCATAAAAAGAGGCATGGGTTTACCAAAGGTGGTTGGTATCATACTGATCCCATTTCCTCATTTAGTGAATGATTTCTCCAAAGCAATGTCATCCGTTGCCTTTCATACGACGCCCTGTGGGAAACTGAGCTAAACAGGTGATGATGGAAACCAGCGTGGGAGCTGCCTGGTGGCGAGGGCAGCGAGTAAAGTGGAGACAAACAGCTTCATGTGCTTCAAGAGGATGTGTTGTGTGAGAGGGTAGTTACTTCTCCAGTTTCTCAGGCATCCTTCTGGGGACAAGACCGCTTCCATACTTCAACTGTTTACCTCAACGTAAACATGGTAATGTGCCAATGAAACTTGCTGGGGTGGGCAGAGCGGGATGTGGTACTGGGGCAGCTGGATAGCCACAGGCAGGGTGCTGCCTGGAAGGAAGAGCAGCAGTCACAGAATCATAGAATCATTTAGGTTGAAAAAGACCTTTAAGATCATCGAGTCCAACTGTTAATGCAGCGCTGCCCAGCCCACCACTCAACCATGGCCCTAAGCGCTGCATTTATGTGTTTTTTAAACCCCTTCAGGGATGGTGACTCCACCACCTCCCTGGGCAGCCTGTTCCACCTGAGCCCCCCCAGCTCCCTCAGCTGCTCCTCACAGGATTTGTGCCCCAGCCCCTTCCCCAGCTCTGTTGCCCTAAAGTCACGTGCTTGGGAATTCATCATTACTTCTGTCATTAGCTGGGAGTGCAGCAGTTGGGAAGAAGGTAGGGGCTGAAAGACCTGGCTGAGTTAATGAAGTCCTGGGTAAACCATGCACCTCTGTTGGGAGGTGGCCATGGAAGTCGTCAGCAGGGTGTATCACTCCAGGCAGCCTCAGCAGGAGCCGCCATTCAGTTTGATGTCAAGATGGTAGATAATTGTCCACCTTCCCGGTGAAATTGGGGGTGGCTTTACCACTGTCAATGAGCCTGACCCCGGAGCAACCTCACAGCCCTTCTTCACCCTTGGCTGCTCTCGCCATCAGACCACATTAGAGCCAAACAACAGAGGGGTGAAAAAGCCATAACCTGCAATAACCAACTTGAAATAGCCCAGGCACCGCTTCCTGACCTGGCCAGCTTCCTGTGAGTGTCTCTCGCCTGCCGTCCTGCAGGCAGCAGCCCGTGCCAACAGCCCTCTGTGCGACCTGCGCCTTGCCAGCAGGGCCACGGAGAGCAGCGCGCCCAAAATGCCCACCGTGCCGGGGCACCGGGGGGCTGCTGGCCGAGCGCCTCTGCCCCCAAAGGCCAGCGCAGCACTTGGCTGCCTGGGGTTGCAAACCCAGCCCGTGACCTTCCCTCCATCTGCTCTCCGGCCTCGCGGTAATGGAGGGGTTTCTATTCTTGCTGTGCTGAGTCCACTGGCACTTACCCATCCTGTAAACAAAACCAGCCCTCTGGAAGCCAGCGGACACCAAGGATATAATTTAGTTCCTTAATAGCCTTGCTGAGGCTATTTCAGCATGCTCGCGCAGTGGTGGCACGGCGCTCCCTGCCACCGCGGCCAGGGCGAGGGACAGTGGGCCCAGCGCCTGGCAGGACGCGCTGATGGCCAGAGATCTTCAGCTGCAGGAGCACTGCTACATTTGTTAGTCTTGCTTCGTTACGATGGTCTCACTCGGGTGATCTTGCTTCCCTTCGCAGTTGCCGTGAGGTTATCATACCTGGTATTTCGTTTCCCTCTGAAATGCAAGGGCAGGAGGTGGAAAGCCCAGTGTCCCCCTCAGCCAGGTGGTCCCCCACAGCAGCGTCTTGTCAATGCTTTTACTCCAGCCCAAGCTCTATGTTTATTTCTACGCTGGCTGTACTTTTGCCATGGCGTTGCTACACAGCATACCCTTAGCCTCAGTAATAGTGCACTGTAAATCACTATTTATAAATGTAAAATAAAGTGCATCCCATTTGAAGGCATTTGCATTAGCTTGGTTTTGGTCTATGGAGTGGTGCACGACTGTCAGAGCAGTGGGGCAGAAGGACATAATCAGAATGTATCCCATCTGGGTACCTTTTAAAAGCAGCCAGGTGACTGCAAAGGGAATCTTTCCTCATCATAAAATGTTAGAGACAACAATTAATATCTTGTCTGAATTTTGTATTTCAGTTGCTCCCTCTCCTTTCCCCCGGCCATGAACTGCACAGCTTATTCACCCGCAGCTGCCGGGATTTCGGTGGTGCAGGCACCCTTCAGGAAAGCATTCACTGCCACAAGGGTTTCAAGCACTGGAACAGGCTGCCCAGGAAGGTGGCAGAGTCATCATCCCTGGAGGGGTTTAAAAAACACAGAGATGCAGCACCTAGGGCCATGGGTTAGTGGTGGGCTGGGCAGCACTAGGTTAACAGTTGGACTCGATGATCTTAAAGGTCTTTTCCGACCTAACCGATTCTATGATTCCATGGTTCTATAAATCAAACGGCTCTGACAAAGGGTTCACGTAACCAGCTGAAATGCCATTGCCAGCATCCAGCCCTGGCGTGCTGCGCAGCCCGTGCCAAGCTGAGGCAAGCGAGCGGGAGGCTGGGCTTTGGCCGAGGCACAAGCAGCGTGCCCCTCGGCTCTCCTCCCCTCTCACCGAAATGCTGCCTGCTGGCACTGGCCCGGCCACCAAAGGCACACCCCAGCACCCGTGCTGAATCCCCCCAAGCTGAGCGTGGGCAGCCTGCACGAGCCCGCCACCTCAAAAATAAGGTGCAAATTCACGGTCCTCGCAGGCTGCCCGGAGGAATTGTTGCCTGGGCGCTGGTGTTAGCTCTGCTTTTGGACGTGCAGCATGCTATTGACATAAACAGTGGGTTTTGTCTGCCAAGCCCTTGTCCCCTGGTTCCTCTCCCAGCCCAGCGTTTTCAGGGACAACTGTCACAGCGTGGCTGCACCCCTGCAGTGACTCAGGTCTCGCTGGTACACCCTGTCAATTTATTAAAACTTCAGCCCTCTGAAATGCTCCTTCGTTAGAAATGAAGCCATTTTCCTTGGCACTTGCAGCTCTCCGTACATGTGCAAACTCATTCAGAACCCAAATTCCTTCTTTGAATTAAATTGTCAGCCTCCCACTCAGGCAGATACATTAGCACTGACTGTAACATCAGCTTGGCACTCTGTATAGCATATGAATAAGCCTTTAAAATTGTATAGTCTGCCCTGCAGCGTTTATCTCATATTTTGATCCTGATTTTTCTCCGCCAAAATGCTTGCTGGTCTATTCAAGTGCCTTGATGGTTTGCACGCTTCTAATTTAGGGTTCATTTGGGACTTGCCAGTTCTGTGCTCGTTCGGTAACAGTTCGTTCACTTACTAATATGTTCTCAAGCCATGTATTATAATAGATTTCTGAAATTGTTAAAGGCGGTGACAAAAGATTTTTTCACATTTCATGATGTGTAGATGTAGCAGCATATACTTCTGAAGGAGATCTTAATCACCATTTACTTTCTCTTTTTAAAAGAAGATGATGTTATTTATCTTTAGAAGTGAAGACAAGGTTCAGGGCTAATTTTGAGAGTAGGGGATAATCAGACACTTGAATTAATTAAAATAAAAAATCATATTGGGTAGAAAAATTTGTGTTGATACAATACTCCAAAATTAGCAGAGAATTGATGCCTGCCGCAGGGCAGTAGGTTGAAACACGGTGGTTAAAAATAACGCCTCTTATTTTCAGTCAATCACCTAATATATTGCCTTCGCAAAATTCCTCATGAGCAGTTTGAGCTCGCAGCGAACCTTGAAGGCCAAGAAATAGCGTCTTGGAGGCCGGGAGGGGAAGGGAGCTCCGCTAGCCCCGGAGCCACGGCCGAGCCCTGGCCACGAGGCTGCGGTGGTGGGCAGTGCTGCGGTGCGGGGGTCGCTGGGAACTGCGCGTCTCTAGCCCCGGCAAGGGGCAGATCCCACTAGATTAAAATAAATGGCAAACTTCCCACCGACTTTGAGCGAGAAAAATAATCCCATCTTTTCATGTGCAGTGTGAGTAATAATTAAAAGAAACATATGGGTTTTCAGCTGATATACAGCCACATGAAGATTATCGATGGCGTCTTTCTCCCTGTCCATGTCTCTGCCCTGTGCATCAATTTGCTTATCCCCAACAGCATCAAACCTCAGCAAAAACAAGGCGCCACGCTTCTATTGTGTGCTTATGACTGCGGTGCTACCTTTTTCTTTTCTCAGAAAGAAAACGCAGACCGCCCTGCAATTAGCAGCGAAACCATGAATACTTTCTTCGTTAACCACAAATGGTTCTTTCCGCAATGAGCGGGCTCACATATGTTCTAAATATGTTCAGTTTCATTAGGCGGCGAAGCACTGTGGATCTGCTATTTTATTCAGGAAGGCAAACAAGAGCTGCATATGTGCAACATAAGTTGAGGAGAATGGGAAAAATTTGAGGCACTTGCCGAGTGCCCGAGATGCTCGGACGTGCTGGTTTAATGCAGGGCGGCTCCCAGCTCGTTTCCATCGGCCCCGTCGCTAGCGGAGATCGGCGTGCTCGGGCCGGTGACGCTCCTGCCCTCCGCCAGCCTGAAAGTCCTGCAGAAAGGTGGCTTTGGCGCTGCAGGGGGCCTGCTCTGACTGGGTGGCTGGCCGGGTTGCTGGGGTTTGTCTCCACTGCCCAGCAGCCGCCCCTTGTGCCGGGATCCAGCTGATCCTCAAAATGCAGTGACCCTTTCTCTGCAAGGTTTAGAAAGGGATGTGGCCCTGACTGCTGCTGCCCGTGGGCCAAGGGGTGCAGCCACCCTGAATCCAACCCCCCAGCTGGACCTTGGGGTGCCGCGGCAGCCCACAGGCTGAGAGGGACAGCTGGGGGCTCCCCCAGGATTTCTCCTGTTTGGAGAAAAGCTGGAAAAATCTCTCCCAAGTTTTTTCATTTGTAGTTTTCAGGGATTTCTTGCTTATTGCTTCTGTGTTTCTCTGGTTAGCTGGTCAAAATGTTGCAAGCATTGGAAATGCAGACTTTTAAATATTATTTTAATACTTTTTAAATATTATTTTATTTCATTTTTTAACTCAGAAGCACAAACATTCGCTTTTTCTTATTTTCTCCAAACCATTTTGGACACTGGAGGCAAAGTGGCACAGCAGGCTGTGTGTGAGCAACCCGCCAGCACCCCCCCAGCACAGCTGCCCACTGAATGGGTGCACAGCCCCTAAAACCAAACTTCTGATGTCAACGCTTTTCCTCTTGAAGCTGGATCCCACGCCCCAACATCACCTAAACACCTGCAGTTTGTTCTGGCATAGAAGCTGGTGGAAACCATTTCTCAGACTTTTTTTGTCTCTCCCCTGAAAGCATGACGGACTGGTTTTAATCCATGTAGCAAGTTTATGCAGCATAGAAAGTGAAGACATGTAAATAACATTTTTAATGTAAACATGTACAGTGTTAAAAATAGTCACACCCCTAAGTGTTTCCCACCACGTGCGTGCTCATGACTGGATTACGAAATTTCTTGTCTGTATCTTCCACTTGGTCCTTCTGAGCTGCCTTCTGCCACCAGGGGACCCAGCGGAGGCTGGACGTGCTGGCAATCGTTATGAGAAGGTTTTAGAAAGCGCACTGTGCCCTTGATCCTTGCCAGGAGCTGGGGGTACTGTGTCACTGATGTGGTGTCAAGGGACTTTGCGTTCATCAAGGAGAAAGCCATCGCCTATGAAATTGCGCTGCGTTAGAGGTATCTCAGGTTGGCCTGCAGAAGGCGATGCTGGTGGGGGGTCCACCCAGTGCCTGCAGCTAGGCAGTGCCCTGGCTTAAATTGCACGTGCAGAGTGATGTTCCTCAGAAATAAAGGCAGCAAAAAATAAACAATCAGAGAATATTTCTCAGAGGGGCCCAGGAAAGGACTTGTAAGAAATTAATCTATTATTATTTGCTGACGGGATAAGAGCTATGTTCTAAATACCTGATTTGTGGCAGAGAAGCAGTTGTGAAGCACCAAACCAAATAAACTAGTGAGAGCTGCCTAGGCAGGAGCAACCAGCGATCAGTATCATAGAATCATGGAACGGTTTGTGTTGGAAGGGACCTTAAAGATCTGCCACGGGCCGGGACACCTTCTGCTCCACCTGGTTGCTCAAAGCCCCAGTGCCTGCGGTGACTCAGTTCATTTTTCTTCCCCCTAAACCCAGGCATTATATTAATAATATCTTTAGCTGTGCATGGGTTGCTCCACAATCTTTGTGCAGTGCTGCTGAGCGATCTTCACCTCAGCACACCGTGCGCCTGCTGCCAGGATCTCAGGAAGCATGGAGTTAAATAAGTTTGCCTTTTCCTCCATCCAAACAATTGGAATCAGCAGTTTGCATTATTTTAAAAATGAATGCTCAGAATCAGCAATTTCCTTTTTCCCTTTTTTATTTTTTTTTTTTTAAGATCTAGAGGGGTTTTTTTATTTAAAGTGGAAAACTACATTAAGTGCAAGGCACTCAACAAAGAAACAGTCATAAAGCCTAAGTATTCTTAGAGTTATAAAATATGTCCGTGGTGGCAATTCTACTGCCAACAATGAAGTTTTAAGCATTAATATGCCTTCATTGCAGTTTTAATGCCTTAATATTGACTCTATAGCTCTTTTGGGTAATTTTGCTTTCTCTGGTACTTGAAAGGTGATGATGTCAGCGTTCTTCGTACTGATTCATATGCAGGTTGATGAAGCTGAGTTATTTATTGAGTTCCATTATATTTTCTATAAACATTAGTTCTCAATAAACAGAGACATTTAGCCGAGGGTTTATTTATTAAATAGGTACTGTACAGATGGTTTTGCCACACATGATGTGCTGCAGAGGATATTACTCAGGAATAATCAGCTGTGTTATAGCTTGGCTAAATTAATAAGATGATAATGATGAAATTGATGCTTTTGAGCTAGGCTTGGTAAATGGTTTTTGCATAAACAAACTGATAAATTTGAGAAGCAATTACTTGCTTGTCAAAGATAAAAACACAACAGGGCCCATTTATAGTTAGGTCCTATTTATTTTTAAAGATTGTACCAGATTTTATGTTTAATACGCTGCAATTAAAAAATAATACTTAAATGAAGAATAATAAAAAACTAACTTTCTGAGCTCTCCTTCAAATTTGAAGATGCAGCATTGCTTGGTTAGACATCAAGTAAACTTTTTCAAGGCTTTCACTACATCTAGAAAAAAATATAATTGTTTTATGAAAGATGCTGTCTGGAGTTGTGCAACGCAGGCTCTGGCAGCGCTTTCTGTAGCAGCAATTGCTCTAAAATCAAGCTGGATTTCATATAGAGAAACACAGCCTCCAGTTCCCTGTTTAACGTGGATTTTGCTGCAGTAATCACACAAGCGAACAAAACACACGTGTACCCTCCACACACACCAACTTCATGTAACTGCAACGTAATAGTGAATTGCACATGTATAGATGTATATGTGTGTACATACAGATATACACAACAAAGACTATCCTTTGACTCGTCTACTAATGAATGTGCGTGCATTACGTGGTTTTATATGCTAGCGAGAGTAGCTTATTTATGTTTATTTAGAAAAAGCAAATGGACAAGTGATGTGCGGCTCCCAGGTGGCCCTGCTGGAGAGGACCTCACAAGCTTCTGACACTATCATAGAATCATCAGACAATCAGAGAATCATGTCAGTTGGAAAAGGCCTTTGAGATCATCAAGTCCAACCGTTACCCCAGCACTGCCCAGCCCACTACTAAACCACATTCTTAGAATGGCAGCAGTAATTTACAGTGACTGGGTTGGTGGTTTCCATCTGAGGGTCTGAAGGCACCTCACAAACATGCATTTAGCTTTGTGACATCCCTGAGAGGCAGGTGTTACCAAACAGCTCACCACTGTTTCCTCGGCGTGAGCAGGCAGCTCCTGTCGGCACCAGTGGGGCAATGGTGCTCCTAACGGTTTATTGTACCTTCTTGTGCACCGAAGGGCTCAGGCCTTCAATTAATTCCTCCTTTCCCTGGAAACTGCCATACCCCAGGGGGGGAACCCATGTCTTCTACACCTAAATATTCCTATGGGAGCATCCTAAGTGGATTATACCTGAAAAGGGGTACCATATGGCCAAACGTAGCAAGCTGCATAGGCACATCCTAATTTACAAGCATGTGTTTTCCACCCCAACACAAAAGGCTGTTACTTGCAGCCTTAAAGAGAGCTTTTGCTTAAGTACTTTCCTATGTAAGGACCTAAAGGCAGTGGCAGCACGTGGGAGGTGTCCAGCCCGGGGCTGCAGCCCAGCAGCAGCTTGTGCCGGCATGGTCGTGGGCAGGAGGTCCTGCTGGTCCAGAAGGACTTCCCACCTGGAACTGGTGTGACACCATCGGGGGGGTTTGCAAAGGGAGCAGGTGAGGAGCCCTTCCCCTTGCTATTCAAAACGTCCTGCTATAAGCAAGAACAGATTTCTAACAGTCCTTCTTGGCTGTAACTTTCTTTTAGGAAATTAGGTACTAAACTACCAGTGTATTGCATCCTATGCTGTCGCAAGTTATGTTAGCGAGTCCTTCATAAGTTTTTCTTGCAGCTGTTCAAGAAGAATGTGAGGTCTTAGGCTGAGCTGAAACTCTCGGCAGAGACAAGAGACAAACTCTCAGCAGAGACATTCTCTGAGATGCGATGCCAACTGTGACTATGTAAAAGAAAAATCACGATGTGTCGCAACATCAGCAATATATATAAAATACTCCACCACAAGACACGGGTTTTGCTGTTAGCTGTTAGTTCAGGTTGATTACCTAAATTATAACTATTAATTATAATGAAATGAAACAAGGTCATTGGGTTAGCCTTAAAAACCTGAAATGGAGTTGTCTACAGTGCCTGTGTCAAAGGTATGAAACTCACTGATGAGTTTTGCACTGGATTCAAGGCCGTAGGGAGATGCAGGGAGAGCAGCTGTGGTTTTCTGCTGGTTTTGCCAGGAAGGCAGAGCTGTGAAGCTACCTCAGACGGAGCTTGGCTAAGTACTTAGCGATCAGTTTTAGCGTGCGAAAAATCCCCTTGACTCTTTCCGTAGAAAAGACCTGCAGCCACCCAGCACCTCCCTGGCCCTGCCTGCGGCCAGTCCTGCCACGCAGCGCGGGTCTCAGTGCTGGCCCGCTGGCAGCGGAGCTGTCACCTGCCAGGGTCGGCTGGGAGCAGCACGGCTCCCTGCTGCAACACTGACCGCGCAAACCACGGTGGCAGCCGCAGCCTGGCTGTGCCGGGTCCCACCGCCCCGCAGGGAGAGGGGCCCCTTTGGTGCCCAAACCCAAACTCAGCATGTCGTCCTTTTGCAGCCTCATCGTGCAAACGGCTGCGCTTGCAGGATACAGAGCTGTAGCTTTGCACTCACAAAACTAGTACTTGTGTTGTTATACCTATTTATAGGCTTTCACAAATGTTTGTAAAATGTGCTCGATGGTCTGCAGGGAGATTTGAAATGATGCGACTCTGTGAAAATCCAAAAACACCGAGCAGATTTACCTGCTTAGCTGGGACAGGGACTTCCCTGCACTGCCTCTCCAGGAAAGAATTTAAGGCAGACGTCGGCGTGAATTGACACCCCTGCTGCCAAACTGAAACACTTTCAGCGAGGAGGTGTTGTGCAGGGAAAGGCAGAGCCGTTTCCATGCTGTGGTGCCACGCTTACTTACCCAGGCTGGGGGTCAGCGTGGAATGGAGCTGACGCCTTTCAGCTGGAGGGCACAAGGTGGCTTAAACGTGGGTCTTGGCAAAAGATCTGCGCAAGACCTTTCTTGGAGAAAAAGAAGCGTCTGTATTCTTTCAGGTATTGTCAAGTTTCTTGTGCTAAGGAAAAAAAATGAGAAGAGTCAAAGTCACTTCATTGCTTTCAAAATAACATTACTTGTTAAGTATTCCTGGGAATTTTATGTAAAAAATTATAAGGTGGTTTGTTGTTTTTTCTTAGAAAGTGCCACATTCTAAGAAAATATTTACCTTTAAGTAAAACAAGATTGTTGTCAGTGAAGATTTTCTCCTCCTGCCCAGCTTTACAGTACCCAAAGATATTGTTGATCAACAAAACTTGAGACAGACTTTTCCTAAAACATTGTTAAAGATTTTTCTTGCTTTAGAGACAAGGTCAGTACTGAACTTTGGTTTCAGTAGAAGAGTCTGCCCTGAGCTGCCATTGCAAAAAACTTTACTCTGAATAGAGAGAGATCTGGAGCTGCAGCTGCTCAAGATGCCCAGCCTTAGGGCTGCTGGCCACAAGCGTGCCGTACCACGCCGGCGCAGCGCTGTGCCTGGCCTCTGCTAGTGCAGCCGCCGCCCGTCAGCAGCTGAGCAACACTTTCTTGCACGTTTCTCAACCAAGCCACTTCAGCATCCTTTGCTGTAACTCTTAAAGTCTGCCTTAAACCCCAGCTTTTTAAAGCACCAGTACAGCAGTGCTTTAAAATAGAATCATTCATTATTAATTAGGTCACAATAAAAAAAATCCTATGGATGCATTCATGACACCAAATGAGCCAATCCCAAATAATGCGATTGTAATGAATTCCAAAGGAATAAATAATGACTGGACCATTAGCATAAAGTGCCAGCCGCAGCTCTGCACTGCCCGCCGGCTCCCGCCCTCCTGGCACTGCTTCCAAACCCATCCCGCCGGCCACTGGCCCAGGTGTGGGGGTCCCTGGCTGCAGGCTGCCATGGGGGTGGCAGGGTCTGCCCTGCCACGGGGGGATGCTGCAGGGGGTCAGGCTACTGCAGGGGCTGCCGCCATGGCTTGCAGTGCCATCACCCCCAGGATGGCCACCCCAAAGTCCCTTTGCAGGCGAGAAGCAGGGTAACCTGGAAGCATGCGGGAGGATATTTTTGCACCTCTTGCTCTAATATATAAACAGAGCTTTTGTTCCATGGCTTGCACAAGCAAATTAATTAGAAATTTATCTGACCAGAAGTTCAGTTCAGCATGCGTTTAAGGCAGAGGCCATCCCTGTGCACGTATTTGCTCTCTTCATCATGTAACAATTATCTGCCCATTTAGGAAACGCAAAATTTGTTTCTATTTTAATAGGTGCTCCTAACCATAAAAAAAACACATCAGACTGCTGCTGATTGTAGTGAGCTTAAAAACCTCTGAGAGGAAAACATCATTTGTGACTCCCCTCCTCCTACCCAGAGCATCCCATGGGGCAGGCAGCAGCACCAACTGGCAGCAGCACAGACTGGCACAGCTGCCCAGGTGAGCACAGGGCTGAGGCAGCAGGAAAAATAAACATGATGAGGCCGGAGGGAGGGAGGCACAGGGAAGGGACACAGTGGTGGTGGGGTCCTGGGAAAGCGAGCGGCTTCTCCCAAGCTGTGCAGCCGGTGCCAGGCCAGAGCAGTGTGGTGAATGCTGCAGCCAAATAAAGAGGTAGGACAGGTAGCAGGGGACGGTGGTGGGACCTGTTTTGTCAGTGTCCCCTTCCCTCCCAGCAGCCAAGCAGACAGGCGCGTCAGGTGCCTGTGCCCCTCTTATGTCTGCTGTTAAAAAACCCAGCCAGGGAATGTCATTAGAAACAGCCACACCATCTGCCTTTTCCTCCCCTCCCCTTTAAATAAGGAAACACCTTGTCAAACACATCCCACTAAATATCCCTAACACCCTCCCGCGCGCTTCGCGCTCAGCGGTTCGCGGGATCGTGCACCATCTGGACCCTCGCGCTACATCTCGGCGGTGAGGCCCCGGCTTGGACCCACCACGGCCACTGGCAGGGCTGCGATGGTCGGCGGCAGGTCCACGCTGCCTGTGCCCGTGCGTGGCAGCAGGAGGGCACAGGGGGAAGCAAAAGCAATGAGTTCACGGGGCAGGGGATGGAAAAAGCCCAGCGATTCCACTTCATATTGTTAAACCTAGAAAGTTAACCAAGGAGGACCTTAAACACAGACATTTATTAACATGTAAATGGTCTGAGTCAGCAATTAGTCAACAGTCAGCATAATTGAGTAGAATATAGTAATTAAGTTGCCATTTAATTATTCCCGTTTTGTTTAAGGTAAGTATTTACTACAACCATAGGTTTTCCATTGTCTTTCGCATGGAAAACCAGTATCTGTGCGGAGGGTCTGCATCAAAGTTTCTCAAGAACTTTAAAAAGGCAGGTTGTGTCTTCCTGCCCTGGCGGTGCCGGTCCCCGATGCTGCGGGGGAGCGCAGCTGAGGAGCATCGCCTGCTCTCTTGCGCCTGGGCCGGGCTCTGTGGGACCCCACAGCCAGCACCTCCAGGCTCTGAGCCATGCAGGGTGGGATCTGCACGTGGCGTGGGGCTGGCCCCGGCTCAGCTGCCTCCCGCCGGCAGCCCCACAAACCCAGGAGGTGTCTCCGGCACACACGTGTGCACACACACCCCACGCACACCCTGCTCACTGACCGTGCAGATGAGTCTTTGTTCTTGGTGATTACTGTGCAGACAACACACTCACCCGGCTGCATCGAGACACTGCGTACAAACCCAGCGATGTGCTGATAAGTGAAATAGTGTCGAGAAGAGCCTTAGGAGACAGAAGAACATTATTTTAAATTATCTTGAACATAAAAAAACAAAGTAAGGATTTGGCAACCTTGCAGCAAAAACCTCAAAACCAGTTATTCCTTTTAAATAAAAACAAAAATGAGAAACAGTAACTATTAGAAATCCCACCTGGTGCTTTCTCTGTGTTAATGATGCTTCTTAAATTGCATGTGGGTAAATGGTAATTTTGTCTCACACCATTAAAAACTAATGGAACCCTTGATGATAAGAAATGCCATAGCTAGCTTGTTGGAAAACGTTTAATTAATAAAGTAATAAAATTATTGTAAACTAGTGCAGTTTCACAGAGGATTCAATGGGATATAAAACAGATAAAACATCCTTGAGAGTTGGTACAAGAAATAAATGCTTCTCTATAAAAACCAGCACTATAAAGTTAAGCTGGTCTGTGTTACACCGAGTTAAGACAAGCTATGGTGATAGCAAAGGTATTCAGACGAGCCTTTCGTGGGACGTGGTGGGAAAAACCTCACGAGTGCGGGCGGGTGTATTTTCAGAGGAGCAGAAAGCCAGTATGCTTCCCCTGCGCTGGCATGGGGCCGAAGGTGGCTGCTGGTGAGTGCTGCAGCCCGGAGAGCTCACGGGAATATTTTGGCAGTGTTATTGCTGTTACCGTAGCGTCACTGCGTCATTTTTGTGAAACTAGTGGCTGGCAGAGAGCAGAAAGGAAGGGTTGGACACTTCACCCCCACCAACCCTGGTGCCGGGGAGTGAGCCCCTGTGCTCCGTGCAGCCGGGTTGCAGCTCTGCACAGGTGGCCGGCTGGTGGCATGGGCAGTGGCACTGCTCTCGTGGCGGTGGTGCCAGGCATTTACATGTGGGTAGCTCGGTGCATGTGCACGATGGCATCCTATCTGCTCCATGAGTGAGAAAGGGCTGAAGAGAGCCAAGCAGGGGGAAAAACACGCTGGCAGTGAAGGCTGGGTACCGCTCCTCATCCTGCTGCTGACCCCAGTCCGTGCGTCACATCCTCCTGGGGACGTTTCCTTGCAGCGCTTTGGGCATGAGTCTCCTGTAACTGGGAGACTGTAGGGAGCTTTCGCGTTGCATAAGCTGTGCCAGGTACCACTGGTTTGAGCACACACGCATGTGCAGGAGCCCGTAAGTCTCCATTACACCTGCATCTTAAATATTTGCAGCTGTTTAGATTTGGGATGGGTGTAATCTGCCAGGTGCTCAAACTTTTGTTTAGTCCTAAGACCCAATGTGTGCATCTCACTGACAAGCACTGCCAGCTCTTTTTTCAGGAGCACTCAGCCCACGGTGAGGCTGGAGGAAGCGATGGTTGGGAGAAAAGCATGCACAGGCACGTCCCGGATTTTGGGGTGTTGTGACAGCCAGTTGCAGCCCCTGGCACTGGGCAGCCCCCATGCAGAGCCGGGGCAGCAATGCGAAGTGACACCAGCACTCTGTGATGAGCCACAGACAGACCTAGAAAGGTTTGGGGCTGACTTTGGCCAGTATTTTTCTAAACCTCCAATGACGTTTTTCTATAACAAGCTGGAAGTGTCTCTGTCATGGGGTGGCATGCTTGCTTTCCTCCCACGTCAGAATAGTTGATGTTTATACTGGGAAATGAAGGACACTCCACTGTGCTCCCAGTGTGGGTGGTTTCTTTAACGGGGGCTTTGTACAAACCCCATTACAGCTGTAGCCTCTGTCCTTCATCTAACTGGAAGAGATGATATTGCAGTATATACAACTTGTAGATTGTTGTAGCACCACAAAGGTTATTGCTTGTTCATTAGCTTGATTGTAACAAGAGGATGGTCAGACCTTAGTCATAAAAGTCCACTCTGCTCACCAAGTCACTGCAGACATTGCTGTGCCCGCTGATGCAGCAATGATGCCTGCTTAGTGTTTGCAGCATCATCTACTTTTGAGTGCCTTTAGTTTCCTCTGCAGTCTCCACCTTGATCCTTGGTTAGAAGCCATCCTGCTAGATCTCTGGTTTTAAAATGAAGTGGGGTTTGGTTTTTTTTTTAAGCACATGAGCATGAATAATACTGCCAACAAGAACAGTGGCCCAGCTCCCCGTACAGCCATCTCGTACAGATGTTTTTCTGTTATCTGAACCATCATTTCTGGGTTGGACATAAGTTGTCATTGCATCTGTCTTTGTAACTCTGAAAAGTTTGATGCGTTTACGACCAGGCTACTCAGGCACAGCTGTGGTGCGTGATGGCACACCAAGGGGCTCTGTACTTTGGCCTCGGGGCATGGACAGGCTGGCAGCATGAGACCTTTTCCCCACCCAAAGCACCAGCTGCCTCTGGGAAAATACTGTGGATTCCTCTGGTAGGTAGGTTTATTTTTGAGGTAGCCTCAAAAATGTGGGCATGGGGAGAAGGCTGCCACTCTTTACCGAGGCAGTGTGAAAATGTTTACAGGGCTCCATATTTCAGCCCCACTGGCAATACCAGCAATGACTTTTTTTTTATCTCATTGGCGCATGAGAAATGAAAACACGAGTGGGAGTTCAGTAAAGGACTGGCATGGCCACGGCTGGGGTATTTGTTCCCTGGCAAACTGTGGTTGCTCTTGATTTAGCCACAGTTTTCCCAGCTGATGTTTTGCAAACCCAGCAGAAGATTCAGCTCTCGAGGCTCTGGAAGGGAATGCAGGGCTGGAAGCCACCCCTGCGCTCACCAGCAGAGTGTCAGGCTGAGCCTCCTCCTTCCTAAAGATGTTGCTGGTCCCAGGACCGCGCGCCTGCGGGGGCAGTTCGGGGGTGGAGATTTAATCTTTTATTTTTCCCATATGCCACAAGTATGTCATAAGATGATGACACAATAATAACAACTTAGTGGCTGCTTGAAACTTCTCTTTTTTAGCAGCTGTGTTTTTAGAATATTATAATTAACCATCCTTTTGCCTTAATCACTTTAAGATTTCTAAAATAACTAGGAGCTTACTGTACCTTCCACGACATGAAGCTTCCCCATGTGGGGACCATGACTTTCTTTTCAGGAAGGGAGGGCAGAGGAAGCAGGCAGGGCTAGGAACACACAGCCAGGTTTATCAGTGGAAATTACAGCATAAATTTCTGAAATTACTGTAATAATTTTAACTTGCAGCCATTGTACTACAAGCAGGAAAAGAGGTGACATTGTATTTAATCTGCACAATGACTGAGTCGCTTCGCCTGGGCTCATTTTTGCAAAAATTTAAATGAAGTAAGCGCCGTATTTGTCAGAAAAAAGAAAGGGTGAACTGTGAGTAAAGGGAAGAATATTTGTCGGCTTGCCAGGGAGAAGCGCGATTAAAAACTGACTGTTAATAAAGCATGTGGGTGACAGGGCTGTCTCACAACGCGGTGCCGGCGCCTGGCTCAGGTAAAAGCAGAGGGCTTTAGCTCAACAACGCACTCCTGTCTGTCAATGTTAGATTATTTTTTTTTTTAAATGACATGTTTTCTTTTGGCAGATGGGAACAAGCCTTGAAGAATAAATTTTTTGGAGGCAGACAAATTGGCTGCCTGGAAATATATGTATTTAGGAACCTGTCGGGTGGCTGTGAGTGTCAGCACCACCCCAGCTGAGCTGGCCAGCACCGCTCTGCATCTTGCCTGCTCCAGTCTCCCCACCGACCCTGCAAATCCCCAGCCAGCCACTGCCGGGCCAGAGCAAAAATGACAACTCTGATACAAGATTTGCTCTGGATATTGCTGATATTGCTTTGTGCCTGCCTTATAAAACTTCCCCGTTGGCTATTTCTCCAGCCAGGGGATTTTACCGAATGAATGCGCTTGCCTCCCTCCCACTGGCTGCCAAAATCCAACTTATCTGTAAGTGGAAATAATGCTGTGGCCCCCAGTCAATCAGAGCTGCAATGCTCTTTACGAGAGGAGGCGAAATAAAACCGTTCCCCGTGTTAACAGCTGTGAAAGCCACCGTGCTGAGAGGTTAAGTGATTTGCCGGGTGTAAGGAGGATGGCGCCCGGCTCTCGGGAGCCCCATTTCTCCAGCAGTGGGGGCAGCACGGGGTGGGTGGCCAGCCACGTGGGGGGACCACAGACGCCAGGCATTGCCACCTGCCCCAGCCCCACAAGGGCAGCTGGTGAGGGGGACTACCTGCAGTGCACCTACCCTCAGACTGGGTGTAAGAAAAGTTTCACCAGCAAAAAAATACGTTCTTTAAATATCCCCCGAAAAAATCAGGTACCAAAAGCGGGTGTTGGGTTTTGCAAGCCAATGTCAGAAATAGGCGGCAGCTGGAAAGATTTTTTAACATCTCAGCAGCGCCTAAATGTTGGAGGGAAGTGCAGGCAAAGGCAGGTTAAGCCAAAATCCAGATGCCTTGAAGCCCACACCAGTGCACATGCCCAGCACAGCCTCTTGTCTGCCTCAGGACATCTAGGCCTGTTTGCTTAACCAGCAGAAATGGGCAGCTTTTAAGAGCAGTTCAGGATGTCCAAATCAGAGGCTAAGTATCTATGTAGTCCTTCAATATAGGTGGTGCAGCATATGATAATACAGCAGAATAGTTAATTTCTAGAAATGTAGTATTTATTGCCACTTTATTAGAGGAACGTGCTGGACATGAAGTGGCTGTATATATGCAGGTAGGTAATAAAAAAGGTACGTAAAAGGCACGTTCAAAAATAGGCAGCGTTGTTCCCTGGTTTTGTAGGGTCGGTAAAACTGGTAGCAGCTCGCTAGCAGTGGCTTCATCTCCACACTCACAGTGTGTGTTCTTAACACCTTCCTTCACTGCAAAACTGAAGTATTTAACCCAAAACATACAAACAAATCTGTTATTCTCCTCCTTTATTAACCTTCCGAGTCCTCTGAAATCTCACAGGAGGAGGAAGCTCTTCCCTTTTCCTTTGTCTAAGCGAAGAGGTTTAAACTTTACATACAAATAAACTCGCACGGACATGTAAACATACCTGTGCCATCATACACATGCAGCACACCCCTTGTCCTTCTCTATAAATATATATACGCATATGTATATCCACAGATATACAGGCATGTGTGCGTATATGTGTGTACAAAGAGAGAGAAAAAGACTCTTAGAAAATGAAAGACAAATGTTAGAGAATTATATTCCCAAGCCCTCAAATCCCTAATCATGAGTTTGATGCAATATTTGCCCTAATGGGAAATGATAACTGGCACTATTCCAAAGCAAACCTCCAAGAAAGGAGCAATAAAAAAGGAAAATGCTAGCTTGGCAGTTAAAGAAAGAGGAGCCGAAGCGAGAACTGCTGTCGGAGATAATAAAGAATTAACCACAAACCCCTTTTCTATTAAGCACAAAAAAGGATATTAAAATAACATGCCCCCTCCCTAAATGTTTCAAGGCTTGTGTCATGCTTTTCTGCACAGCTTCCCCAGAATGTTCTGAGCCACAGGGCTGCAGCCCCGTGCAACCCGCCTCCCCTCTCGTGCGAGGAAGGCTGCTCCACTCTAACGCACTTATAATCACACTCCTTTTTTTTTTTTTTTTTTTAACTTACGCAATATGTTCCAAATCTTGCCCTTTCCAAGGAGAAGGAATACGGTTACAGCCCATGACCATGTGGACCTTCAGGAACTGGCTGTGGTAGAGCAGTTCTGTGTTGTGAAGCCAGCTGTACAATGCAGCTTTGCTACATTATCTATACCATCCATAGGCACAATGACATCCATTAAGTATAGAGTGAGTCTTAGTGTTCTGTTTTCTGGTTACAGCAGCAAACATCAGTGCTTTTACCTTCATGTTCTTACTATGATTTTTACATTTGGGACATTTTTGCACTTTAAAAATTACATGTGATAAATTGCACAGAAAGTGGCACAGATCTAGGACAAAAAATTGGTGCAAAAAATTTGAATCAACAGCTGCTAGATACCGGAGAGAAGAAAAGAGAAGAGAGGGTTATGAGTCAGGAGGCACTTGTCCGTACCAGAACATCCCATAACGTCACCAAGAAACAGAGACACTGCTGTCTGCTGAGTTTTGTTTGACTGAGGTTCACAGGTGCTGCAGGAGAACTGGGGCTGACTCCCAGTGTGTGTGTGCTTCGGCACTGGAGACGCCCTCGTGCAGCGCTCCGTGGCTAGGGGCACACTGGAGGGCCCCAAATGAACACCATTTCGGTCTGGTGTCATGATGTGCACGGTTTCAGTAACCCATTTTGCCCGTTTTGTGACTATCCAAACCATTTTAACAGCAAGATCCAACATGAACTTCCCTTGAAATTTCCACCTCAACTAAATAGCAGGTTTTACTATGGCAATTCTAAATTTGTAAAAGAAGCGGTACTCAGTGCACTACAGACACTACAGACCCAACAGGCTGAACTTACCCCTTTATATCAAGTCAAAGGAACCCTCGATAATCTTATATTTCAAAGCCATTATGACCTAACTTTGGTTCATCAGCACATATGGAGGTATTAATCACACAGAGTAATGAAACATTACAACCCCTTTGGTACTTTCTTATTATCTGGGTCTTTAAATATGCAGTTTGACAGGAGCTAGACTGGCAGCTCTAACAGGATTTTGTAGAGACGGTGCTCGCTTGTGCGCTAGGAGTGCTCCAAACCCAAAACGACACAAGCCAAAAAGATGAAGATGCAGTGAAGAATTGCTAAGAGTTTATCATAAATGTTAAATGAAGTACATCTGCCAGTAAGAGCTTATTTAAAAAAACGAGTATATTCCATTGATCTTAGCCACTAAAAGGGTAAGGCTTTAGAGGGAAAAAGAAAAAAAAAGCCCAGCCCACCTGTACAAGACATTTTTTTAAACCTAAACATCTTGCTCTTTTAGACTTTTAAAACTCAATTTGAAGAAGCTATAATCCACAACTCAGGAAACTTCTAATGCAATCTATCTTTCAGAGATAACAATCAAAACTCCCTCCTGAGCTATGTCAGTGCAGAAAAGCAGAGTTAAACATCAGCTGCTTTTATCTGAGTGCCTACATTTAAAAATACTTAACCAGAACTATACCAACTATTACATGGTTTAAAAGCTGCTCGTTTGTATGCCAGTACCAGTCTAGGTCAATTTCTAAGCTGAGTTTAAAAAAAACCCAAAAAACCAACAATAAAGGTGTAGGTGGAGAGGTTTAAAAAAATAGCTACTGGAAATGGTGAGCCAAGAGATTCAGAACAACTTGTCTCTGCCTGAGGTACAGGCAGGCTGGTTTTTAGATCAGTCACCTACAACTGTGGTGTCATGGAGTGGAAAAATACCACCGAGAGTCATTTTTAGCAAAGAACACCAACAGCTCCTCTCACATTCACATCCAGTGAAACTCCATTCAGGTTAGATTTATTGCCAGATTGTAAATTCTTATTTGATTTATCGATCACAATTTTATATTGTTAATTCATATGTTCATTAGACAAATCTATCCCTCCAAGGTAATCACTTAAGGTACTGCTGGCATGTGAACATGCACAAATGGATAATTCTTAATGACCTTCCAAGCTGACATATTTTTGGCATCAGTTTCCTGTATCCTAATTTCAAGCTGCCTCTCTGGTGTTATCGTAGGGCTGACTTCACTCAAGAAGGAGGACTCGCAATTGGAGGTTGCTGCTGAGATTGCTCCCGTCAGGTATCAGCAGAGCAAGGCACAATTAAAGTTATCTGTCTCCTTGGATGAAACCCCTGTGTTTCCAGCTGGGGAGGTTGGTAAGGAGTCCTCTATTTCAGCAGCCTTGGAGGAGAAAACATTCCCATCATACAATTTGACCAGTTTTGTGACTTTTTCAGTATTTCCATAGTAAATAATTTCTAGCTTGTAGAAACTTTGTGATAAAAAAAATAAAATTTGGTAAATACAGGTCAGCCAGGCTACTGTTCTGCCAGCTGGTCCACATGTTGTCCTCCCACAAGGCCAGGCCAATATCACAGATCTTCTACTGGAGGTGACTGTGGTGCAGGTGGGTCACAGACCGATGTACATCTATTGCAGATGTCCAACAGAGGAGCTCACACTCTTTAGACCTGTAGATAGATCCATCACTGGCTGTGGATGCCAGGTTTGCAGCATTACAGAGGGATTAGGTCAACCACTGGAAAATGCAGGAACGTTTTCCATATTCTTAATTTGATAGATGGGATTTTCCCAGCTGAATGACCATTTTTCACAGTGGTAGCCAGACTCCACGAGACCAGCTCTCTCCCAATAGGCGTTATCCCCTCTCTGGCTGCGTCAGGTCTTCATCCCCAGCCTCACACTGTTAACACTGCTCATTCAGTGCCATGAGAAGGTGGCGGTCACGGGGGAAAGGCAGTGTCTTAAACACAAGGTTTCCAGGGCTGCCAGTGTTTCCACTGTGCTTCCCAGAGCAGATGTGGGCAAGGAAAGAGAGATTTCTGGCACTTCCCAGAGGCTACAAGGAACAGGAGGAAGAAGTGTGGGGGGAAAAGCTTGGGTAGACACAGTGCCGCCATCCACTGAGGTTTGGCAGTCGGCTTTTATGGATTGGGAGCCAGGTGGGGAAGGGGGTGAGAAAAGCACCAGGAAAGAACCTTTCCCCAGGTGATGGCCCAGTGCCTCGAGAGGGACCGCTGGGGTGAGAGGCAGCGGGTGGCAGAAGAAGCTGGCAGCGTGCAGCCCCTGAGTGTGGCAGGCTGCAGGCAGCACCCAACTGCCTCTGAAAAGTGGAAGAAAAGAGTTTGCATCCCTTCCTCAAAAGCACAGCTCGGGTTGCAAATCCAAATGTATGGAAGAAATGTAAATGCATTGTGACAAGCTGTACAGAGAATCAAAACAAGGAACAAGGAGCGTATGTTTCTTTTAGAGAAATGTCCTTTATCTCACAGGCAGAGCGAAGCGTGTGGCATTCAAATGTTAAGATTTTTACACACTTTCATGAAATACTAAAGAGAGACCCAAAAAAAAAACCAAACCCAAAAAGAAAAAAAAAAAAACCAACAAGAAAATAACCCAAGTCCGTGTCACTTCTCAGCTAGTTTGGTTATTGCTGCTCCTGAGTACTGTAACATATGCACTTTCCCTTTTGAAAATGTATCAAAGTTGTTATTTTGGGGGTGGGATAAACTCTTACCCATGCATATCTTATGTTTCAAAGCCAAGAATGCTTAAGAACCTGCTCTGGATCCGCACATCAGATGCATAAGTGATTAGTGACAAGTGACACAGAAACAGAGAATGTGCTGTGTTACGATGAATAATAAACACGCACAATTTATGCAGGCAGAGTGAGCGGGGAGATGGCATCCTGCACTTTTTCCATATAAATAATGTGAATCTCTCAGCAATGGAGCCAGGCCGGCCAGGGAGTTTCTCCAGCCCACCAGCCGCGCAAGCCAGCAGGGAGCAAAGCGGGGACAGGCGAGGAGGGGTCGCTCACGAACAGGGCTGCTTCTGGTTTCCTATGGGTCATTACTGAATGAACTGATGGCAATTAATTGTCTCCGAACTAGAATCAACAGAGGATAAAGATCCGCAGTGGGCAAAATTTTTCACTTTCTGGGAGAAAAGAGCTTTTAGATAAATGAAAAAAATTCACTGAAATGTCACATTTTCTGCTTCCTGGGTTTATGGAGAGCATCACCACAGTGTCCAGTGTGAAAAAATTGCCCTGCAATAGGATTGGTGGTGCCTATCTGAAGAAAAAAACCCACAATTAATTTTTGAATGAACAAACTCAGTTTTTAGATGAGGTTTCTGCAGGAAAGGTGAGCACAGACCCCGGCGGGGCTGGCAGGGTTGCGGAGAGCTGGCAGCAGGGTTTCCCCAAGGGCCATGGTGTACCTGGTGGACAGCTTGCCACTCTTGCATTTTTCCATTAGTAAAACCACACATAACCCCTAAAAAAACCCCAAACACCAAATGCAGGCAGACATTCACCTTAGCCCAGCTCTCGCATTTTTCGTCCTCTGTGCATGTGTCTGCCATGCACAAACACCAGAGCTGGGGGGTGATGTACACGCATCCCCCTTGGCCCTGCATCCCTCAGCCTCGTGCTCTGCCAGGGGGACAGTCTTGGGCTGGACATGGGGACTCCCACAACGTCCCCGCTTTGCTGCTTGCTTTCCTCTGTCCATTACTGCCTTCCCATAAATGAGCCCTCCTCTGGGGAAAAGAGAAAGAATTTTTTTTTTTTTAAATTAAAAAAATATCCCAAATGCACCTGCTATGTAACTCTGCACAATTTTTCCTGGTTGCCCTGGCCTGCCAGCTCCGAGCAAGCTTCTCTCTCTCTCATTTTTACACTTTCTCTACACTTCCAGAAATGTACGCACTTAGATAAAAGTAGAACTGAGAGGGGAAAATGCATATTCTGTTAAATAAAAAAAAAAAAAAGTTGAAAAAAGTGTCTAAAAGATGGATGCGTAAAGAAATCATACCCATACTTTAACTCTGGGTTTGAGTTATATAAACTGAACTGTGGTAATTACCAACCTTCTCCAGATTAATAAACAATTACCATAGTAACTACACCATCATATGAAACCTATGCTCATGAATTTTTAAAACATAAATGGAAATACACGCCAGTTGAAAAAGTCTTCTATTTATTTTGTTCCTGGAAGACAAGGGAGACAGATCCATTAAAGGATCTCATCACGTTATGTCTTCCTCCGCTGGTTCCTGCAGCCACACTTCGGACAAGTGCCATATATTATGTACTAACTAGGAAAGTCCATTACGTGGCGTGGGGCCGTGGGCTGGTGAGTGGCAGGGCTGGCCTCGCACCCGCTCCCCTGGCGGCCCCAGACTCCCACACCTCATTTCCCCAGAGGGCTTTAGGTAACGTGATGCACCTTTTATTTGCCAAAATGTAAGGGGTTAGTGGGCACAGCAAGTTGTCCCCATTTGCCCTATGGGCTCTTCTTATTTTTTTTTATGGATAATGTGTGAGAGAAGATTTCAGGTTGCTGTTGCATGACCACACACAGGAAAGGCCCCTTCATCAAATATTTGGCAAGCAGACTGCCGTGAGACAATGCACACATCCAAGTCTAGCCCTCCATTGCATGACATGATTGAGCCTTATTTCCAGCACATCCACCCACGTCCCACCAGGCTGACCCTACTGCAGGGCACATCACAGCCTATTTTCCACAAGCGGAAAAAAAGTCCAGCATGAGCTAGTCTCATGCCTTGCACCCGGGGCCACGCTGGGCACGTGCATTCAGCCACCAGGAAAGAGCTTTGGTGCAGCCCCTGTGCCTTCGCATGGTCTGACCCACCACGACAGGCGGCAAGGCTGGGCAAATGCTCCGGGCAGCGCAGCACCAGACCAGGTGCGGACTCCTCTAATGTGCGAGCCAGCAACGCGGACCGCCCAGCAACCCGGCAGGAGGGGTGTCTCGGTTCAGCGGTGCCTTCCCCCCCGGGAGCCCAGGCAGAGCAGCCCCTCGGCACTGCCCCACGCTCCTCCTGCTTCTGAGCCACTCCTGCCAAAACCTGCCTCACTTGCTCACAGGAGACATCAATGATTAAACGCAGTCTATGCGATATGCCTGAGGTCAAGAAAAAATAAAAGGCTTTCTCCTCCACCAATGACAACTCTTGTATTTTACCATCCTAGGCGAAAATCTGGTTTGAAAGCTTGCACCCTTATTTCGAAGCTTTAACACAGCTGAGCCTGGCTTTACGGCGTGTTGTGATTTGTTTGTAACGTAAAAAGAAACTTATCAAAATGCCAAATAACAAGATTATATATCAACCTGTTGATAATTCTGACAGTAAAGCTGAAAAGCAACACTGAGTTAAAAAATAGTGTTCGGCATTTGCACTAATAGTCTAAAATGTGAGGTTAGACCTCCACGCTTCAAGTTTGAGCTTACTTTTGATAATTTTGACGAGCTGAAATAATATTCCCCTTTTGCAAGAGAGTATTTCTTCAGACACTCTGAGAGTTAGGAAAGCCATTAAATCCTTGTGGATTGAAGGTAGAAAAATAAATTGTATGTATTTTAGACTTTGAATCATCTTCCTATAGCAATTTTCGGGAAAAAAACCTATGAAGAATTCTGCAATTTTAATCTCCTCAGTAGCTTCCCATTACTAAACAAGCAGAACGCCACAGTACAAATGTGGATGTTACATGTCATCTTGATCTGCTGCTTTTTTCTTTCATTAAAGCTTTAATGCAGCAATTATGGCTACGTTGCCCTATAAAAAAAGGAAAAGGCAGTTTACTTTAAAAAGTGAAATTGCATAGCCTACTATTTAATTATACACAAATGTAAATGGCCTATTTTTCCATAACTGGTTATTACAGCACTGTTTTACTTTCTGAGTTTTCACAATCTCTAAAACCTACAACGCTTCCTGCTATATAATTGTTTTGCTACATTATTGTTTTCATCTTATTTTTTCTTTTAATGTGAGTGCAGCGGGATAAATCTTGGTTTTAAGCCAGCCAGTACTTCATCTACTTAAGCTTTTATAGATGAAGATTGCTGTAATTATCAGAATACCCGCTTATTTCTGAAGTATTATCTTGGCAACCTGCTGGCATTTACAACCAATTAACAAGCTTTGCCCATTAGTTGCATAAGGGGTATCACAGAGTAAAGCCATTGTGTGCTAATTTTCTATTTTAGATAATCAGTTTGGCCATCCAAAATGGAAAGGGGAAGAAAAGAAAGGTTTGACACCCAGTGGCAGACATGTAAGAATGACTACATGCCTCCCAGAGACAAAGGTATCCAGCAACTGCATGATTGCTTCACTGTCGTCACCACTGGGTTTTAAGTATTTATTCCCTTTGTCTCTTTTGGAAGAGAAAATAGAAAGTACGGCTTCAGCAAAGTAATCATGTCCTCTTTTTATTTTTTAAACAGACTGGCTTCTCCCTCTGTCCTCTCGGGCTTGTAATTTCACCAAATTGCACAAGTGTTAAACACGATTTCCGCCCCCCCCCCCCAAAAAAAAGGGGGGGTGGGGTGGTGTGTGTGTGGGAGAAGAAGAAGAAGAAGAGAAAGCGAGCCACAGAAAGAAACCTGGCCGCCTGTGAAAAACCACAGCTTTCCTCCCCTAATCGAGGGGCCGAGCAGAGCCCTCACTCTGAAGGCAGCCCCTCTCACTCGCCTCGCCAGCACTGTGCTTGGTTAAAGCCATGTGCCAGCTGGGGGTTTTAACCAGGCACCACTATTAGCAAATGGGCTCCTGGCCATCCTTCAGCAGCTGAGCCGTGTGCCAGCCACGGTTGTCTCCTCCTTGCCCTGGAAGGTTTGGGGCATGGGGACCACTGGCACGATGCTGGCTCAGGCAGTAATGCTGGGCACCACTTCTCTCTGGGGAGAGGGGAGTAAAAAGCTGTGAGTTTGGGGGACTTTTTTTAAGCATTAACCTTTGGGTAAGGCACAGTGTGCTTTCCCTGTTGCCTGGTGCAGAGCAGGGAAGATGCACAGCCATGTGGGTGCCCTGGGCAGGAGAGTGCTCCTGCTTGTGGCCACATTGCTGCATCCTCATGGCATCCCCCAAGGTGCTCTACCCCACCAGACCCATCTCCAGAGATGCCTCACAAGCACCCCGGCCCCATGTCACTGCCCCATCCACACAGCCTTCAAGCAGGTCCTGCCTCAAGCACGGGCACCGGACCCCAGCACAACAGGGACATGTGCACAGCCTGCTCCAGCATCCCAAATCAGCACTGCTCTGCCCCTGCCCACCCACCAGCCCCGCACCACGCCAGCCCCTGCCTCCGCCTTCCCACCCATCCCTGCTAACCAGCTGGCATGAGGCTTGGCCTTCCCCGATCTTCCACTGCCCCCGGGCCATGAGCTTGGCTGTTCTCTGCATCTCTGTCCCATCCTGCCCATGGCAGCCAGGACCATAAGGGCCGCCTCTGCGCCAAGGCTTGTGCTGCGCTGTGTGGCAATGGGCAAAATGGGGCTCTGAGCCTGCCCAGGAAGCCACAAGGTAAATAACAGCAATGAAATGATTATGCTGGAGGCAGCGGGGCTTGCCTGTTTAATTGTATATAAAATTAGAGTTAGACCTGGTATAGATGCCTGCATTTTGTAATAAGGATATAAACTAATCAGTTTAAAGATGAGCGCAGTCCTTAAAGCATGGTTAGATCCCATTTACTCCATTGAACAGAACGGGTGGATGGTTCATGTTGTAAAATGGTTTTATAAAATGTAGCAAACTGTACAATGACGTGTTTTATTTGCCTCCTGTGGTTTAGATTCATATTTTGCTTTAGCATAAGTTAAACAAAATTAAGACTATGATTATGCTGAGAGGATGCAGCCAGTAAAGTAAAGATAGAAAGCACTGAACTCCTCGAAGTCATAAAGAATTATCAACTGTGCAATTAGTAAAGACTGAACATATACAATGAAGTCTATTAAGTCATAAATGAATGAGAAAAATGTTGTGCTTTGCAATTTGATGTGTATATTTATCTTAATTATTTTAAATTAATTGCTATTGGCTACAATCATTAGAAAATATAAGATTTAAGTAAGGTATGCCATAAAACCCCTCCTATAAAATTATTCTAGTTATATAGCCAAACCCTTCTTTTAATTATTTAGGCTACTGAAAAAGAAGAAGTAAGGAGGGTCAGTGAGCAGAGTGCTGGGGACGGCTCCGAGCCTCTCGCAGCCTGCCTCCTGCGATGCTGCCCCAGGCTTGAGCACCCTGAAGCCCCTCCGCTGCCGGCACAGACCCCCCCAGGCAGCCCTCTCTCCCACCAGCTCCAGCAGCATGAGAGCTCACATGTCCCCTTTTTGGGCACCTCTGGACAGTTTCCCCCCTAGACCTGGCCTGGCCACAGGGCTGCTCGCAGCTCCGGCAGTGGGGCAGCACGCCATCAGCCTGTGCATCACCAGCAGAAGGCTGTTGACAACTCTCCTCTGCAAGGTCACGAGAAGATTATTGTTGGAGTAAGTGTTAAAAATAAAAAAAAAAAAGTTGATTTCTCTAGCCCTTCACTCCTGAAGGACCCTTGAGAGCTGAAGCTTATCCCAAGCTAAAGGAAAACATTTTTGTGAATAGCCCTTATATGATATAGGTACCATACCAGTGCAGCAGTTTACCCAGAGGCAACCAAGGCATGCTGCATGTCCAGTGTCTGTGGGCGGCAGGGAGCAATGCCCTGCAGAGGTGCCCCAGCATGCTGCTGGAGGAGCCCTCCCTGGACGCCCGCCGGGCACCACGGCACAGCTCCTGGCACCAAAGGGCCAGCGGGCACTGCAGCAGGGTGGTCTCCAGATGCTACAACTAGCCAAGGGTAGGAACTGAATGAAGCAACAGGTATTGTCCAAAAACAAGCACTTCAGAAAAGCCAATGTGGTGGGTTTTTTCTGGTGTTATGTAAATTAGAAGTTTCTATTTCCTGTTCTGAAATGTGATTTGGAGAACACTTGAAGTGACATTTCATTTCCTTTTCAGAATAAAGATGGTTGAAATGGTAAGACAGTATGCCCTTTTCCTCAGTTTTCCATTTTGTTCACAAGAAAAAAAGGAAATCTGTATTTTAGGGCAGTTTCTTTCAAAGTCTCAGGTGAAAAAGCAGTTATTTGCCCAGTTCTAATGAAGCCATTCCTGGTCAAGATTAGTGTGTCCTGATAGCCTTATCGAGATGATGACAGGGACAACTGGAAAACTGGCGAGCTCACCAGGGAAATAAAACAAACAGTACAAAAAGCTCCACTGTATGTTCTGCATCTGCGAGGAAGGAGACACGCTCCTCCAGGACGGTAATCTCCATCACTAATATTATTATTAAATATTTACATACCACCCCAAGTTTGCATGACACTTTACAGAGATAAAAGATGCTCTCTTTGCACTGAAGATCTTACAGCTACATCAGACAAAGCAAGCAAAGTGCGCAGAAAGAAGACATGATGAAGATTAAGAAACAGATCTAACGCTGGTGACCCAAAAGCATTTTTAAATTGTAACAGAGCATGGGACTAGGGCTGAGAGAAGCTAGCACCTATTTTGCTTTTAGTAGCCAGCCAACCACCTTTCATACTCACAGTGGTCATGTGGATCTATTTCCCCACAGCTTTGACTCAAACAAACAAAATAAATGGCATCCTGTAACCCCTAGAAAAATACTTTTTTTATCATCTAAGTTGTCTAAGAGAGCAGTTGGGCTGCAACCGTTCAGCAGGACATTCTCCCAGGCTGCACAACAGGGAGAAAGGCCGGTACACTGTGCCACTGGGCTGAACACAGAAATAAGAGGTGCTCAGTCCTTCAGCTTGGGCTTCCTGCATTTTGCTTCATTCCCTCACTTCAATTTCATTTCTGACAGTGCAACTAGAAAGCCACGATGAAGTCAGCCTTCCCTGTCAGACACACAGCTGGGGTGGCTCTGGCCTTCAGCTGTGGGGTGAAGTACCGCAGCAGCCGGAAAACAAAGCAGTAAAGGTGGAGAAATGGAGATACCCAGCACAACCCTACTTGCTCAGGGTGTGGGGCAGCCTCCTCTCTGGCAGAGTACAGGGAATATGCCTCTGCAGGGTTGATGCTAAAAGGATAGCATCCTTTCTATAAAGGCTGTAAAATAATTTAACGTATTTTAATGTAGATGTTGTTAACATCTTGGGTAGCCAAGCCAAGCCCAACGTGAAGCTGCTGTAGGAGAATGCCCCTCGCTGGCAGCCCCAGTGGGAGCCAAGCCTGCTCTGCAGCTCTCCCCCCTGCAGTGCAGCCTCCAGAATCCCTGGGGATGGGGAGACTGTGGAGGCAGCAGCAGCAAGGGCAAGGCCACCAGGCTTGGAGACAGCACAAGGGAGACAAAGAGGGGAGCTGCTGGCGCCTGGGCACCCCAGCTCAGGGGACAAAAAACCACCACCTGTTATTTTCCTTCACAAACTTGGTGATCAAGAAAAGAACGTTTCTGCTTTTTAAAAGTAACCCTTGCCTAATCAATGACGATGAGAGATTCCCCCAGGTTTCCTAGAAATGCATTTGTAGAAGGACCTGAGGCATCGTGCAGAGAGAAGCAGCAGCACTCATTGTATCACCTGAGACAACAATGGGCAGGACATGCAGGGCAGATGCACTGTAGTCTAAGGCATATAGCAATGCATAGATCTGCAAACACGTGTGTGCACATGTGCACACACACACATGCGCATACATACATGCACACATACACACATGTACATGCTCCTACCAATTCAGTTAGATTAATTTGCTTTGGCTATTCCATTCTTTTACTGTAGTCCTTGTATAGTACTTAAAGAATCAGGTTAAGAATTCTGCATTAGATACACAAACAATGCTTCTTTACCTCCACATGGGCGTTGTGAGACTTTAATTAATGTTTGTAAAGTGCTTTCAGATCCCCAGAAGAAAGGCACTATAGAAGTGTGAAGTCTGATTATTTCACAGCATACAAAAGTAGAGGTGAAAAGAAATATTCTCTTCCTTACACATAAAACTACTGATCTCAACTCCTGCATTTAAAAAAATAAGATGTTAAGAAAGAAAAGAATTCTGACCATGAACCTACTTCAGGCTTCCCCTTTGCCTTTTTCATCTGATTTCTGGTTGAATGAAATAATAAACTATTGTATTGCTGTAAACTCTTTGTAAGTAGATTTGACTAAGACAACAGAGTTCAGTGCCAGCAGCTACTCTGATCATTCTTTTAAATGGAAATTTACCGTCTGCTGCATCACATGGAAAAAATATAGAACTATTTTTCACAGCTTGTTCACTGAACAGATTATTGGAGGGAAGAAAAAATAAAAAGGCTTCATTTTCTACAGATCCCAAATCTCAGCATAGAAAGTCTTGGCAATTTCCTTTTGAGAGGAGACAGATTTCACTTTCACATTGATTTAACAATGAGAAGTGCGTCCAAAATGAGGGCCTGATTCTGAATATTTAAATGGTTAGCCATGGTTGATTCAATAGCTTATCTATGGGAGCAAAATTACTCACATCCATAAGTCTATGTAGGATCTGGTCCTAATATAGAACCAGTTCTTGATGTCATAAAATCTTTTTTAACAGCATCTTGTGTTACATTTAATTTATTTCACATGGCCTCATAAAATAAGATAAAAGCTTGTAAGTCTAAAAGTCATATAAAGAGGATGGAAAAAAAAAAAAAAGTCCTACCATGTATTCGTGTTTATTAAGTATTATCTTCATGCAACTTACAGAGTTTTAACTCCAGAATTTCCCATTTTTTTTCTAATCCTGATAACAGTCAGCAAGAGCTGCCAGTGCATAATATAAACACATTACAAAACACACAGTTTTTGGAGAAGAAAGTCCCTCTCCCCCAGGCAGGTCCTCCCTTTTAGCTCGTGCTAGCAGCACAGAGCTTCACAAAGGCCCCTTATCAGCTTGCCTCTCACCTGGGCAGGGCACAGGCAGCAATATTCCTGCCCTGCCTGGCATCTGGCAGTACAGCCCTGTGGGCTAACCTCCCAGTTTAGCCCAGGAAGCTCCAGGGTGAAAGGCGCAAGAAACACCACTTGCATCAAACAGGGTTTAATCTGACGGTGGCCTAAAGAGCGCATAAGCAACTCTCCAGTTCACCTATTCTTAAATACAGAGAAAGGCTCCAAACAGAAAAATCCATAGCAGAAAAAACATCCCCGCAGCAAAAGAAGGCCTCACCCTTCTTTAAATGGAGGCTACAGAGTGCCTCCCCTGCACCAGTGAAAACATGCTTTCTGCTTAGGTCCCAGGAGGGGAAGGAAAGGACTGCAGCCACATAGCCCAGGATTTAGGGTGAGCTCACCACTGGCCAGGGGGACATGGCCAGGAGGTCCCAGGAGGCACGCACGGTCGCCTCTGGGGTGTGAGAAGGAAAGTAGATCTACAGGTATAGCTTGGCTCCTTTTCTGATCTTTGAGGGATGACATTTCTGGGTGCTGGGAAGTAAGCAGATTCAGGGATGCAAGTCAGGAGGCAAATCGTGGACTGTCTTTAGGGCATCCAGAGGTGTGTGGGCATCTGGACAGTGGGGTGCTCCTCCAAGGTTGGTGGTGGGGCAACCAAATGCCAAATAGGACAACTTCCTATTCACAGTCTGGGTCCTTTACTTGTGCCAGTGCATAATAGTGCCTTTGAAATCACTGACATGCTCTGAGATGCCGGAGGGCTACTGGTATGAGTACTTGTTTGCCAACAAGAAAAAACACCAAACCAAACCCCCAAAGAAACATGAAACACCCAGTGCCTTGATTCTGATGCCCGAGAAGTGAGCATCATAACAAGCTAAGGGAAAGTTACATCAAAAAAAACCACCCCAAACAAAAAAAGAAAACAGTTGCCCTTTTTGTTCAGCTAACATTTCCTTAGTTTACCAATAATAACCATTACCATAAGAAAATGATGAAGTCTTACCTGATGCTGCTGCTACTAAAATGGTTTTACTACCAGAAAGCCATCACAGACTGGCACTGTTTAAGGAACTAGCAGCAGACCCATCCCCTTTCCTCCAAGAATCACAAGCCAGAGGCAAACCCAGAGATAACATGATAAGCAAACACTGTGCTTCCAAACTAAGACATGGAAAAGAAAAGTTACTTCTGGTGAAGTAAAAGGATTCCTGAGGACAACTTTCAGTAATGATAAACTTTAACCACAATCTGACTTGACAGTCAATAAATAGCTTCAAGATAATCGCACATACCTCTTTCATACGCAGTGGTCTAACCCAGGCAGAGATGCTTTTAGAACATGGCTGTTCTCACCAGCCCTTGGTATTTTTCTTGTGATCCAGGCAACATCCACATCGAAAAACCTACGCCACAGCTGTCAGGGCTCCTCTCCAGCAGATAATTAAATTCCAACTCTATTGCCATTGTGACAAGTGAGCTCAAGTTTAGTGATGCCAACCCTGCCAACCGAACAAGAATGAGAGCCATCAGCTGCATAGTCGTTAATCACTTTGCTGAAAGAAGAGGTGCCTGCAGTACTTACCGGCATCCTCCCAGGGTAGGTGTTCAGCCTCCAGGAGATATCTGACAATAACAGGAGTACATCTTAAGGAATGAATGTATTTGGATCAGTGTGCTTATGCAGGAAGGCCTGGCAAAAGTGGAGAAAAGTCAACAAGTTTAAAGGACTTTCAAGATCTCTTCCAAACCAGAGAAAGGCAGGGTTTAGCTTGCACAGCCGCATGGTAGGGTTTTGCTAAACGCAAACTATGAAGCCATTGGTGTTTTCGCCTATGGATTGCCCTCTCAAGTTGCTCTTTTAGGTAAACATTTTTCTCTCCATTTGACTACAAGATGCACATCCCGTATTTTTGCAGATACGTCTAGTTTCCTTAGAATACAGCTTTTAAACTGAGCCTATCCATCAAAAATCGGACTGCACATTAGCTAGGACCTATTTAACTCCCTAATAACTGCTTTTTCATAGCTATTTTGCTTCATATGTAAATCTGTTATTTCTAGGCTAGCTATTGAACTATCCAATTTTAAGTACAGCTAAAGGAAAACTGCATTTTTTTCTCACAAGAACACTGCTTCACTGCTAGCATCCCAGAGTGACTCCCCAGTTAATAAAGAGTGACCAGGTCTCACGTTTAAGAACCCCACGAGCCATATCTGTTCCCTTGCTTTGCCCATTGCTGAGAGTTTAAAACTAGCATTCCTGCTGCAGTAGCTCCATAGAGGCCGCCATGGAGATCGCAGAGGCATACGTCTGCCTCTGACGTGCTGACATGCTGTGCCAGCTGAAGAACGGCTCAGACCCCACACAGCCTCCAAGCTCTCACCCGGTACACAGGAGGAGGTATATGTGGCCTCCAGGGAAGCAATCCAGGAGCCTACTGCTAAGCCAATGGCCAGAAAACGCAGCACATTTGAGCAGGAAATTAATCCTGACTCTCCCATCGCGTCAACAAATGGCTCAACCAGCCTGCTATAAAGTCAGCTTCTTGGAAGTCTCTCCATCTCCTCTTAAAACCGAACACTAGCAGACACTTTCTGAACCAAACCCTGCTGCCCCAGTCCATGGGACGTCAGCATCAGCAGCTGGGTGGGGAGGTCTGAGGCTTGACAGCACCTAAACGCTGGGCGTAGAGACTTAAAATTGTGACTGAATAGGTTGGCCCCTTTCTAGATCTCATCTTAGGCTCCCAAAGGCTGAGTTTATTCATCACCCTGTGTGCTTTGCTTGCAGCATTGGCTTCCCTGCTTGTCAACACGCCGATTTCAGAATTCTCAGTGCAAAGGAAGCCTTTCATGGTTTGGCATCCTCTTATATGTTTATGCTTCTCAAGATATATTCTCTAGCCAAGTCTTTAAGTTCTTACATTAGTCCCCAAGCCCAGACATCAATCTGTTGCTGATCAGGTCTTTTCACATCATGCTGCTTTTATCTGGAATGCTGTTTTTGATGCTTCCAGGGAAGCTCTGGCTGATGTTTTTAAGAATGTGGTTAATTATTTTTTTTCCTTTTTGTTTAAAATGACACTTGAGCACAACTATTTCTTTTAACCTTTTGCTTTTACTGTAAGACTTTAGTAAGACATTTGCCTTATAAATGCTATTATACTGGGGAGGTCCTGATTTGCATCTTTGTCCTTGGATAGTGTAGAGGCAGCACAGGGGTCCACAGAGAGAGATTGATTATTTCATTCCCCTCCCCCCCCTTTTATAGTCTACAATAAAAAGTTTCTTTAAAGGGGAAGAAAAGAGAGCCACATGCTTAATATTGAAGAAAAGCCTGCTTGTGCTTGATACATTGGAGAAACAGTTCAAGAACACTTCATCCTCCTGCAACTATTTCCCGCACTTCTGCCAAGGTTAGGGAAACCTTGGGTTAGCTGCTGTCTGAATACCGCAGGCTGGTATCAGTCTGAACAAGTTCAGCTGACTGCTTAGATTTTCATCTTTATTCTTCCTCCTGTTGTCTCCCCACTTTGGCAAATAGAAATTGCCTTCGTCTTTGGGGGGGGCCTCAGCCTGAAAGCATCCAACAAAGAGAATTCCCGAAGAGATGCTGGCTGGGGGGTCAAGGTCCTTCCATTGAGTCCCCCAACTCGGCTATGCTGGTGATCAGCCAGCTGTCATGAAAACTGAGACTCTGCAGATGAGCGTGGTCTGGGACCAGGCGGGTCAGAAAACACAACAGCATAGTCTGAGAAATGACTGAAAAATTAGACCAACAAAAACAAAAAATGCAAGAAAGATCCATGCCTCCTCCTCCCCCCATATGTAAACTCCCATCATTTCACACCAGTGAAGAAAGAAATAAAGTGGCAGAAAGCAAAAGCATCAGGCAAGTATGTCAAACTTTACCTCATTTTTCATTTGACCTTAAATGAAAACCACTGCTGATCAAAACAATCCTTGGATGCCGATTGATTTTGCGCACAACTCCTCTGAGGTACAAACCAGAAGAGGAGCAGCACTGGGATGGAGAGCAGACCGACCGAGGGATCCCTGCTCTGAACGGCTGCAGGACACCCAGGCCTGCACGGCTACCAAGGGAGGATGCAGCCGCAACCCCCCACGCTCGCTTCGCATTGCCCTTACACTGGGAACCAGCCTGTTCATTGTCCTCTTGCACTGCTTTAGGTCTAAGGTCTAGATCAACCAAGGAGCTGAAAACAGTATTTTGTGCCTAACGCACTGGATGATTAACCAGAGCCAAAACCTGAAACATTAGCTTAAATTTAATTTATTTTTTTTTAAACTAACAAATATGTCTGGAACGCCTCACGCAGAAATGGCTTGGGTCAAATCATTACATCATGGAGTATAAGCTCGAATGGGCTTTGACAGAGTTACAACTGTTCTTATCACCATGGAGCTGCCCCAGCGTTGTGCGGGGACAACAATACTCTCCTGAACTCATTCCGTGAATCTTACAGTGAGAGCCACCTGCGTAAATGTGACCTGCTGGTTCATGGAAAATAAGACAAAAATACAGCAAATTCCTCCTCTAATGGTTGTCATCTTTGTAACAAGGATCACACTAATCGCTGCATTCTCTCACAGGACCATGGTCTGGGCTTAATTGTAAGAGCTGCAGTCATTTAGAAATGGGGAAACGGAGAACACAGGGATGGGGAAGAGCTTGAGTGCTTCAGCAAATAGAGGAGAGCAACTCCTTCTGTAGGCTCCCTTGGGGAAAGTGCTGAAGACACATTACCATGGCTACCTACTTCAGCAGACAACTCTTTCCTCCTCCTCTCCCCCTCCCCCCCACCCCCCCAATATTTTGTGGCAGCAGAAGGGACCCCAGTGAAGGTTTTCTCCTCCTGTCTTCCATGAGGAGATGCCAGCAGCAAGGGAGAGCTCAGGGTGGGAAACAGTGGGAGAAGGACCAGGGGGAACAGGGGAAGAGCACGGGTTTACTGGGGATGAGGCACGCAGAGGGAACAGGGTGCACTTCATGATTGTCAAGTCTATTTTATGATACCTCTTTTTTTTTTTCCTTTCTGAACAACTGTGGTTAGAAATACACAAATTGGCAGTAATGCAGTTAATGACTAGTAACCGGCAACTACGCGGGCAGCTGGCCAGGACTGTGAGGGGCAGAGGCAGTCGAGGAGCCGTGGTGGTGCCCCCCACCCTGCCCGCCGCAGGGTGCACCCCATGCTGGGCAGCGGGTGGCTTTGCCCAAACACCCCTTTTGCTGGGCAACAGCAGGACCAAAACAGGGACTAGCCACCAACAGCTGCAGTCACCCACAGCCCCGTCCCAGGGCTCCTAAACCCCTCCTGCGTCCCCCGAACGCGGCAGGTGGGGATGCGGGAGGAGAGCCCCACTGCACACCTCTGCCAGCAGGTCCGCCCAGCAGCCCCAGCCCCGCCGAGCTCACACGCCACCCCACCAGCCAAAAGACTTCATTAAACACATCCTCATTTAAAGACTACTCTAACATTGCTCATTTAGAGGTCAATTATTGGCTTGAATCATGTTCAAGTTTAACATAAAGATGCTACTATATCACCTGTACATATATTACGATAATTATAAGGTTACAAATTCTTTTAAAATACTGGGGAAAGTAGCTACTACTGGAAAATAAAGGCTCACAGACCGCTCTGAAGCCCATGCAAAGAAATACAAATATTCCAGTTACTTTTGCCTCAGTGTCCTAAGGAATAATCAATTTAGATTATTAAACACACCTACAAATTAACTACTGTCCAGTTAAAACCTCTGCGTCCCAAAAATGTTTTGTCTAACCTTAGGGGGGGGGGGGG